>JAKSZT010053785.1:9690300-9858364 GCA_026826555.1 Tolypeutes matacus
AAAAAAAAAAAAAAAAAAGACCTATAGGAAAGCAGTAGTAGGTAATAAAATATTTGGATCTGGGATAGCTTAGAACCTACTGCTGTAGTAGGAGAATTTGGGGTAAAGATGGTGGCTGAAGCTTGAACACAAAATCTCCTTCACAGAGAGAAAGAGAGAAAGACACGCAAAAATTTCACCAGTAGCAATGAAGCAAGGGAAGGAGTACTTCATGCCATCAACTTTAAAAAGTAGTGGACAAGGAACCAAACAGAAGACTGATTCCTAAGTCCTTCCTCATCCCACTCCCACCCCATTTCCATTAAGCAAGACAGAGTAAAAAGGTAATTTGAGTCAATCTTCCTTAATGACCCCCAATTAGGAGAGAAATGGGCTGATGTGGTGAGTAGGCAGACCAGGGAAAAGTCAAAGAAGCTCTGAAGAGAAACTATCACCAGAGATGTCAGCAGAGGCAGGAGGAACCGCCATGGCTCACCATTTTCTAGGACTCCATGCTGAATCAAGACAGTGATCTGAAGCCACAAGAGCAGATGCTGCTCCACCCAGGTAGTGCCCGTGTAGGTATAAGAAATCTTAGAAAATATAGCAAAGCCCAGGTGCTATAATAACAGGTGCATACAGCCCCAAAAGAGCTTTCCCTCTCTCCCTTCCAGTGCCCTCAGTCTACAGAGAAATGGATAGAACCCAGTGTCTAGCTTTTAAAGTTCTTTTTTTCAGAGGAAGACAAACAGGTCTTTAATATGGGAAGAGTAACAAGGGCAGTTCCTCCATATCATCTATCATACATCAGATATACAGAAGGTCCTAGAGCAGGTTTCTCAACTTTGGCACTATTAGCATTTTGGGCTGGATAATCCCTCGTTGCTGGGGGATATCCTTAGCAGCATCCCTGATTTCTATCCAATAAAGGCCAGTAGTAACCAGAGTGTGAAAACCAAAACTATCTCCAGACATTGCAAATGCTGTCTGGGGGGCAAATTCGCCTTCAGTTGAGAATCACTGTTCTAGAGTCCAGACAAAGTGAACCACTGGAAACATAAGCAAGAAGAAAATAAAAGGCATGCAGCTATACAAACTGAAACAGTAAATGAATTAGAGAAAGGAAACAAGCTAGTGAATGAAAGACAATGAATTCATTCTAGAAAAAAAACATAACTTAGGGAAAAAGAAGATAATTCTCCCAGACTGTTCCTCATTGCAGAGCAATTTAATAAAAATGATAACATAGCAGAATGGACTGAAAGGGAGATTCCAACACTAAGGAAATGAATTGCATTCCAAAACAACACCATTCATGAGGAGCAACTGCTTAATGGGTACAAAGTTTTCTTCTGGGGTGATGAAAATGTTTTGGAACTAGAAATTGGTGGCAATTGTACAACATCAAGAATGTTCTAAATGCCACCGAATTGCACATTTAACTATTTTAAAATAGTTACTTTTATGCTATGTCACTTTCACCTCAATAAAAAATCTTTAGGAAAACCCAACATCATTATAGAACTAATAGATAAATTACAAATATCAAGGGATTAAACAGGATTAAAACTATAATTATTGACAGAGAGAAAGGTTTGTGGTATAGAAATTTCAGGGGAAAAAGACAAATAGTTAAAGCAATTAATAATAGAATATGAATATGTAGGACATAAAAAGATCATCTAACATAAGGATAAGCTGCTGTCTTGAGGTAGAGAACTCTCTAAATGAAACAAAAGACATATTCAGAAACAAGATGGTGGGGTGTTGATAAATGATGAAGCTGGATGATGGGTATGGGATTTCATATTATTTCCTCTACATTTGCATATGTTTAAAATTTTCTATAATAAAAAGTCTTGTAAAAGACTCCAAAGGCATAATAGAAAATCATAATAATAAATAAATAATAATAGATAAAGCATTGATTTATCTATTGAAATCAAGACACAGTCTGGTTAAGTTGTTAAATTTCATATATAAGGAAAGAGGTCTTCAGATTGAATTCAATAATCATATTGACCTCAGACTTCTCTATAGCAACATTTAATGCCAGAAGACAGTGGAGTTATATCTTTAAGCTCTGAGAAAGTATGACCCAACAATATTATATCCAACCAGGTTGAATTTTAACTGTAAATGCAGCAGGCAGAAATTCTTAAGCCTGAAAATATTCAAGGAATATAACAACTTTATGAGTCATTCTTTAAAAAATTATAAATGAACCAGCCAATGAAAAGATATTTTGGAAGTCAGTGTAAAAGGACTAAAACAAAATCCAATGCTGGAAGAACATGGAGAAATACTTAGAAATTTCTGAAAGGAAAATATATGTGACTCAAATCTACTGAAATAGGGAAGTTGTCCTGCAAGCATAAAGGCAAAGGGTAGATTTTATCAAATATGAAGAACTCATGGAATATGATTTATGGGCTTTATGGAATATGTTACTTGCTGAAGAAATTCAGTGACCCAAGGAATAAGTGAAAATAGAGAACTCAGCAATGGAGAAAATGTGGTAAAATTTAATTTATATTAATTTAAATATAGAACTAAGAATAATATTGGGGGAAATTATGATTACAGAACAAAGTATAACTATTATAGCCTCTGGTGATGTAAAAAAAATAATATGAGAAAAATTAGGTGATAGGTAGGAGTACAAAGAGAGTATATAAGACTGCTTATTTCCTCACATTTCCTAGCAGATTTCCTAGTCAATCAAATCATCTAAAATGGAAGCATATTGTTTTTTAAAAATGACAGTTCTGTCTATTTCATTTTAGATTTTTTTTATTTTTCTGTTAAATTCAAGTAACATTTCAGCTAATATTTTAAAAAATTAAATCAATATTTATATTTTGTAGAAATTGACAAGCTGATCCTAATATTTATATGGAAACTCAAGGGACCTAGAATAGCCAAAACAGTTTTGCAAAAGAAGAACAAAGTTGGGGAGCGGACGTTGAATGCCTGCTTCCCATATAAAAGGTCCTGAGTTCAATCCCTTGTATCTCTTTAAAAAAAAAAAAAAAAAAAAAAAAGAGCAAAGTTGAAGGACTCACACTTCCCAATTTCAAAACTTATTACAAAGCTACAATAATTAAGACAATGTGATATTGGCATAAGGATAGACATATAGCACGATGGAATAGAATTCATAGTCCAGAATTAAACTCTTACATTTATGGTTAATTGATTTTTGACAAGGTGCCAATACAACTTAATGAGGAAAGAAGTCTTTTCAACAGATAGTGCTGAGATGACTGGATATCTACATATAAAAGAATGAATTTGGATCTCTATCTCATGCTGTACACAAAAAATTAACTCAAAATGTATCACAGACCCAAATGTAATAGCTAAAACTATAAAACCCTTTGGAAAAATAATAGGAGTAAACCTTTGTGATCTTAGGTTCAGCAAAGCCCTCTTAGATATGACACACCAAAAGTACAAATAACTACTTCAAATAAAACTGCTATGGACATTCATGTAGAAGTCTTTATGTGGACATCTGTTTTTCATTTCTCTGTAAATATCTAGTAGTGAAATGGCTGAATCATATGGTAGGCATATGATTAACTTTTTAAGAAACTTCCCTTTTGTTTTCCAAAGGGGTTATAAGATTTTATGTTTCCACCAGGAAAGTATGAGAATTCCAGTTGCTCCACATCTTCACCAAGCAGTTATCATTATTATTTAATTCTAGCCATTCAAATGGGTATGTAGTGGTATTTCATGAAGGTCATAACTTGCATATCCCTGATGACCAAGGATATTGAGCATTTCCCTAGTGACTAAAATGTCAAGCATCTTTTTATGTGGTGTTTTTTCCTTTCTTTCTTTTTTTTTTTTTTTTTTTTTTTTTTGCCATTTGTATATCTTCTTTGGAGAAATGTTTATTCAAATCTTTTGCCCATTTTCAGATTGGTTTGTTTGTCTTTTTATTGTTGAGTTGTAGGATTTCTTTATATATTCTGCTTATAAAACTCTTATTGGATTTGGTTTCCAGATATTTTTCTCCCATTGTGTAGGTTGTCCTTTTTACTTTCATAATGAAGTTCTATGATAGACAAAAGTTTTTTTATTTTGATGAAGTACCATTTACCTACTTATTCTTTTGTTGCTCATGCTTTTGATGCAAAGTCTAAGAAACCACTGCCTAACACAAGGTCCTGCAGCTATTTCCTCATGTTTTCTTTTAGGATATTTATAGTTTTGGTTCTTATATTTAGGTCTTTGGTCCATTGTGAGTTAATTTTTGTATATGTTATGAGGTAGGAGTCCATCTTCATTTTTGGAATATGGATATCCAGTTTTCAGCACCATATGTTGAAGAGACTATTCTTTTCCTTATTGAGTGGACTTGGCACCCTTGTCAACATCAGTTGGCCATAGATGTGAAGGTTTATTTCTGAACTCTCAGTTCAATTCCGTTAGTCTAAATGCCAGTAACTATGCTGTTAGTCCTTGTGCTAGTAACTATGCTGTTTGATGTATCTTTGTAATAAGTTTTACAACCTGGAATGTCTTAATCTCTCCTTCATTTTTGAAGGTCAGTCTCACCAGATATAAAATTTTTGGTTGGCAATTGTTTTCTTTAAACACCTTAAATATTTTGTTCCACTGCCTTCTTGCCTCCATGGTTTCTGATGAGAAATCATCACTTAACTTTATCGGGACTCCCTTTTACATAACATGTTGCCTTTCTCTTGCAGCTTTAAGAACTCCCTTCCTGTCCTTGTCATTCAACAATTTGACTACTATGGATCTGGGTGTGGGTCTTTTGATTTTAGCCTGTTTAGGGTTTTAATGGGCTTCTTGAATGTTCATATTCATGTCTTTCATTAAATTTGGAAAGTATTCAGGCATTATATCTTTGTATATTCCATCTGCCCCTTTCTTTTTTCTCCTTTTAAGACTTCCATAATGCATATGTTGGTTTGCTTGACAGTGTCTCATAGATCTCTTAGGCCCCTTTAGCTTCTATTTATTCATTTCTCTTTGTGCTTCTAAGCCTGACTCATTTTTTTTTTCTTTCTTTCTTTTTTTTTTAACAGGAGGTCCCAGGGATCGAACCCAGGTCCCTCCATGTGGGAGATGGATGCCCAACCATTTGAGCCACATCCATCCCCTATCTTGATTGATTTTAATTATCTTGTCTTCAAGTTCAGTGATTCTTCTGTCAGCTCAATCTGCTGTTGAAACTCTCTAGGGAAATTTCAGTTATTTTTGTTTGGTTCCTTTTAAAAATTTCTATCTCTTTATTAAGATTTTCATATTGTTCATTCATTGTTTCCTGATAGCTTTTATTGAATAAATGAATGTTTGTGGTTTGGAAATTGAACATTAAGAGTGCTTCACATGTGGAGTTTTTCTTTTTGGAGTAATGAAATTATTCAAAAATTTTTTGTGGTGATGAATGCACAACACTGTGATTATACTAAAATCCATCCATTAATTGTATATTTTGGAATAGATGGTGTGGTATGTGAATATATCTCAATAAAACTGTTTTTTTTTTTTTAAAGAGTGTTTCACAATAAGTTGGGAGAGATCATAGAATCATGGCATTTTTCTTATTTTGTACTTAAAAAAATTAGAAGAAAAAAAGAAACAAATTCTATCTTATATTTATTAAGCATGGTCCATGTGTCAGACACTGAGGACACAAAGAGGAAGAAGACCAAATATTTGGCTTCAAAAAGCTAACAATCTGGTATTTTGACACAAGAAAATTGATTCTTATAATATAGTAGATACTACAAGAGATACTTGAAAAATGCTGTGGATGATCCTGACCTTCAGTCCAAAATTTCCCACAGCCTGCAGGATCTATCTATGGGGATTTACTACCAGTAACTCTAATGAACATGACCGAAACCTAACTTATGAACTACCTGCCCCCATCCTGCAAACCATTTTTCTTTCTCTATTATGGTACCAAACAGAATATTCCATAGCTTGTCTGCTATGTCCACCACCTCCTTTTAATTTGTGAAGACAAGCACCCACCTTCCCACCTCCCACTCTTCTCAATACCCACTTGCAGACATTTCTGACTATTTAAGTTCTAGTTGTTTTCCTCATCTATACTCAGCCAACCGATAGAGTGAACACTAGCCCCAAAGGCAACCAGTCCAGAAACTGTCTAGCTGCCTATTAAGTGGCCCGATAGGAAAACTCTATTCCAATAGAAACATTATTTGTTTAGGCCACTTCTCTTTCTTGGAAATTTGAACTGTAGGTCTGGGGAAAGATTCAAGCAGTTGGTGGCAGAAGCAGAATCCGAAAGACATTTAGAGAGAATACTGTGCACAGAAGTCAAGACTAAGCAGTTACTACCTATAAGTAGTAGACCTGAGGAAGGTGAGGTTGTTGATTGTTGGTACTAAGACAGGGGCAGAGTAACTGAATCACCATAAAGGGCCCATCAGGTGGATACATGGAAGACAAAGACACCTGGTTTAGGCTTTGGTGCCTGAACCACCATACTATATCGAAATTATGCTCCAGACTCTGAAGCCCAGATATCCTGGCATCCTTATTTTCACTTGTGAACACACATTTAACTACCAATGCCTTCATTTTAATGAGTCCTCTCTATTCTCTTATACAAAAATGGTCTAATAATTCTCTTTCTACACAATCACCCAAAGTTGAAACCTGGAAGTCATCCTTCATTCCTCCTACTCTCTTAACCCAAATCACTGAGCCCTGCACATTCCACCTTTTGAATATCTTTTAAATCTATACTCTCCCCTCACCCTTCACTAACTTGCCTCAATTCTTGACCACCATAATTTCTCTTCTGACTTCCATGCCTTCAGTTCCACATCCCCATATTTCATGGTACCTTCATGGTGATTATTTTAAAAAGAAAATTATGAAAAGAACCAAATAGTTGCTATTTGAATGTGATTTTGCTTACATAGAATCCCTAGAAGAATCACAGGAAAAACTGTTAGAAGTAATAGGACTTTGGTAAAGTGGTTGACTACAATTTTTTAAAAAAATTTAATAACTTCCCTTTAGAAGAAAATATAAAGGAAAAGTAATTCATGATAGTAACCAAAATATCTAAAATACTGATACAAATTTTTTAAAAAAAGAAATGTGCCTTGAGGAAATTCAGATACATATAGAATACACATAAATGTATCAATTACTTCTTCTTCTGAAAAAACCTTCATTTTCTAAGATAATGTGAACAAATCTCTGTTCTTTAAAAATAAATCTGGGAATAGATGTAGCTGAAGTGGTTGAGTGCCTGCTTCCCATGTATAAGGTCCTGGGTTCGATCCCGGTACCTCCCAAAAACAAACAAACAAAAAACCAAAA
This sequence comes from Tolypeutes matacus, assembly GCA_026826555.1. Taxonomy (NCBI): domain Eukaryota; kingdom Metazoa; phylum Chordata; class Mammalia; order Cingulata; family Chlamyphoridae; genus Tolypeutes; species Tolypeutes matacus. The sequence continues at coordinate 9,697,624 of JAKSZT010053785.1, forward strand.
AAAAAAAGCACACAAATCCTATTAATATCCATGGACAAAAAGATGGAATAGTATAAACATGTCAATTCAACCCACATTAATACATTGATTTAATGTAACCCCTAACAAATTCCCAAAAGGAATTGTTTGGGGAAGAAAGTGCCTGACAAAACAATCCTAAAATTCACGTGAAAGAACTGGTAAGAATGGCAAGAAAAATTTTACAAAGAGAAACATTTAGTGGGATTAGGCCTCCCAGATATTAAAACATTATAAATAATAATTACACAATAATAAAAAATTTAGAACCAGCATAAGAATACAAAAATTAATGGAACCCACAAATAGACTTTTGTATAAATAAACATTTTAATATATAACATTTGAATACATAGTATAATTCAGTTAGGAAGAAATAGAGTATTCAAAAAAGTGGTTAGGGATCAAGGATTAGGTGTTGAGAAAAAAATCATTTAAGACTTTCATCTCATCTGTCCATCCATCCATCTATCCATCCATCCATCCATCCATCCATCCATCCATCCATCCATCCATCCATCCATTATCCCATACCATAAAAACTGAAAGCATTTCTTAACATTTCCCACCCCAGGCCCCAGGTTCCAGGCTAAGTTATGTGCCTCCCTTTTAATATACTGCATTGCAATAATTGGTTTAAATTGTCTGTCACCCCATCAGACTGGGAGCTCAGCTTGAGACACGAATTACCCTTTGTACAGGACACTAAATGCCTAAGGTGAAAGCAGACTCCATTCCATAGCTATTACTACTCAACCAATAATTGATAGTTGTGTTACTCAAGATTTCTTTATATCTATACAAGTCCAAACAATAGCAATTTCAAAAACAAGCCATTAAAGAAACACACACACACACACACACACACTTATTTATGCTGTATTAAAAAAAAAAAAACCAATAAAGTAATAAAATGAAGAGAAACAATAATAATCTAAAACATTAGAGAGTTTTTACTAAGTTGAATCCATTTCTTTTTTGTTCCACAAGGAATACTGTATCTTCTTATGTAATTCTAAACTCCACCCAGATATTTCCTCATGTGCCAAAGAAAATACAATATTGTATGGTGTTTTTTTTTTTTTCCATTGTGGGCTGATACTGTAAGTTGTTTTTATTTAGCATTTTATAAACATTTGTCAAAGTTATTACTTGCTTTTCTTGCTAGGTTGGAGGGGATAGTTACAACTCTAATTCAAAAGAAACATACATCACCATGATGGTATAACAGAGCAACTGCCCATATTCATGCAGAGTGAAGGTGAGGAGAGGCCATGTTCTACTAGATTTCCAAACAGTTTTAAGAGCAGCAATGGAAGGGTTGTATACATAGTGGTGGGGAGAGTTTTTTATTTTGTTTCGTTTTAGTATTTATTTGTTTTGGGAAGATCTTTTTATGCAAGGTGACAGGTGCAGTGTTCCTCCATAATTTTACTATTATATTGAAGGAAGTGGGTTTTTTAAATTACGTAAATAATCAGGCCACCAAAGGTAATTGAGGGAAAAAAGGGGGGATCCCTCAAAAAAAAAAAAAAGACCACACAGATTCAAAAAAGGGAAGAAAGTCAATGTAGCAAAACATTTTTTCTTTTACATTTATAATCCCTCTCATTGCCCTGTACAGTACAGTGGCCTTTGTCAAACAGAAGACAGTATTCATGAGCAGGTGGAACAATGCAGACTGGAGATAGAAGCTGAATAAGAGAAATATTCAGATGTCTCTAGTGGCTGATAGTTGGAAAAAAAGGATTTGGGAGAAATCTAATGAGGATTTTTCTGGGAAATTCTGTGAGCTATGTAGTATAAACCCTTCATTCATCTCTCTGTGAAATATTCAGCAAAAGTTACATTACCAACTAATGCTATTGTGAGTGGATTTGTTTTCCTTATGAAAACATGAGGACAGCTGACACATGGATCATCCAACCAATTGCATCCTGGATTTTACCCCTACCACTTTCCTGAAACTAGAGTCACTAAAGTAGCCAATAATCTGATAATTACCAAGGTCAGGATCTAGGGAAGAGGCTGATGGATAAAGAGCTACTGATGAGAAGAAAGAAAAAAAAGACAAGTTTAAAGAGAATTTTGTTTGTTTGTAAAAAACACTGAACGGGACAATGTAAACTGCCTCCATTATCTCCCGTTAAAAATTTCAGTGAAAAAAAAATTGTACAGGGTACCACTTCACACCCATAAAGATATTTAAATTTTAAAAAGACTGAAAATAACAAATGTCAGTGATGTTATGGAGCAACCTGACTCATATATTGCTAATGGGAGGGTAGAATGTTACAACCATTTTGGAAAACAGTTTGGCAGGTTATTAAAGATTAAGCTACATACCTGCCCTACAACCCAGCATTTCTACCCAAAAGAAAAGAAAACTTGCATCCATGAAGAAAAGTTGTAGTGCCTGCCCTGCACTGTTTAATACTTTGATGGTGACACCAATATCTGCAGTTCCCCCAGAGGCATGGTATTGCTTGTGTTTTACTTCCACTTGACCTTTCCTATTATAATGGCCCTTGTTCCATGGGTCATGTGGTGGTTTGATATTATTTATGAATTCCAAAAATAGATATTGGATTATGTTTGTAAACTGGTCTGTTATTAAGGCTTTGATTGGGCCATGTCAGTAGTCTACAGCTGACCTTGTGGAGAGTACAGAGCAGCTGAGCCCCGAGAGAAACAAGCCCTGGGACAGAGACGAGACTTGTCCCAGCCTACAGCTGGGACCATGGAGCCTTAAGAGGAAGCCTAAACCCTTGCAGATGTCGGCAGCCATCTTGCTCCAACACATGTCAACAGACTTCGGTGAAGGAAGTAACTTATGCTTTATGGCCTGCTAACTGTAAGCTTCTACCTCAAATAAATACCCTTTATAAAAGCCAACATTTTTCTGGCATTTTGCATCAGCACCCCTTTGGTCAGAAAGCCAATATGGGAATACTTCTAGTCTCCAAGTATGCATATTCCAATTATACATTAAGGAACTGGGGAAATAACCACGGGGTGGATTTGTGGACTTCCTGAGCTTACCATAATTTTAATTTGGACCAAAACTCCTTTTATCATCTGACCATATAAGCTTCCATTTTAACTGGTGACCCCCAGTGGCATTTTGGATCACTGGGAATTAATGTCACTATAAAGCTATGTCTATTAATCCCTGAAAGATCTGTGTATTTTATCTTCCCCAGTGCACAGTCACTTTAGACATAGGTCTCTTTGGGAATGGTATGGCAGAAGGTTTATAGTATATATTTGCAGCAGTGTTGCAGGATTCTTCATCAAGGGAAACTGCACTACCCTTCTATCAAGGGACTCTGAATATGAGCTAGCTTAGGTATAGAAAGTGGGTGAGAGATGATCACTTCCCGTTGTGGCAGGTTCTGGTCACCAGGCCTGGAGTTTTCCCTGTTATATAGACCAAGAAACATTTTAGTAGATATCTATTTCATTTCTAGGGCCACTGTGATTAATTAGTCATTACCAAAGATCCATGCAGGTCAAAACATTTTGAATACCATTTCCTCCCTGATTCCCATGATGGTAAACACCTCTTGATTGGCCATTAAGTGTTGCCACTTGGCCTTTGCTACTATGGGATCCCATTATGCCCATTGAATCAGGAAACCCATCTCAATGGCAGCATTTCCACCATCTCATATGGCTTATAGCGGACAACACCATAAGCCTTTTCAGGATGCTTGTTCTCCAGTCACTACTTTATTTCTCAATGCCATAGTGAATTGAGTGTCCTCTGGGCTCTCTCAGGGGATATAAAGGAAAGGAATAGGGGTTAGATTTGCACATGATGACCCACTCCAACCCATCAAATATCTTTATCTACATTATGTCAGGGCAAGTCTGGCATCTCAGCCTCATTAAATGTAGTCTAGCCTTGAGTTCAAGTTTCAATTAACAAACCAAGTAAACTTTCACAGCAACTTTTAGATGCACAAGCTGACTCATTAATTCCACAATCACAGGTGCTTATACTCATATCAAAACATTGGGCTCTACCTACTGTTATATTCTATCCTCTTTGGTCAAATAATACCCTTAGGACCCATTCACACAGATATTTACTGGATTTCTGTCAACATAAATTAGCAAAATTTTGCAATTATTTTGGTTTGTAAGCTATTTCCTTCTATGTCAAATTTTGTACTTGTCCCCCTGAGGCATTCTGAAATTGAAGCATTATGAAATCTAACCCTCATAATAGGTCTTGTGGCAACTAGGTATGGTTGGGACAGATCTTGAGGAGAATGGGCATTCCCTTCCAAGGTAATTTCTTCAGTTAAAATTATTACAGGTTATTCAGCAAAGAAATGCTAGTCTACTTAAACAAAGGAGAGGTGACTCAAGGACTTAAGAATCTCAGCTTCTTCCGAATATAAACAGATGTGCCCATTCCAAGTTTCAGGTCTGGAGTGGCTTAGAGTTATGTACCCTAGAAAAACATGTTCTTTAAAACCTATTCTTAATCTTAATCTTAATCCATTTTTGTGGGTGTGAACCCTTGTGAATAGGACCTTTTGATGAGATTATATCAGTTCAGACCAACTGAATCAGGTCTTACCTACTGCTGGAGGCCTGATAGAGAAGGCCATAGAGGAGAAAACTGTGGAAAGAAACAAGAAGCTGGAGTCAAGGAACTTGGAAGAGAAGCCAGGACCATATACATTGCTAAGTGACAGAAAAGCCAAGGACCAAGGATTACCAGCAGCCAGCACCAGAATGCAGAGTCTTTGGGAGGAAAGTATCCCATTGCTGATGTCACAAGTTTGGACTCCTCCTAGTCTCAAAACCAAAAGACAATAAATTCCCATTGTTTAAGCCAACCCATTGAATGGTATTTATTTTAGGAGCTAGGAAACTAAAAGAGGGTTCCACTTCTTCTCAAACAATCCCCTAACTTTTACATGAGCGATTTGCCGAAATTGTGAATTCAATTACGTTGTATTTCTTCAAATCACATGATTAAACTTACGGTTGTATTTTCAGCAATACCAGCCCTGTGACTACAAGAAATAGAAGTTTTTTTAAAGGCTACCATAGAAATGCTCTCGTTCTATTACCATGTCTTGAGCTGAGAGTTTAAAGACCTGAGATTATTTTTTTATTCTGTAATTATTCCAAGGCACTCAGAAAAATCCATTTATCACCATGTTCTTACAGTCATCATTACTGCTCTACAGTCAAATTCAGAAGCCAGTGCCTCCAAGTCACTTGCTTCAGCATGTATTTCGTAAGAATCAACCACAGGTAATAATCTTATCAACTGTGTGGTGTAATCAATAATGGGTAGTGGACACACCATCAGGTAAGCCCTAATGATTCACATTCTTGTATAATTCCTTACCCTTGTACTTGATTGGAGCCTGTGATTTGCTCCTAACAAACAGAATATGGCAAAGGTGATGAGATGGGATTATGTTTTGGTATGTGAGATTCTGTATTAGCAAACTGGAGGAAAGATTCTTCCTTGGTAGCTCTGAAGCAGTTGTCATGTTGTGAGAAAGGCTGTGAGAGGGTAATAGACAAGGAACTTAGGGTGTTCTCTAGAAGCTGAGAGCAGTCCCCAGCTGACAGGTAGTGAGAACTTAATTCTGCCAACAAGCATGTGAGGACTGCAAGCTCCAGAAAATAACTCAGCCCAGTCAGAACCTTGTTTGCAGCTCTCTGAGATCCTGGGAGGAGAATTCAGCAAAGCTGTATCCAGATTCCTGATCTGCAGAAACTGTAAAGTAATAAATGTATACTGTTTCAAGCTGCTAAGTTGTAATTATTATGCAGCAGTGAAAAACTAATACAGGTTTTAGTGCTAGAGGTGGAGTGATGCCGTAACAAATATCTAAAAATGTGAGGGTGGCTGTGCAACCAGAAAGTGGGCAGATGCTGTTAGAATTTTGAGGAAAATATGATAAAGAAAACCCAAATCACTAAGTTTGCAATAATTTGTAATACAACAATAAAAAATAAATACACTATGATTAATAGCAAATGTACTTGCATTTCGGACATGACTAAACTAATTCCTAAATCTGACCTTTGTAGGTCTGTTTCCTGGGACCATTCCTGGGACAAATTGCTGTATTTTTCAGGGTCCAGTCAGGAGACAGAAGCCATGTTGGTTATTTTAACAGAGAAAAATCAATATAAAGAATTGTTAACTATGTATAAAGTTGTTAACTATGCAACAGAAAAGCTTAAAAATAGAGCACTAAGATATCATAGAAGCAGCTATCTCCCCAGGGCTATGGAAACAAAGGAAAATATTTGAAATTATTAAAACTTAAAAGTTTGGAGGAAGAGTCCCAAGGATGTGAAACTCAGATCTATCACTGTTTGTTTGGTGCTGGTATCTGAGTTCAGAGCATGGTCTCCGTGGAGCTATGAGCCATACTTCTGAAGAGGAGACTTGAATAAGCTGTTGCTAGTGTCTGTCAGGGGTTGTGATGAGGCTGAATGTTGGAAAAAACTTCAAACTGATTTCTGCTTCTGCTATGGGAAAGCACTGCCTTCCCACTGCTTTCCCATAGCACTATTCTCACTGCTGAGTGAGAAGAGTTGCTAGAGTGATGCTCAAACGAACAGAAAGCAGATAGGAAGCCAAGAGGAAGCTAACAGGAAAGAGAAAGTCCCTTTTTCCTCCTTCATCTTTGGAATCTCCCTCTAGTGTCACCTATTAGAAATCCCTACTTGGGAGCCAGTTGGCAAAGAAAAAATGTGGTTTATAGAGTCCCAGACCCACATTACAAAGTAGGATGTATGGTGATTTGAAGGTAAGAGTCAATAGCTTTTTTTTTTTCCCCAAGATACTGGGGCCTGGGGGGTTGAATCTGGGACCTTGTATGTGGGAAGCCAGTGCCCAACCACTGAGCCACATCAGCTTCCCTGAGTTGGTTTTTTCATTTATTTTGTTTGTTATTTGGTTTTGTTTTTTCAGGAGGTACCAGGAATCGAACCCAGGACCTCCCGTGTGGGAGGCAGGAGCTCAACCACTGAAGCCACATCTGCTCCCAAGACAAAAGCTTTTTAACTGGCACAGTCATATAGCCTTATATATTAGAACTACAAAAGTCAGGAATAAAGTTATTTTAATAGGGAATCAGGGAAGCGGATGTGGCTCAATCGAATGGGCTCCCGGCTACCACATGGGAGGCCCCAGGTTCAATTTCCGGGGTCTCCTGGTGAAGGCAAGCTGGTCCGTGCCTGTGGAGAGCTTACAGCCTGTGCCCATGGAGAGCTGACAGCTCGCGCCCATGGTAAGCAGGTGCAGCAAGATGATGCAGCAAAGGGAGACAAGCAGACACAAGAATGCACTGAGAATGGATACACAGCGAGCACAAGTGGCAAGGGTGTGTGTGAATAAATTAATAAAAATAAATCTTTTGAAAAAAATAGGGAATCTGTAATTTACAGGAGAGGCCAAGGTTTCAAGACCCTATTTTTGTTTTGGCTTCTTAGGGAGCAAACTCAACCCCCTACCCTTATGACTATAGGACATGATGTGCACACTTATCCATAATGGAAGCAGGGTAAGTTGTCAGTTTTGGTTTCAAAAGACAAAAATTATTAACATCTCAGTGTTAACATGCAGCTAATGAGAACCTGTTATTCTTCAGTTGAATTTTATTCTTATTTTGCACCTCTTCTCCCACCGAAACAAAACACATCAAACATACAAAAAAGTGATTATTTGTTGGGAAAAGGCTAAGATGATCTAAATGATAAAGGAAAGAAAAGAGAGGTGCAGTGAAGAGAAGGAAATTAAGCTATTTAAAGCTAGAGCTGAAGAAAGCATTTGAGCATTAAGTACATGAGAAGTTCTGCAAGTTTCTCAGGAAGAGGTTTTAAGATGTGTTAATGTGGGTTATGAATTGAGTCCTATTAAACCTCTTCAAGCATCTGGAGTAAAGAATGACATTTCTTAGTAATTATGTAAGCTATTTGAGAATGTTTCTTTAAATGTGGTTCTGGGTTTATGCTGGGTGATATGGGGCCCCTGGGTTTATTAGGGTTGCACAACATTGTTTTGTTTAGAGATGCCTCAATTCTAAGCTGGATTCTTTCTTACTTAGGCTGGTTGTCTCCCTGGCTGTATTTCTCAAAGAAAGATTATTATGAATGCATCTGTTGCAACTGAAGACTATTATTTCTCATATAACTTAGAGCTCTTTGGAAATTTACAAAGTTGTTTATGCAAACAATATTTTAGGTAAGGTAGGCAGGGCAGCAGTTAGCTACTCTGAACTTTAATCCTAACATCTATAAAATAGAGGACAAGTGATGTGTTACTAGCAATAACGCTAGCTGCTATTACAAGTAGACCCCTGAATATATAATAGCTTAAATGGCTTAAACAAAGTAAGTGTTTAAGTGTATTTAAAAAAATTTTTTTGAACCATTTATTTTACAATAATTTCAAACTTAAGGAAAGTTGCTAAAATAATATAAAACCCAACCAGAAATTCCAACATACCCACACCCAGATGCCCAGATCCACCAACTTTTAATGTTTTGCCACATATGCCATATCATCCTATCAATCTATTTTCTAAACATTTGAGAGCAGGTTGTATACATCATGCTCCTTGAACACTTAATACTTCCGTCTTTATTTCCCACCAACAAGGATATTCACTTATGTAACCACCTTAAGTACAGTTATCAAGCAAGAACCTTAACATTGATATAAAGTTTACAATTTTTCAGTGTGTACCAAAAATGTCCTTTGAGAATTTTTTCTCCATTCTTTTTTAAAAATAAGTTTTATTGAGATATATTCACATATACAATCTATCCAAAGTCTACAATCAATGGCTTTTAGTATAATCATAGTGTTGTGCATTCATCACCACAACATTTTTTGGAACAATTTCATTACTCCAAAAAGAAAAACTCCACACCCCTTAGCAGTCACCTCTCAATCCCTCTATCCTTCCCCAACCCTACAGAATGACTAATCTAATTTCATCTATATAAATTGATTTATAGTTACATTTTATATAAATGGAATCATATAAAATGTAGTACTCTGTCTGGTTTCTTTCACTTGGCATAATTTTTTTGCCTGATGTTAATATCTTGTAACATTAACATATATAACATTTGTTCAATTTCAAATAAAAACAGTCTTATATATGTATATTACTGAAATTCATATTTCACATGAGGTTTTACTATGCTATACAGTCCCATGTTATATTTTTAACTTTCTTTTTAGTAATCTACATGATCTTAGACTTTCCCTTTCAACCACTGTCATACACATATAATAGCACTGCTAGTTACAAACATTATGTTGTGCTTTCACCTTTTCTATTCATTTCCAAAGATTAACATGCAAACCTTTTTACCAATTCTGCACAAGTTAACCCTTAGCTTTCCATTCTTTAACCTTACTAACCTCATTCTATTTTCTGGTGACCCACATTCTAGTTATTAACTCTGTGAGTTTACACAATATATTTAGTTCATAATAGAGCAATCATACAGTATTTGTCCTTTTGTGTTTGGCTTGCTTCATTCAATATAATGTCCTCCGGGTTTATCCATGTTGTCATATGCTTCATGACTTCATTTCTTTGTACAGATGCATAATATTCCATTGCACGTATACACCTCAGTTTGTTTATCCACTTGTCGGTCAATGGACTCCTGAGTTGTTTCCATCTTTTGGCAATCATGAATAACACCTCTAGGAACGTTGGTGTGTACATTTCTGTTCATGTCACTGCTCTCAGTTCTTCTGGGTATATATATCCAATAGTGGTATTGCTGGGTCATGTGGCAAATCTATAGTCAAATTCTTTAGGAACTGTCAAAAAGACCTCCACAGTGAGTGTACCACTCTACATTCCCACCAGCAGTAAATAAGTGTATCTATCTCTCCACATACTCTCCAACACTTATAGTTCTCTGTCTTTTTAATAGTGGCCATTCTAATAAGTGTGAAATGATATCTCATTGTAGTTTTGATTTACATTTCCCCAATTGCTAGTGATGTTGAGCATTTTTTCATCTGTTTTTTTCAACATTTGTATTTCTTCTTTTGACAAATGTCTATTCAAGTCTTTTGCCCAAATTTTAATGGGGTCATTTGTCTTTTTGTTGTTGAGTTGTAGCGTCTCTTTATATATCATGGATATTAAACCCTTATCAGAGATATGATTTTCAAATATTATCTCCAATTGAGTCAGCTGCCTTTTCACCCTTTTGAGGTGCAAAAGTGTTTAATTTTGAGGAGGTCCCATTTATCTACTTTTTCTTTTGTTGCTCATGCTTTGGGTGTAAGGAATAAGAAACCACCACCTACCATAAGATCCTAGATGTTTTCCTACATTTTCTTCCAATAGTTTTGTGGTCCTGGATTTTATATTTAGATTTTGATCCATTTTGAGTTGATTCTTATATAGGGTCTTCTTTCATTCTTTTGATTATGGAAATCCATCCAGTTCTCCTAGAACCATTTGTTGAAGAGACTGTTTTGTACCGGTAACATGGACTTGGTAGCTCTGTCAAAAACCAGTTGGTCATAAAGTTGAGGGTTTATTTCTGGACCCTCAATTCTCTTCCACTGATCAATGTGTCTATATTTATGCCAATACCATGCTGTTTGACCATTGTAGCTTTGTAGTATGTTTCAAGATCAGGCAGTGAATGTCCTCCCACATCGTTCTTCTTTTTGAGGATGTTTTTGGCTATTCAGGGGCAGTTTCCCTTCCAAATAAATTTGGTAATTGCCTTTTATATTTCTGTAAAGTAGGCTGTTGGAATTTTGATTGGTATAGCATTTTTTTTTTTAAAGATTTTATTTATTTATTCATTTATCCCCCCCTTGCTGCTTGTGCTCGCTGGGTCAGCTAACCACGCCGCGCGGGCGGGCTTGCCTTCACCAGGAGGCCCCGGGAACCGAACCCCGGGCCTCCCATATGGTAAACGGGAGCCCTACCGATTGAGCCACAGCCGCTTCCTGATTGGTATAGCATTGAATCTGTAATTCAGTTTGGGTAGGATTGACATCTTCACTATATTTCGTTTTCTAGCCCATGAACATGGAATGTCTTTCCATTTGTTTAGGTCTTCATTGATTTCTTTTAGCACTGTTTTGCAGTTTTCTGCATACAGGTCCTGTACTTCTTTGGTTAAATTGATTCTTAGTATTTGAGTCTTTTTGTTGCTATTGCAAATGGAATTTTCCCCCCGATTTCCTCCTCAGATTGTTTAATACTAGTGTAGAGAAACATTACTGATTTTTGCATGTTGATGTTGTATCCTGCCACTTTGCTGAACTTATTAGCTCAAGTAGCTTTGTCATTAGACATTTCAGAATTTTCTAAATATAGGGTCATGTCCTCTGTAAATAGTGAGAGTTTTACTTCCTCTTTAACTATTTGGATGCCTTTTTATTTTCTTTGTCTAAACTGCTCTACTTAGAACTTCTAGCACAATGCTGAATAACAAAGATGGGCATCTTTGTCTTGTTCCTAATCTTAGAGGGAAAGATTTTAATCTTTCCCCATTGAGTACGATGTTGTCTGTGGAGTTTTCATATATGCCTTTTATCATATCATGGTTTTATGAAGAAAGGATGCTGGATTTTGTTGAATTCCTTTTTTTCTGCATTGGTCGAGATGACCATGTAATTTTTTTCCTTCAGTATGTTAATGTGATGTATTACGTTGATTGATTTTCTTATGATGAACCACCTTTCCCTAGCAGGAATAAATACCACTTGGTCATGGTGAATAAGTTCTTTGATATGCTATTGGATTCTACTTGCAAGTATTTTGTTGAGAATTTTTGTATCTATGTTCATTAGAGAGATTGGTCTGCAATTTTCTTATCTTATAGTGCCTTTATCTGGCTTTGGTATTAGGGTGATGTTGGTTTCATAAAATGTGTTGTGTAATTATCCCTCCTCTTCAATTTTTGGGAAGAGTTTAAACAGGATTGGTGTTAATTCTTCTCGAACTGCTTGGTAGAATTCACCTGTGAAGCCATCTGGTTCTGTACTTTTCTTTGTTGGGAGGTTTTTGATGACAGATTCAATTCCTTTATGTGATTGGTTTGTTCAGTTTTTGTATTTCTTGTAGTGTGAGTGTAGATTTTTTGTGCATTTTTAGGAATCTGTCCATTTCATCCAGGTTGTCTAGTTTGTTCGTATACAGTTTCTCGTAACATTCTCTTGTATTAGTCAGCCAAAGGGGTGCTGATGCAAAATACCAGAAATTGGTTGGTTTTTATAAAGGGTATTTATTTGGGGTAGAAGCTTACAGTTACCAGACATTAATAAAGCATTAAGTTACTTCCCTCACCAAAGTCTATGGCCATGTGTTGGAGCAAGATGGCTGCCGACATCTGCCAGGGTTCAGGCTTCCTGGCTCTTCCCAGGGCTTGCTTCTCTCTGGGCTCTCCTGTTTCCTCCACAAGGTCAGCTGTAGACTATGAGGCTCTCTAGGCTCTGCCTCTCTTTCTGGGGCCTTCCCTCCTTCCTCATTACCAAGCTCCTTTGTGTACTTACTTCCTGGGGCTCCAGCATTAAAACTCAGCATCAGAATTCCAACATCAAAACTCTAGCTAACTCCTCTGCTCTACCATGTAGCTTTAGATCTGAGTCCCTGCCCACCTACTGACGTGGCCCAATCAAAGCCCTAATCATAACGTAATCATGCTCAGAGGAACAGACCAGTTTATAAACATAATCCACTATATTTTTGGAATTCATAACTATATCAAAATGCCACACCTCTTATGATACTTTTTATTTCTGTGGGTTCAGTTGTAACTTTGCCCCTTTCATTTCTGATTTTATTTATGTGCATCTTCTATTTTTTTTCTTTATTAGTCTAGCTAGGGGTTTGTCCATTTTATTGATCTTCTCAAAGAACCAGGTTTTTGTTTTGTTGATTTTCTCTATTGTCTTTCTGTTTTCAATTTCATTTATTTCTGCTCTAATCTTTATTATTTCTTTCCTTCTGCTTGTTTGGGGAATGATTTGTTGTTCTTTTTCTAGTTTCTACAGTTGTTCATTAGATCTTTGATTTTAGCTCTTTCTTCTTATTTTCAATATAGGCATTTAGGGCTATAAATTTCCTCCTCAAGACTGCCTTCACTGTATCCCATAAGTTTTGTTAAGCTATATTCTCATTTCATTTGTCTCAATATATTTACTGATTTCTCCTCCAATTTCTTCTTTGACCCACTGATTATTTAGGAGTGTGTTGTATTTATTGAGAGCTGCATTGTTACCTAACGTGGTCCATCCTAGAGAAAGATCCATGGGCACTTGAGAAGAATATAGAATCCTCTGAGTTTGGGTGTAACATTCTGTACATGTCTGTTGGGTCTAGCTCACTTATCATATTGCTCAAGTCCTGTGTTTCCCTATTGATCTTCTGTCTAGTTGTTCTATCTAATGATGTGAGTGATGTGCTGAAGTCTCCAACTATTATTGTAGAGAAGTCTGTTTCTCCCTTCAGTTTTTCCTGACTTTGCCACATGTATGTTTATATATATATGGTTAGGTACATAGGTATTTATGACTGTTATTTCTTCCTGGTTGATTGTCCCTTTTATTAATATATAATGGCCTTCTGTACCTCTTATAGTTTTTTTTTGCACTTAAAGTCTTATATTAGTTTAGCTACCCCTGCTCTGTTTTGGTTACTATTTGCGTGGGGTATCTTTTCCCAACCTTTCACTTTCAGCCGGTTTGTATCCCTGACTAAGATGAGTCTCTCATAAGCAGCATAAGGATGGCTCATTTTTTAAAATCCTTTCTGTCAGCCTGTACCTTTTGATTGGAGAGTTTAATCCATTCACATTCAATGATATTTCTATATATGCATTATTTACCTCCTCCATTTTATTTTTTTTGGTTCTCATGTCATATTTTATTTTCATCTGTCATTTTATTCTTTGGTTACCTGTTCTGCTGTTCTTTCTTCTATACTCTCCTCTAAGCCTCTCTCTCTCCCCTGTCTTTTTCTTTCAGGCTGTAAGGCTTCTGTGGCAGGTTGATATTTATGAATTCCAAAAAGAGATATGGATTATGTTTGTAAACTGGTCTATTCCTCTGGGTGTGATACCCTTTGATTGTATTAGATTCAGCTGAGATGTCTTTGATTAAATTATGTTAAGACTAGGGCTTTGATTCGACCACATTATTAGGGAGGAATTCAAGGTTGAGTCCTGCTTCCTTGGTGGGCTATATAAATGGTGGGCTATATAAATCACTCAAAAAGGCAGAAAGAAGGAGAAGAACAGAGAGGAATAGAGAGAGTGCCATCAATATGGAAGAGGAGAGAACTTGTCAGTTTTGATCCTGCAGCCCTGGGAAGAGAGATGAGCCATTCATCTGATAGTTTACAGTTGACCTTGTGAAGAGACCAGAGCAGCTGAGCCCAGAACGAAATAATCCTACAGCTGAGATCAGAAGAATCTGGGATCATGGAGCCCTAAGAAGAAAAAGGAAGGCTAAACCCTCACAGATATTGGCAGCCATCTTGCTTCAACATGTGGCAACAGACATTTGGTGAGAAAGTCTCTCTATGGTACCTTGAGTTGGACTCTTTAGGGCCTTACAACTGTAATCTTCTACCCCAAATAAATACTCTTTATAAAGCCAACAGATTTCTGGTATTTTGCATCAGCACCCCTTTGGCTAATACATCTTCTTTTAATATTTCCTGCAAAGGTGGATTCTTCCTTACAAACTGTCTTAGGTTTTGTTTGTATGTGAATTTTTTAAACTCACCTTCATATCTGAAGGACAATTTTATTGGATAAAGAATTTTTGGCTGGCAGTTTTTCTCTTTCAGTATCCTAATTGTATCATACCACTGTCTGATGAAAAATCCACAGTAAGTTTTACTGGGTATCCTTGTATGTGATGTTTTTTTTTCTCCCTTGATGCTCTCAGAATTTTCTCTTTATCTTTGACATTTGACATTCTGAGTAGTATGCATCTTGGTGTAGGTGTATTTGCATTTATTCTGATTGGGGTACTTTGCACTTCTTGGACATATAAGTTACTTTCTTTCATGAGAGTTTGGAAATTTTCAGCTATTATTTCCTCAAATACTCTTTCTGCCCCCTTTCCTTTCTCTCCTTCTGGAACTCCCATGAAACATATGCTGTTGCATTTTGTGTTGTCATTCAACTTCCTGAGCCCCAGTTCTAGTTTTTCCATTCATTCTTTATTTGTTCTTTTCTCTCTTCAATTTCAGCTGTTTTGTCTTCTGTATCACTTATACTTTCTTCTGTCATTTCAAGTCTGCTGTTGTATGCCTCTAAATATATTTTTGATCTCACCTATTGTGTCTTCCATTCCCATGAGTTCTGTTACTTTTTTACTCAGGTTTTCAAATTCTTCTTTGTGCTCACTCAGTGTCTTCTTGATGTTCTTTATCCCTCTAGCCATATTGTCTTCCAATTCATTAATTTGATTTTGGAAATTCATATGCATCTCATTGATTAGTTGGCTCAAATCCTGCTTCTCTTCTGAGACTTTGATACATTCCTTTTTTAAAAGCCATTTCTTCCACTTTCTTAGTAAAGTTTGTAATGTTTTGCTAATGTCTAGGCATCGGATTAGGGTGGTGAGTTTACTCAAAGGCTTAATTTCTCTCTCTTTCATAGGGTTTTAGTGGCATGAGGCTCTGTGTTACTGCTGTTCTTTGATTCTTGGTTCAATCTGTTCAGGGTCTTTAGGATTTTCTCTGTTAGTTGTTCAAATGTGGGCTGGATCCAGTAATGGGTTACAGACCCACTTCCAAGGGCCTTGGGGAGGGTGGCTGTAAAGGCCTGAAAAAGCCTCTCTTACTCCTTACTTTTAATTTCCTCATGTGCACTTCCTTGGTCTGCCAGCAAATGGTGCTTTTTGGCAGCCCTCTCAGCTAAATGCCTTGTCAGAGTGTGTTTGAGGCAACATGGACCAGATCAATGTGACAGATGTTCCTGCCTGGAGGCTGAGCCTCATAAGTCAAACTTTCTCAGAGGCAGTTTTCCAATCTTTGCTGGCAGTCCCCTCTCTTATCCCATGTAGGAATTAATTCCACTCCACTCTGCATCCTCAACTACCATTCGCAGTCAGTAGAGAGGGAGATTGAGAGGATCGAATCTCTTTAGTCCCTTGCTGGCTCCCGAGGCAAACAATTGCACAGCTCCACTTGGCTTGGTAGGGCTCCTGGGGCACAGCAGACCATATTTGGGGGTCAAAAGCTGAGTCAGCCTTAGGCTGTGTCCCTCTCTTTCCCCTTTCCTGGGGAGGTGTGTTCCGGGGGCCCCCTTTGTCTGTAGCTACCAGTCCGAAGCTAGAGAATTCAAAACTGTCTATAGTGTGGGGGAGGATGCCAGCATTTGCAGCTGTGGTTTTTGCTCACATTTTTGCTGTTGTGATTCTTTTCCTTTGCCCCTTTCTCCTCTGGGTGGTGTCCAGTCTTCCCCTGTGTCCTAAACCCTAGAAGAGTTTTGTACAGGGTGTTTCTGTCTGTCCTCTAGCTGTTTTTCTGGGAGAGGAGAGAGTCTCTTGTCTTTCTAGTCCCCTATCGTCCCAGAAGTTTCCCTATATTTTCCATGTAAATTTTCTATAATCTAAAATTTCTTTAAAAACAAAGTAAAAATAAATATTTAAAAAGGTACCTTCAATATCCTCAAGGACATAAAGGAAAAAAAAAAAAAAAAAGCACTAAAAGATATCAGGAAAACAATGACTGAACAATATGAATCACTCAATAAACAGATAGAAATTTTTAAAAGGAACCAAGCAGAATTATTGGAGTTGAAGACCACTGTGGCAGTTTGGCATTATTCATGAATTCCAAAAATAGATATTGGATTATGTTTGTAAACTGGCCTGTACCTGGACATGATAAATTATGATTAGGGCTTTGATTGGGCCATGTCAAAAGAGCAGAGGAGTGAGTTGGAGTTTTGAATCACTCAAACAGATAGAAATGTTTTTTTTTTTTAAAGATTTTATTTATTTATTCATTTATGCCCCCCTTGCTGCTTGTGCTCGCTGGGTCAGCTAACCACGCTGTGCGGGTGGGCTTGCCTTCACCAGGAGGCCCCGGGAACCGAACCCGGGGCCTCCCATATGGTAAACGGGAGCCCTACTGATTGAGCCACAGCCGCTTCCCAAGATAGAAATGTTTTGAGCAGGATCCCACAGGAGAAGAACACAGAGGAATAGAGATGACTCCTGAGACAAGGCAGAAGCCCCAGGAGAGAAACAGAGCCAATCGCCTGTGAGTCTACAGCTGACCTTGTGGAGAGAGCAAAGCAGCTGAGCCCGGAGAGAAACAGAGCCCCAGGAAGAGAGGAACCCAAAAACCCTGAACTCTTGGCAAACATCGGCAGCCATCTTGCCCCAACACGTGGTAATAGACTTTGGTGAGGGAAGTAACTTATGCTTTATGGCCTGGTAACTGTAACCGTCTACCCCAAATAAATAACCTTTATAAAAGCCAACAGATTTCTGGTATTTTGTATCAGCACTCTTTGGCTGACTAATACAACCACAATACTGAAAGGAATTATTACCTAGAGTGTTTTAACAGCAAATTAGAGCTGGAAGAAGAAAGAACTAGTAAACTGAAAGATGATATTATTGAAATGATTAAGGCTGAAGAGCTGGAAAGAAAAAAGAATGAAAAGAGTGAACAGAGCTTAAGAGACCATTAAGCATACTAATATGTGTATTATGGGAGTCCCAGAGGAGAAGGAAGAGAGAGAGGGGCAGAATAAATATTCAAAGATATAAATATTTCTTTTAATCAAAGAAATAAAAATCCCCCAATTTACTGAAAGACATGAACATGTACTTTCAAGAAGCTCAACAACTCCAAACAAGATAAACTTGAAGAGAACCATGCCAGATATATAGTAGTCTAACTATCAAATACCAATGGCAAAGAGGGAATTCTGAAAGCTGAAAGAGAAAAGTGACATTTTATGTACTAGGAGGTCACAATAAGATGAAGTGCCAACTTCACATCAGAAACCATATAGGCAAGAAGGCTGTGGGATGAAATATTTTAAGCGCTAAAGAAAACAATTGCCAATGAAGAACTGTATCTGGTGAGATGTTTTTCAAAAAGGAGAGAGAGATTAAGCCATTCACAGATAAACAAAAGCTGAGGGACTTTGTCACCACTAGAACTGTATTACAAGCAATGCTAAAGGGAGTGATTCAGACTGAAATGGAAGGACACCAGAGAGTGGACTGAAGGGCTGTAAGGAAATAAAATTGTCTGGTAAAGGTAACCGTATAGGTAATTATAAATGCCAATCTCCTATTATATTTTATTTTTGGTACATAACGCCACTTTTGACTTCTCAGAGGACCTGAAATGAAAATATATAGAAAGTAGTAAATCTATGGTTATGGACATACAGTGTATAAAGATATAATTGGTAACAAGTACAACAAAAGGTAGGGGGGACAGGGAGATACAGGCAAATAGATTGTGTATGCTATTGAGGTTAAGTTGATATCAAATTATATATGTGATTGTTTTAGATTTAGGATATTGAATTTAAGCCACATGGTTACCATTAAAATATATGAAATATATATATAGAAAGAAATGAGAAGGGATTTTTTACAACATAAAAAATCCAATAAATATAAAAGTAGGTACTAACAGAAGAATTGAAAGACAAAAAAGGTATAAGACCTACAAAGATCAAATATCAAAATGGCATAAAAAATCCTGCATTTTCAGGAGTTTCTGTAAAAGTAAATGGATTACTCACTAGTAAAAAAGCAGAAATTGCAGAATGGATAAAAATGCATGACCCAACTATATCCTGTTTACAAGAGACTCACTTTAATTCAAAGACACAAGTAGATTGAAATGAAAGAATAGAAAAAATACATACCATATAAACAGTATCCAGAAAAGAACTGGGTAAACAGGCTTTAAGTCAAACGCTATTATAAGGGATGTTTCCGTTTCCTTGCCTGTCAAAGCAAATACCATGCAATGGGTCACTTTAGATAACAGGAATTTATTAGCTCATGGTTTTGTGCTAAAAGAAAGTCCAACTCAAGCGTCATCAAGGTGATGCTTTCTTTCTGAAGACAAGCATTCTGTGGCTGGCTATTGGTGATGCTTGGTCCTTGGTTACTCAGTCACATGACAGTGCATATGGCAGCCTCATCTGGACTCTCTGTTCTCTTCCGAGTTCTGTTGAATTTCAGCTTCTTGCTTCCTGTTGCTTTCTCTCTATGTATGAATTTATTCTGCTTATAAAGGACTCCAGTAATGGGATTGAGACCCCATCTGGATTCAGTTGGCCCACACCTTAACTGAAGAAACCTCATCAAAAAAGTCCTATTTACAATGTATTCAGAACCACAGAAATGGATTAAGTTTAAGAACATGTTTTTCTTGGGTACATACAGCTATGAACCACCATACTCCAACCTCTGGACCCCAAAATTCATGGTCTTTCCATATGCAAAAGGCATTAATTCCTTCACAAAATCTCCAAAGCCTTAAATTATTTCAGTAACAATGCTAAGTACAAAGTCTCATCAAAATCAGCTATGTGTGGTCTGTGACTATCCTAGGGCACAATTCCTCTATGCGGACTACGAAACCTACAGAAAATGTTATATGCTTCCAATATACAAGGAAGAGACAGGCATAAGATAGACATTCTTATACCAGAAGGGAGAAATTGAAAGGAAAACAGGGATTACAGTTCCCAAACAATTCTGAAACCCAGCAGTGCAAACTCCATTAAATTTCAAGGTCTGAGAGTCACCTGTAGATCAATGTTTTGTCCTCCAGACCAAATGGAGCAACAGTCCCATTGCTTCCAAGTACTTGTGTAGTGGCTGTGCTCCCTGAACATTGGGGTAAAGACTCCATCCTCTCTAAGCATTAGGACAGTGGACAGGCTTTCTGCAAACCCTAGGCAACATGCCCTACCCTCTCTGAACACTGGTATGGCAGCACTCTTTCAGAACAACAGGGTGCAAGGACCACACTCTCCAAGCACAGAGAAGATGGCCTGTTCCTTCCAAGGACGGAGGCTGACTTGCCTTCTGCACACACTTGGTTGGGCCCTAAATTAGTCAGGGTTCTCTCGGGAAACAGAATCAACAGGAGATATCTGTCAATAATATGAGATTTTAAAAGAGTCTCTCACGCAACCGTGGGGATGCACAAGTCCAGGTTCCGCAGGCTGCAAACCAGGGGCTCTGATGACAGTCCGATGAAAGGTCCCTGATGAGTTTCTGGGAGAAGTTGGCTGTCCAATGACGAGTTGGGAAATTCTCTCCGAATGTTGAAATCACTTCCCCTTTTAAGGCATTCAAATGATTGGATAAAAGCGTCACCCACTGATGGTGTAATCTCCTTGATTGATGCAGATGTAATCAGCCATCCATGCAGTAAATTCACTGGTGATTGAATTTACCATAAATGCTCTTGTATTACAATTAGCCCAGTGGTTGCTGGAACAAACACCTGGACATAATTACCTGGCCGAGTTGACACATTAGCCTAACCATCACAGGCCCACACTGTTGGCCTAAGGAGATGACTTTGGTCCAGACCTTGGCTTCCATGGTTCTGCCATTGAAGTTGTTCTTCATTTAATTCATCCCTTCTCTGTCCCTTTTAGTCCAGGTGGGTAGTGGTTCTGCTCATACACATTTCACAAAACTTGGCTTTGCATGTAGCTCAGAGGGGTTCAGTCCTTCAGAAAGGATTTTCCACAAATCATTCCTGTGTAACTACATTTTCAATCCTGACTCTCACTGAAATGGCTGACTGGTTTTGTGTTCAGTTAAGTCCTCACATAGAGCCCTATTCTCAAGGAAGTCGCTTTCTAGAAGCTCAGAGAGGGCCCTAATAGAGCTGCTTCTGGCTCAAGTCTCAGAGCACACTATCTGGATAGGCTTTTTTTTTTATTTTTAATTTTTAAATACCTTCAGATTACATAAATGTTACATAAAAAATATAGGGGATTCCTATATGCTCCATCCCTCCCTCTCCCACAATTTCCAACATTAACAACATCCTTCATTAGTGTGGTACATTTGTTACATTTGATGAACACATATTGAAGCATTGCTACTAACCGTGGACTATAGGTTGCATTATAGCTTACACTCTATCCCGCACAATTTTGTAGGTTATGGCAAAATATATAATGGCCTGTATCCATCATTGCAATGTTATGCAGGACAATTCCCATGTCCCAAAAATGCCCTCATATTACACCTATTCTTCTCTCTCCCTCCCCTCAGAACCTCTGGTGGCCACTGCCTTTATATCAATGATACAAGTTCTTCTATTGCTAAAATAATAAGTATATAATAGAATAATAATAAATCTACTTTACTCCTTTGTTCATTCCCCAGTCTTGAGGATTTTGGGGTGGTGATGTCACTCTGTTTCTAATTGAGTGGGGGCTTAGGTCCCATGGAGCAGATGGATGGAACTATTTTGCTTGCAGTTACAGACACTCTCTATTCCTTGGGATGGTTAGTTGTCTTGGGTGAATCCAATGAACTGGAGAGTAGGTATTGCAACTCTGCTGAGATTCAGAGCTCACCTGGCACATCAACAGACCACAGATTTATATCTCTGGGAAATATATTTAACAAGTATGGTGCTAATTATAGGTTCAAATAAAAGGGGCAGAAGAGTCGTGTGTAGAGAAACAAATGAATCTAACTGTTATTCTGGGGAGTATAAATTCCAGAGTAAGGCCCACTGGCAGGGTGCCAAATTCCTGACCTTGTCTGCTCTGCTTATAGTGTCTGAATGTCTCCAGAGCCCTCAGGAGGCCCAATATTTGAGACACTGTTTACTGTGACAGTCAATGAGATCCTGCTGAGACATGCATAAGCATAACCTCTGGAATGAGTTCCTGACTCACTATGAAATCTCTTAGCCATAAAAACTCATTTGTATTTAATATTTCCCCCTTTTGGGCAAGGTTTTTTTCCAGATGCATTGCTAGTTGAAGCTTGGTAATAATCCTTTGGTGCCAGGGAGTCATGTCCCACACCAGGGGGAAGGTGGTGTGTTTATATGCTAAGTTTGGCTTTGAGAGAGGCCACATTTGAGCAACAAGGAGGCTAGAAGGAAATAACTTTTAGACAATATATAATACTAGGCTAAGTTTCAATCACAAAAAAAGTTTCATAAATACAATCATCAATACCAAGGGCCAGGTGTAATGCTCTGTCTTCCTTTACTAGGCACTGCCCTTGTACTCGGGGGATTCTTGCTGTTCTATTAGAGAATGTAGCGGGACTCCCCAGAATGGGTATTCAATATTCTTTCGGTTATTGTGTGGTTCTCCATCCCCTGAGACAACACCTCATGAACACTTGAACATATTCATATGCTCTGGAGTGGCTTTTATTTTTAATTTTTAAATTTTTTGTGTTCTTTGTTATATTTTTTATAGGCTTTTAATAATCAATTTCTGGTTTCTTTGTGCCCAGTAGTTTAGTTCTCTGCTTATCCTTTCCTTACTCATTTCACTATAAGCTGCAAGGAGAAATCAGGATGCATTTTCCACACTTAGCTTAGAAATCTCCTCAGCTATATATCTAAGTTCATCACTTTCAAGTTCTGCCTTCCATCCAACATCAGAACTCAATTTTGCCAAGTTATCTGCCACTTTAAAACAAGGATTGCCTTTCCTCCAGTTTCCAATAATGCATTCATCATTTCTTTCTAATGCCTCTTTGGAAGTAGCTTTAGCATCCATATTGCTACCAACAGTATCTTCAAAGCAGTTTAGGTCTTTTTGGTCAAGTGTCTTACAATTCTTCCAGCATCTACACATTACCAATTCCAAAGTCATTTTTTACATTTTACATTTTTGGTATTTGCAACAGCAGCACCCCTCTCTCTCAGTACCAAAATCTGTTTTAGTTTCTTTGGCTGCCAAGGCAAATACCATGGAATGGATCATTTTAAACATAGGAATTCATAAGCTCACAGTTTTGAGCTAAGAGAAAGTCCAAATCAAGGCATCATCAAGGTAATGCATTCTCCCAAAGACTAGCATTCTGGGGCTGGCTGCATATGATCCTTGGTCCTTGTTGTCTCTCTCATGGCTATGCACATGGTGGCCTCTCTTAGCCTCTCAGTTCTTTTATGGGTTCTGTTGAATTTCAGCTTCTTGTTTCCTGTGGCATTCTCTGTCTGCATTTCATTCTGTGTATAAAAGATTCCAGTAATAGGGTTAAGACTCATTCTCATTGTGTAGGACACATCTTAACTGAGTAACCTCATCAAAAAGGCCCTACCTACAATGTATTCACACCCACAGGAATTGATTAAGTTTAAGAATATGTTTTTCTGGAATACACACAGTTCCAAACCACCACAAGGGACAATGAAGGTCACTAGATACTGATAAAGGAGTCAATTAAAAAAGACGGCATAACATTTAGAAATATACATGCACCCAACAGCAGAGCTCCAAAATATATGAAGCAAATGTTGACAGATTTGAAGGGAGAAATAGACAGTTCTATGTTAGTAGTATGAGAATTTAACACACCACTGAAAATAAGGTATAGAGCATCTAGACAGAAGATCAGTAAGTAAATAGAGAATTTGAATGATAGTATAAACTAACTAGGCACAAAATATTTGACATTACACCCAGCAGCAGCAGAATATGCATTTTTCTCTATTGCACATTCTCCATTATTTACCACGTTAAGTTACAAAACAAGGCTCAATAAATTAAAAAAATCAAAATCATGCAATATATCTTATCCAATCACAATGGAATGGATTTAGAAACCAATAACAGAAAGAACTGAAAAAAATACACAAATATGTGGAAATTAAACAAGGTGTTCTTTTTTTTTTTTTTTTTTTTTTTAAAGATTTTATTTATTCATTTATCCTCCCTCGCTGCTCGTGCTCGCCAGGTCAGCCAACCACGCTGTGCGGGCGGGCCCGCCCCCACCAGGAGGCCCCGGGAACCGAACTCGGGGCCTCCCACATGGCAAACGGGAGCCCCACTGATTGAGCCACAGCCGCCTCCCAAACAAGGTATTCTTAAACAACCAATGTGTCACAAAAGAAATATAAGGAAATTAGGAAATATCTTAAGGCAAATTAAAATGAAAACACAACATGCCAAAACTTATTGGATGCAGGAAAGGCAGTGCTCAGAGAGAATTTATAGCTCAAATTCTAACTTTAAAAAAGAAGAAAGAACTCAAATCGGAGACATGGACTCACACCTGGAGGAACTAGGGGAAAAAAAGAGCAAACCAAATCCAAACTGAAACAAAAATGAAATGAAAAAATAAAAAGAATAAAGGAAAAAAAAAAAACTGAGCAGAAGGAAATAAAAAAGGTTAAAGCAGACACAAGTGAAATAGAGAATAAAAGAACAATAGAATCAATGAAACAAAAAGATGGTTGCTTATAAAGATCAATAGTTTGACAAATCTTTAGCTATGATAAAAATAAAAAAAAAGAAAAGACATAAAGAACTAAAATCAGAAATGAAATGGCAGACATTAATACTGACCCCACAGAAATAAAAAGTATTCTAAGAGGATAATATGAGCAATTGTAGGCCAACAAATTTAGTTAACCTAGATGATATGGACAAATTCCTAGAAACACACAAATGACCTACACTTATTCAAGAAGAAATAGATCTCAACAGACCAACTAAATAAATTCATCAAAAATTAAAAATCTCCCAAAAAAGAAAGTTCCAGGGTAATATAGCTTCACTGATGAATTTTACCAAGTAGTCAAAGAATTAACACGAATCCTACTCAAACTCTTCCAAAAATTGAAGAGGAGGGAACACTGTCTAACTCATTCTATAGGAGTCAACATCATCCTCATATCAAAACCAGATAAAGATATCACAAGAAAACTACAGACCAACAACTCTTATGATATAGATACAAAATTACACAACAAAATACTAGCAAACTAAATCCATAGCACATTAAAAGAACGATACCCTATGATCAAGTTGGATTTATCGCATGTATGCAAGGGTTGTTCAACATAAAATCAATTAATGAAATACACCACAACAAAAGAACAAAGAATAAAACCTGCATGATCATCTCAATTGATACAGAAAAGGCATTTGACAAAATTAAGACCCCCTGCTTGATATAGCCACTGAGCAATGGAAAACTACAAAACAATGTTATGGAAAACAGGGAAGACCTAAATAAATGGAAGGACTGTTTGAGTTTGCTAAATGCTGACAAAGCAATATAACAGAAAGGGGGTGGTTTTTACAATGGGGATTTATTAACTTGTAAGCTTACAGTTCTGAGACCATGAAAGTATCCAAAATCAAGGCATCATCAGAACATGCTTTCTTCCTGAACTTTGCCTTATCCTCTGGGACTTGTTTCTTTCAGCTTCTGGCTTCCTCTGGCTTTCTCTCTGCTCCTGTGGCTTTCTCTCTCCTGGGTTCTGCTGATTTCAGCTTCTCTCAGCTTCTTGGGGGGCGGGGGTGCGGGATCCTCTCTGCTCTGTCTCTCTGTATCCATCCCATTTAAAAAGGACTCCAGTATGAGGATTAAGACCCACTCTGGGCCACACCTTACTGAAGTAATCTAATCAAAAGCACTTAACTGAAGTAATTGAATGAAATGTCCCACCTATAATAGGTTTATATGCAAAGGAATGTATTAGCTCTAAGGACATGATCTTCTGGGGTCACCCAGCTTCCAAAAGTTACATTCCACCCTCTGGACCCCAGAAAAACATGTTCTTTCCATATGAAAATACATTCATTCTAACACAATATTTCAAAAGCCTTAAATCATTTCAGTAACAATATTAAATACAGGTCTCATAAAAAAAGAAATATAGGTGTGCCGGGGTCAAAATTCCCCTCAGGCTGTGGACCAGTGAAACTTATCTGCTTTCAATATACAAAGGAGGGATCATCATAAAATAAGTGTTCCCATTGCCATAGGGAGAATTTGGAAGTAAAACAGGGGTCATGAGTCCCAAACAGTTCTGAAACCCTGCAGGGCTAACTCCATTAGATTTCACTGAGAGTCATCTATAGAAACATGGTCTTCTCCTCTGGGCTTGATGGACTGGCACTTTCCAAGGGCTTGCCATATTCTTGGCTGAACCCTTATCAAGCATCAGAGTGATGGCTGAACTCTAGGCCTCACCCTCTGAGAACACTGGAGTGATGACTAGACTTTCCCCAATATCCAGGGCACAGACTCAACTCCCTCAGAACAATGTGGTGTCCAGATTTTAACAAAAAATTAGAATGCATGTGAAGAAATAGGAAAAGATGGCAGCATTAAGAGCAAAATGTAGGAACAAATGCCATTAATGAGGAAGATCAGATATTGGACTTACTAGACAGACTTTTAAAATATGAGTAAATATACTCATAGAGTTGGATTTATCCCATGTATACTCATAGAGTATATTTAAAGGAAAACATGGGAAAAAACTAAAGGAAATAAGGAAACTATATATGAATGAACTGAGAACTTTGAAATAAAGATAGAAATTATAAACAGGAATGAAACAGAAATACTGGAGTTGTAGACTACAATAACTGAAATAATAAATTCCATGGAGAGTTTCAGTAGCAGATTGGATCTGGCAGAAGAAAGAATCAGCAGTCTTGAAGATAGGACTTCAGATATTATCCACTATGAGGAACAGGAAAAAAAAAAAAAAGAATGAAGAAAAGTGAAAAAATCCTGAGACCTGTGAGATACTAGCAAGGATACCAATAAATTCATTTGTGGAGTCTCAAAAGGAGAAGAAAGAATAATTGAAGAAACAATGGCTAAAACTTTCCAAATTTAATAAAACACATGAATATACATATCCAAGGAGCTCAAAGTACTCCAAATAGGATAAACTCAGAGAGATGAATACCAAGGCACATTATAATAAAACTGTCAAAAGACGAAGAGAAAGAAAATCATGAAAACAGCAAGAGGGAAGCAAATTATCATGTACAAAAGTCTCAATAAGATTAAGTGCTCATTAAAAATAAAAAGATTGGGAAATGGATGTGGCTCAAGTGATTGGGTCCTTGTCTACCATATAGGAGATCCAGGGTTCGATTCCCAGGGTCTCCTGGTGAAAGGCAAGCTGAACCACATGGCAAGCTGGTCTGAACAGAGAGCCCGCCCATGCAGAGTGCTGGCTTGCGTGAAATGCTGGTCCGCACAGGAGTGCTGGCCCACACAGAGTGCTGGCCTGTGTGGAGAGCTGGCACAGCAAGATGACACAACAAAAAGACACACAGAGGAGAGACAATAAGAGATGCAGCAGACCAGGGAGCTTAGATGGCACAAGAGATTAAGCACCTCTCTCCCACTCTGGAAGGTCCCAGGATCAGTTCCTGGTGCCGCCTAAAGAGAAGACAAGCAGACACAGAAGAACACAGAGGGCAGACAGTGAGCACAAAACAATGAGGCAGGGAGAAGGGGATAAATAAATAAATAAATCTTTAAAAAATTAAAAGAGTAAGTGCTCATTAGTAATCAGAAATCATGGAGGCCTGAAGACAATGAGATGACTTAATTAAAATGCTGAAAGAAAAAATTCTATATTTTGAAAAATTGTTCTTCAAAAAGAGGGAGACACCAAGGACCAATGTATCACATATAAGGAAAGAGCAATAAGATTAAGTGTTAACCTCTCATCAGAAACCATGAAGGCAAGAACAAAGTGGTATGATGTATTTAAGATACTGGAAGAGAAAAACTGCCAGCCAAGAATTCTGTACCCAACAAAACTGCCCTTCAAAAATGAGGGTGAGTTTAAAGTCTTCACAGACAAAGAAAAACTGAGAGAGTTTGTTACCAAAAGACCAAATTTACAACAGATACTAAAGGGAGTGCTGCAGCCTGGAAGGAAAAGACAAGAGTGAGAGACTTGGAGAAGAATGTACAATGAAGATTATAACTAAGGGTAACTAAAATGGTAAAAAAAAAAAAAAAAAAAAGAAAAACAATAGTAAGATATGACAATAAAGGAAAAAAGCCAAAGGATAAAATGGACCACCAAAAGCAGAATTTAGCAGAAAGAGGGGGTTGCATCTCATTACCTTCTAATTTACATACAATTCTTTCCTTTGTAGCCTAGCAACAGGGAAAGAAACAAGTTACTTTCAGGTATTCGGTCATCCTACATCCATCACAATGACACAAGCAGACTGAAAGTGAAAGGTTAGAAAAAAGATATGCCATGCAAATAGTAACCAAAAAAGAACTGAAGTAGCAATATTAATATTGGACAAAATAGATTTTAAATGCAAAACTGTTATAAGAGAGAAGGAAGGTCATTATATATTAATAAAATGGAAAATTAACCTAGAATATATAACAAAATAAATATTTATGCACCTAACCTGGGTGCCACAAAATACATGAGGCATACTAAAGGGAGAAATAGATATCTCTACAATAATAGTTGGAGACTTCAATACACCACTCTCAGCATTGGATAAATTTCTGGACAGAGTGTAAATAAGGTAACAGAGAGCTTGAATTATATGATAAATAAACTAGACCTAACAGACAATAGAACATTATACCCCAAAAAAGTAGGATAGACATTCTTCTCAAGGGCTCATGGATCTTTCTCCAGGATAAGACAATATGTTGAGTCACAAGACAGATCTATATAAATGTAAAGAGATTGAAATTATACAAAACATGTTCTCTGATCATAATGAAGCTGGAATTCAATAACACAGAAAAGGGGGAAATTAAGAAATATGTGGAGATTAAACAACACACTCTTAAATAATCAGTGGGTCAAAGAAGAAATTGCAAGAGAAATCAGTAAATATCTTGAGGCAAATGGAAACAAGAACACAACACACCAAAACCTATGGTACACATCAAAGGCAGGGCTTGGAGGGAAATTTATAGGCCCTCAATATTTATATGAAAATAGAAGATAGAGCTACAATCAAACACATAACTGAACACCTGGTGGACCTAGAAAAAAGAACTGCAAACTATTCCCAAAGCAAGCAAAAGGAAAGAAATAATAAAGATTAGAGGAGAAATGGAGAACAGAAAAACAATGGAGAGAATCAAGAAAACCAAAATTTGATTATTTGAGATGATCAGCAAAATTAACAAACACTTAGCTAGACTAAAAAGTAAAAAAAAGAGAGAAGATGCATATAAATAAAATCAGAAATGAGAGGAAGGACATTACCTCTAACCCCACACAAACAGATCATAAGATGATACTATGAACAACTATATGCCAACAAACTAGACAATATAGAGGAAATGGACAAATTCCTAGAAAACCCACACAACCTACAACGACCCTAGAAGAAATAGACCTCAATAAGACCTCCCAAAAATGAAAAATCTAGGACCAGATGGATTCACAGGTGAAGTCTACCTATCATTCAAATAATATCTAATATCAAACTTGCTCAAACTTTTCTAAAAAATTGAGCAGGAGGGAACACTACTCATACTATGAAGCTAACATCACCCTAATACCAAAGCTAGATAAAGATTATATGAAAAAAGAAAATTACAGACCAATTCCTCTAATGAATATAGATGTGAAAATCCTCAATAAAATACTTGCTAACCAAATCCATAAGCACATTAATAGAATTATACACTAAAGTCAGGTGGATTTTATTCCAGGTATGCAAGGATGGTTCAACATAAGAAAACAGATCAGTGTAATACACCACAGTAATAAATTAAAGGTGAAAAAAATCACATGATCATCTTGAATGATGCAGAAAAAACATTTTATTTGACAAAATACAACATCCTTTCTTGATAAAAAACACTGAAAGATAGGAATGGAAGGAAACTTGCCCATAATAATTAAGTGCATATATGAAAACCCTATGCTGAGGGGAGGGGTAAGATCATGGCAGAGTAAGGAGCTCCAAGAGTCAGCTCGTCCTACAAGGCAGTTAGTAATTACCCAAAGCTATCTAAAGCACCTGTTTGGGATGCCCAGGTGACCAGAAGAGCATCCTGCAATATCCTTGAAACAATGGAAGGAAGAGACTGCCCATCTGCAGAGGAGGCTTGTGTCTATCCTCCACTGGTGCACTCCATGCTGTGGAGGCTGGTGTCCTTCTTCCACTGGTGGTGCAAGCCGCCTCAGGAGCTACTCTGTGGCTGGAGTTGGAAGATACGTTTCCCAAAAATGGGCGAGGAAGAGACTGTTGGGCACTGACTTCAGCTACTGATTGGTAAATTCAGGTGGCTAGGGTATAGTCCTGGGAACAGTTGAAGTTTGAACCTGTCCAACTTGGAAAGAGGCTGGTAGCTGCCATTTTAACTCTGTCCCCGGCATGAAGGGAAGCAGTGCTGATTGAAAACCACAGTGATGGTAGGGACCGGCTACTTTCCACCCAGATTGGATTTCAGCTGTAACCCAAGACCCAGCTCCATCTCTGGCAAAGAGCTTCTCTGGGCAACTGCAGGTGCTTTCGGCCAGTATAGAGTGAATAGTTGGACACCTGGGGCTCCATCCCAATAGGATAGAAAGGGAGCTGTGTTCCATTGGGCTCTCTGGGCAACTGCAGGTGCTTTTGGCCTGCACAGATGGATTTGCTAAGTGCCTTCAATTCCATCCCTGTTCCCCAATAAGATAGGAGGGAGCTTGTGTTTCTTCAGCCTCTTTGGGCAACTGCAGGCACTTTCAGCCCACACAGCCTGGATACTCAGAGACCTGTAGCTCCATCCTGACCCCCACAGGATAGGAGGGGAGCTGTGCTCCTTCAGCCTCTCTGGGCAACTGAAGGTGCATTTGGCCTGCACGGACTGGTCTATTGGGTGCCTATGGTTCCATTCCCACTCCGTAAAGGGCAGAATGGACAGTACTCCCTCAGCATCTCAGGGCAACTGCAGGCACATTTGGCCTACATGGATTAGATTGCTGGGCACTCTGAAGGGTCCATCCCTACCCCTAGCAGGGGAGACGGGGGCCAGTGCTAAATCAGTCTACCTGGGCAATTGTGTTCAGTTTTGACCTGCATGGCTTACTTTGCTGCCCACATCTGCAGCTCCCAGCCAGGTGAGGGAGGGGCATGAAGTTTCATCAGTTTCTCTGGGCAACTACAGATGGTCTTGGCTGGCACAGCTTGGATAACTACACACAGCTGTGGCTCCATCCCTAGCCCTGGCAGAGGAATAAAGGTGGGAGAAGCTTCCTTGGTTTCTGGGGCAACATGGGCAGCATCAGCCTCCAGAGTTTACAGTAAGAACTACATCCTTGGCTCCACTTCATAACCATGAAGGAAGAAAGGACAAGGAAGCCCTAAAGAGAGAAACTACAGCCAGAATAAATATATCTAGTCAGCCAGATGCTTAAGACACCAATAAAAAAATTATAATCCATACTAAGAAACAGTAAGATATGGCCCAATCAAAGGAGCAAGATAAGCCTCTAGATGATGTAAAGGAGTTGAAACAACTAATCATAAATGTTCAAACAAACCTCCTTAACAAATTCAATGAGATGGCTACGGAGATTAAGGAAATTAAGAAGACACTGGGACTTCAGGGACGATGGCGGACTAGTAAAACACGGGAATCTCTTCTCCAGAAAAATAGCTAGAAGACAGGCTGAAACAGCCCTGAAAAGATCTTGTAGGGTATAGGACAGCAGGTGAAGGCTGCATACCACCCATAGGAGAGAGGGACAAAAGAGGGAAATCCCAACGACAGGACCATGAGGTGGAACCAGCAGCGGCTGCTGCTGCTCCCCCACACTAAAGACTCTTTAGGATACTTGGACCTCTGGGCCTGCAACTACAGACAAAGGGGGCTCCAGGGATCTACCACCCCAGGAAAGGGGAGAGAGAGGGACACAGCCTAAGGCTGACTCAGATTTTGACCAGCATATTTGGGCTGTGGTATCCCATGGGCCCTTCCAGGCCAGGTGGGACCACACAGTGGTTTGCCCTGGGAGCCGGCAAACTACTAGAGAAAATCCGACCCTCACAATCTCCCTCTCTTCTAGCCTGGACTAATTGTTAAGGACTCCACAGGAGAGGGGAGAGAGAGCCTGGGGCTGACTCGGCTTTTGACTTGCAGGTTTGGTCTGCCCTGCCCCGAGAGCCCTTCCAGGCCAGATGGGGCTGAGCCATTGTTTGCCTTGGAGCCTGCAAGGGGCTAAAGGTATACAAACTTCCCAATCTCCTCCTCTACTAACAGGAACTGATTGTTGAGGACTCAGAAGGGAGTGAAAATATTTCCTAGCTGGGAAAAGGGAGGGGGCTGCCAGAGAAGACTGGAGCACTGTCTCAGAAAGTTTGAATTAGGGGGGCGGCTGTGGCTCAATCGGTGGGGCTCCCGTTTGCCATGTGGGGGGCCCCGGGTTCGGTTCCCGGGGCCTCCTGGTGGGGGCGGGCCCGCCGGCACGGCGTGGTTGGCTGGCCCAGCGAGCGCAGCGGGGGGGGGGGGGAGAATGAATAAAAAACAGAAAAATTGAAAAAAAAAAAAAAAAAAAAGAAAGAAAAGTCATGTGAACCGCTAAAAAAAAAGAAAGTTTGAATTACAAGGCTCTTAGCCTCCAGACAGGAAGCTCTATCACGTTGATCTGGCCTGTGTCACAACAAATACACTCCAACCAGGCATTGAATTGAGAGCTGCCAAAGAGCGCCATCTCCTGGCAGACAAAGAAAGTGCACATAAGAAAATTAAAAATAAGTGGGAGAGGCTTTTCCTGGCCTCTATATCCTCCCTGCCCAAAGCCCTAGGAAGCAACTCTATAACAAATTACTGGGTCCAGTGCCCAGTGCCCAGTTTTGAGCAACTAGCAGGACAATCCTAACAATCCAGGTCGAGCCAAAAAGCAAAGAGCTGTGGTAACTCACAGCCTCTTGCCACTAAATCCCTATAAAAGAGAAAGAGATTGAGCATCTGAGTAAACTACATCCTAACCAGATGCCTGAATACCAGCAAAAAATTATGAGCCATACTAAGAAAATAGAAGACATGGCACAAGAAAAGGAATATATCAAAGTCCCAGAAGAGATGCAGAATTTGAGAGAACTAATCAACAAGATGAGCACAAATTTCCAAAATCAAATTAATGAGTTGAAAGACAATATAGTTAATAGATAAATGACATCAAGAAGACATTGAGTGAACGCAAAGAAGAATTTGAAATCCTGAACAGAAAAGTAACAGAGTTCATGGGAACGAAAGACATAATAGGTGAGGTCAAAAACACATTTGAGGCATATAACAGCAGACATGAAATGATAGAAGAAAGAATAAGTGATACCAAAGACAGAGCAGCTAAAATTGAAGAGAGAAAAGAACAGAGAGAGAGAAAAGAATGGAAAAAAACTAGCAGGGGCTCACTGAGTTGAATGACAACACAAAACGCAACAACATACGTGTCCTGGGAGTTCCAGAAGGGGAAGAGAAGGGAAAAGGGGCAGAAAGAGTATTTGAGGAAATAATAGCTGAAAATTTCCCAACTCTCATGGAAGAAATGAACTTACATGAACTTACACACAGTACCTCAAGCAGAATAAATCCAAATAGACCTATGCCAAGACACATACTATTCATAATGTCAAATGTCAAAGATAAAGAGAAAATTCTCAGAGCAGGAGGAGAGAAGCAAACGATCATGTACAAGGGACGTCCAGTAAGATTTAGTGCAGATTTCTCTTCAGAAACCATGGAGGCACGAAGACAGTGGTATGATACGATTAGGAAACTGAAAGAGAAAAACTGCCAGCTGAGAATTCTTTATCCAGCAAAACTGTCCTTCAAATATGAAGGTGAGTATAAAATAGTCACAAACAAATGGAAACTAAGAGAGTTTGCAAAAAAGAATCCACCTTTGCAGGAAATATTAAAGGAAGCTTTAGAACCTGAAAGAAAAAGACAGGAGAGAGAGGCTTGGAGGAGAATATAGAAGAAAGAATAGCAGGAAGGATACCAAAAGAGTAAAAAGAGATAAAAAACAAGATGACATATGAAAACCAAAGAATAAAATGGAGGAAGTAAATAGTGCATTTACAGTAATATCATTGAATGTGAATGGATTAAACTCCCCAATCAAAAGATACAGGCTGATAGAATGGATAAAAAAACATGAGCCATCCATATGCTGCTTACAAGAAACTCACCTTAGACCCAGGGATACAAACCAGCTGAAAGTGAAAGGTTGGAAAAAGATTCTCCACATGAATAGTAATCAGAAAAGAACAGGGGTAGCTATACTAATATCAGACAAAACAGACTTTAAATGCAAAAAAGTTATAAGAGATACAGAAGGCCATTATATATTAATAAAAGGGAGACTCCACCAGGAAGATGTAACAGTCATAAATATCTACGCACCTAACCAGGGTGCCCCAAAATATATGAGACAAACTCTGGCAAAACTGAAGGGAGAAATAGACATTTCTACAATAATGTTGGAGACTTCAACATCCCACTCACACATCAGTAGATAGAACAACTAGACAGAAGATCAACAAGGAAACAGAGAACTTGAACAATATGATAAAGAAGTTAGACCTAAAAGACATATACAGAACACTGCATCCAAACTCAGTGAGTGATACATTCTTCTCAAGTGCCCATGGATTTTTCTCCAGGATAGATCACGTGTTACATCACAATGAAGCTCTCAATAAATATAAAAAGATTGAAATTATACAAAGCACCTTCTCAGATCATAATGGAATGAAACTAGAAATCAATAATAGACAGGAAAAAAGTAAATTCACAAATGTGTGGAGACTGAACAACACACTCCTAAATAATTGGTGGGTCAAAGAAGAAATTGCAAGTGAAATCAGTAAATATATCGATGCAAATGAAAATGAGAACACAACATATCAAGACTTATGGGAGGGAAGCGGATGTGGCTCAATCAATAAGGCTCCCGTTTACCACATGGGAGGCCCCGGGTTCGATTCCTGGGGCCTCCTGGTGAAGGCAAGCCAGCCCACGCGGCTCGGTGAGCTGACACAGCAGGACGACCCAACAAGGGGAGACAGGCAGACACAGAAAAATGCACAGCAAATGGACACAGTGAGCACAAGCAGCAAGGGCGGGGGATAAATAAATAAATAAATAAATAAATAAATAAATAAATAAATAAATAAAATCTTAAAAAAAAAAAAAAAAAGACTTATGGGATACAGCAAAGGAAAATTTATAGCCCTAAATGCCTATATTAAAAAACAAGAAAGAGCTAAACTCAAAGAATTAATTGAACAACTAGAGAAACTAGAAAAAGAGCAGCAAACCAATCCCAAAGTGAGCAGAAGAAAAGAAATAATAAAGATTAGAGCAGAAATAAATGAAAATGAGAGCAGAAAAACAATAGAGAAAATCAACAAAACCAAAAGCTGGTTCTTTGAGAAGATCAATAAAATTGACAAACCCCTAGCTAGACTAACAAAGAAAAAAAAGAGAGAAGATGCAAATAAATACAATCAGATATGAAAGGGGCGGAGTTACAAATGACCTCACAGAAATAAAAAGAATCATAAGAGGATATTATGAGAAACTATATGCCAACAAACTAGACAACCTGGATGAAATGGACAAATTTCTAGAAATGCACAATCAACCTACACTGACGCTACAAGAAATACAAGAACTTAACAAACCAATCACATTTAAGGAGATTGAATCCATCATCAAAAATCTCCCAGCAAAGAAAAGTCCAGGATCAGATGGCTTCACAGGTGAATTCTACCAAACTTTTCAAAAAGAATTATCACCAATACTGTTTAAATTCTTCCAATAAATTGAAGAGGAGGGAAAATTATGCAACATATTTTATGAAGCCAACATCACCCTAATACCAAAGCCAGATAAAGATTCTACAAGAAAAGAAAATTACAGACCAATCTCTCTAATGAACATAGATGAAAAAATTCTCAACAAAATACTTGCAAATAGAATCCAACAGCATATCAAAAGACTTATACATCATGGCCAAGTGGGATTTATTCCTGGTATGCAAGGCTGGTTCAACATAAGAGAATCAATCAATGTAATATACCACATTAACAAATTGAAGGAAAAAAAAACCATATGATCATCTCAATAGATGCAGAAAAGGCATTTGACAAAATCCAGCATCATTTTTTGATAAAACACTTTAAAAGATTGGAATAAAAGGAAAATTCCTCAATATGATAAAAGGCATATATGAAAAAACCCACAGCCAACATCATACTCAATGGGGAAAGGTTGAAAGCTTTCCCTCTAAGATCAGGAACAAGACAAGGATGCCTACTGTCACCATTGTTATTCAACACTGTCCTAGAAGTTCTAGCTCGGGCAATTAGACAAGAAAAAAAAAAAAAAATTAAAGGCATCCAAATAGGAAAAGAGGAAGTAAAACTCTCACTGTTTGTGGATGACATGATCGTATACTTAGAAAATCCTGAAGTATCCACAACAAAGCTACTTTAACTAATAAATGAGTTCAGCAAAGTGGCAGTATACAAGATCAACATGCAAAAATCAGTAATGTTTCTGTACACTAGTACTGAAAAACCTGAGGAGGAAATCAGGGGGAAAAATTCCATTTTCAATAGCAACAAAAACACTCAAATACCTAGGAGTTAATTTAATCAAAGAAGTACAGGACCTATATGCAGAAAACTACAAAACAATGCTTAAAGATATTTTTAAAAAAACTAAACAAATAGAAAGACATTCCGTGTTCATGGATTGGAAGAATAAATATTATGAAGATTTCAATCTTACCCAAACTGATTTATAGATTCAATGCAATACCAATCAAAATCCCAACAGCTTATTTTAAAGAATTAAAGAAGGCAATTACCAAATTCATCTGGAAGAGTAAGTGCACCCAAATAGCCAAAAGCATTCTAAAAAAGAAGAACGACGTGAGAGGAATTTCACTGCCTGAACTTGAAACATATTACAAAGCTACAATGGTCAAAACAGCATGGTACTGGCATAAAGATAGACACAACAATCAGTGGAATAGAATTGAGAACCCAGAAATAAACCCTCACATATACAGTCACCTGGTTTTTGATAAACCTACCAATCCCACGCTAATGGGAAAAAACAGTCTCTTCAACAAATGGTGTTGGGAGAACTGGGCATCTATAACCAAAAGAATGAAAGAGGACCCTTATCTCACCCCCTATACAAGAATCAACTCAAAATTGATCAAAGATCTAAATATAAAAGCCAGGACCATGAAACTACTAGAAGAAAATGTAGGGAAACATCTTCAAGACCTTGTAGTAGGTGGTGGGTTTCTTGGACCTTACACCCAAAGCACGTGCAACAAAAGAAAAAGTAGATAAATGGGACCTCCTCAAAATTAAACCTCACAGGGCTTTGTCAAAAGGGTGAAAAGGCAGCCAACTCAATGGGAAAAAATATTTGGAAATCACATATCTGATAAGGGCTTAATATCCAGGACATATAAAGAGATGTTACAACTCAACAATAAAAAGACAAATGACCCAATTAAAAAATGGGCAAAAGACTTGAATAGACCTTTCTCCAAAGAAGAAATACAAATGGCAAAAAAACACATGAAGATATGCTCAACATCACTCATGATTAGGGAAATGCAAATCAAAACTACAATGAGATATCATTTCACACCTGTCAGAATGGCCACTATTAAAAAGACAGAGAGCTACAAGTGTTGCAGGGGATGTGGAGAGATAGGAACACTTCTTCACTGTTGGTGGGAATGCAGAATGGTATAGCCACTATGGAGGACTGTTTGGCAGTTCTTAAAGAAGTTGAATATAGACTTGCCACATGACCTGGCAATACCACTACTGGGTATATACCCAGAAGAACTGAGAGCAGTGACACAAACAGGCATCTGCACACAGATGTTCATAGCAACATTATTCACCATTGCCAAAAGTTGAAAACAACCCAGGTGTCCATCAACAGATGAATGGATAAACAAACTGTGGTTTATTCACACGATGGAATATTATGCAGCTGTAAGAAGAAATGAAGTTGTAAAGCATATGAAACATGGATGAACCTGGAGGACATTATGTTGCACAAAGCAAGCCAGACACAAAAGGACAAATACTGTATGAATGCGTTACTATGAACCAAATATATTGTGTAACATATTATTTGATTAAAAAAAAATTTATATGTATCCATTACATTTAATTGAGAAATGTATATATTTATTCATCTGTGTTTACTTTTTAGTTTTTAATTGTTTATATTTTCAATTATTAAATGTACAAAATAAAGCAAAAAAAAAAAAAAAAGGAGACACTGGGTGAGCACAAAGAAGAATTTGAAAGCATACATAGAAAAATAGGAGCTCTTATTGGAATGAAAGGCACAAAAAATTAAATTAAAAGTACACTGGAGAGGGGGACAGATGTGGCTCAAATGGTTGGGCATCCGTCTCCCATATGGAGGGACCTGGGTTCTCTCCCCGGGACCTCCTGGTTAAAAAAAAAAAAAAAAAAAAAAAAAGTACACTGGAGAGCTCAGGCAGTGGGAGGAGTGGTAGTGGCCAGCAGCCTGGCTTTGAGAAGGCTCTTGGTGTGCTGCATCCCGCAGCACCACCAAGATGCCCAAGAGGAAGACCAGCTCTGCTGAAGCGGCGGGGAAGGAGGAGCACAAGAGGAGGTCAGCAAGACTATCTGCTAAACCCACTCCTCTGAAAGTGGAAGTGAAGCCAAAAAAGGCAGCGGGAAAAGATAAACCTTCAGACAAAAAAGTGCAACCAAAAGGAAAAAGGGGAGCAAAGGGAAATTAAGCTGAAGTGGCTAACCAAGAAACTAAAGATTTACTGGCAGAAAATGGAGAAACTAAAAATGAGGAGAGTCCAGCCTCTGATAAAGCAAGAGAGAAAGAAGCTGAGTCTGGTTAATACTGTATACCATGTCTTATCAGTGGTCCCTGTTTCTCCCTTCTTGTACAATCCAGAGGAATATTTTTATCAGCTATTTTGTAAATGCAAGTTTTTTAGTAGCTCTAGAAGAAACATTTTTAAGAAGGTGATTGGAATCCCACCTCATCCCACTTTTTAAAGTGTAAATGCTTTTTTTAAAGAGAGGAAATCATTTGCTGTTTGTTTATGTTTTGGTTCAACCAGAAAACAGTGGGATATTGAATTATAGGAGGGTTTGACTGTCTTGGGTGTCAACTTAACATTCCACTGGGGGCTGGCAGTTTTTATACCCTATAATACAAGACATACTAAATGGTGATTTGAATCACAGTCATGCATTTAATATGTGTTGAACATTTAAAATTACTCCTAGTCCCATGTTTTTTAGTAGACATGTTTCTTAAAACCACTCCCTGATCTTGGCTTTCCCTGTCAGAACTCTGTAACATCCTTGGTTGTGATTGTCCAGTTTTTCTAACAACTTTGTTATGTGCTGTAAAAGATTGAAAATGTGAGTATGTAGTGTGTATGGTATTAAATTGTGAATTAGTGGGACTTAAAGATGTAACAACTTATCAACATTTGAAGATATTGGTACTTGCTTTCTTCTTAAGGAAAACTTGCCTCCAAATTTTAAGCTGGAAAGTCATTGGGATACTTTAGAAAAAGAACTACATGGCTTTTTAGGTTTTTGGTAAGTACATTAAGAATTGTGTACAAATTGTTCATAACATCTGTGCTGATCTTCAAAACAACCAAAAAAATCTCAATTATGAAAGAAAAAAACTGGAGGCATGTAACAGCAGATTTCAGAAGGCAGAAGAAAGGATCAGTGAGCTTGAAGACATGGCCTTCAAAAGTGAACCTATGAAAGAACAGATAAAGAAATGAATGGAAAAAATTGAACAGGATTTCAGGGAACTAAATGACGACAAGAGATGTGCAAACATATTGCTATAGGTGTCCAAGAAGGAGAGATGGGAAAAGGGGCAGAAGAAATATTTGAATAAATAATGTTTCAAAATTTCCTAACTCTATTGAAAGACATAGATATCAGTGTCAAAGAAGCACAACATACTCCCATCCATATAAATCTGAATAGACCTAGCCCACTTACTAATAAGAATGTCCAATGCCAAAGATAATGAGAGAATTCTAAGAGCAGTAAGAGAAAAGCAATCCATAACATATAAGGGATCCCTAATAAGATTAAGTGCTGATTTTTCATCAGAAACCATGGAGGCAAGAAGTACGTGGTATGATATATTTAAGATACTGCAAAAGAAAAACTGCCAGCCAAGAAGCTTATATCTGGCAAGATTGTCTTTCAACAATGAGGGCAAGTTTGGAATTTTCAGAGATAAACAGAAACTGAGAGAATTTTTAACCAAGACTGGCTTTGTAGGAAATACTAAAGGGAGTGCTACAGCCTGAAAAGAAAAAACAGAAGAGAGAAGCTTGGAAGAGAGTCTACAAATTAAGACTACCAGTAAAAATAACTAAATGTGCCACAAGAGTAGTGGAAATAAAATATGACAAATAAAACACAAAGGTCAAAATGGGTGAAGTAAGAACTGCCTTTACAGTAATAACATTGAATGTTAATGGATTAAACAACACAATCAAAAGACACAGCCTGGAAGAATGGATAAGAAAATATGAGTCATCTATATGCTGTCTACAAGAGACTCACCTTAGACACAAGGATACCAATAGATTGAAAGTGAAAGACTGGAAAAAGATATTGACATATGCAGTAACCAAAATAAAGTTGGAGTAGCTATACTTATGCCGGATGAAATAGACTTTAAAAAGCAAAACTGTTATTAGAGACAAGGAATTACATTAAATATTAATAAAAGCATCAACTCACCAGAAAGAAAGAACAATAATAAATGTATATGTATCTAACCAAGATGTGCCAAATTACATGAGGCAAACGCTGGCAAAACTGAAGAGAGAAACAGATGTCTCTACAATTATAGTTGTAGACTTCAATATGCCACTCTCAGCACTGAATAGAACTTCTGGGCAGAGGATCAATAAAGAAACAGAGAGTTCGAATAATATCATAAATGGACTAAACCTAATATGTATACAGAACACTGCACCCTAAAATAGCAGGATATAATTTGTCAAGTGCTTATGGATCTTTCTCCAGGACGGACCATATGTTGGGTCACAAAGCAGATATCAATAAATTCAACAAAATCAAAATTATACAAAGCACTTTCAGTGATCAAAATGGAATAAAGTTAGAAATAAACCACAGGCAGAAAAAAAGAAAATTCACAAATATATGTGGATAAACAACATACTAAGTATTAAATAATCAGTTGGTCAAAGAAGAAATTGTGAGAGAAATCAATAAATATCTCGAGACTAA
Source organism: Tolypeutes matacus (assembly GCA_026826555.1). Classification (NCBI taxonomy): domain Eukaryota; kingdom Metazoa; phylum Chordata; class Mammalia; order Cingulata; family Chlamyphoridae; genus Tolypeutes; species Tolypeutes matacus. The sequence continues at coordinate 9,738,943 of JAKSZT010053785.1, forward strand.
TGAAAACAAGAATACAACATATCTGATTCTCTGTGATGCAGCTAAGACAGTACTGACAGAGAAATTTATAGCCCTCAATACTTACATTAAAAAGAAGAATGAGCTAGAAACAATGACCTAAATACACAGCTGGAGGAACTAGAAAAAGAAAAACAAACTAATCCCAAACCAAGCAGAAGGAATGAAATAACAAAGATCAGAGAAGAAATAAATGAAATTGAGAACAGCAAAAGAAAAACAAACAAACAAACAAACAAAAAAAACTATAGAGAGAATTAACAAAACCAAAAGTTGGTTCTTTGAGAAGATTAACAAAATCAACAAACCCTTAGCTAGACTGACAAAGAAAAAAAGAAGATGCAAATAAATAAAATAAAAAAAATGAAAACTGGGACCTTACTACTGACCCCACAGAAACAAAAGAGGTCATAAGAAATACTATGAAAAACTGTACACCAACAAACTAGACAATGTAGATGAAATGGAAAAATTCCTAGGAAAATATGAACAACCTATACTGACCTTAGAAGACCTTAATAAACCAATCGCAAGTAAAGAGATTGAAACAGTCATCAAACAATTCCCTAAAATAAAAGACTAGATGGTTTCACAGGTGAGTTTTACCAAGCATTGAAATAAGATTTAATACCAATCTTACTCAAGCTCTTCCAAAAAACTGAATAAGAATGCTACTAAACTCATTCTATGAAGCAATATCACCCTAATATGAAAGCCAGATAAAGATATTACCAAAAAAGAATACTACAGACCCATTTCCCTAATGAATATGGATGCAAAAATCCTCAACAAAATACTTGTTAATTGAATCCAACAACACATTAAAAGAATTATTCACCCTGATCAAGTTGGTTTTTTTTTTTTTACTCTTAAAAATGCTATTTTATTTATACTCATATATGAAAAAAAAAAAAAAAAAAAAAAGGTTGTATTATCATGTTCACATACATACCAAAATTGGAAACAGAGTTCAATAACAAATTGCATCTAAATTTTATAAAGAGGGAAGCGGCTGTGGCTCAATCAGTGGGGCTCCCGTTTGCCATATGGGAGGCCCCGGGTTCGGTTCCCGGGGCCTCCTGGTGGGGGCGGGCCCGCCCGCGCGGCGTGGTTGGCTGACCCAGCGAGCACAGGCAGCCAAGGGGGGGATAAATGAATAAATAAATAAAATCTTAAAAAAAAAAAACAACAACAACAACAACAAAATAAATTTTATAAAGAAAACACAAATATTAAAACACTGATTGGTTACAGATAGCAGAGTGGTGGGAAACCCATTAGCTATAATTTGCATTTTAGGTAAAGAGCAGCACCCTCTGAGAAGAATAAAAAAATTAGTAATATTTGTCTATACTAAGAAATAATATATACATAGGAAAGTTAGTGATTGTACTGACTTTATTACCTTTGCTAAGTAATTTTATCTTCCTCACATTCAATGCAAAGAAATAAAACTGAATATGAAGAAAAATATGTCCTCATTATTCACAATAAAAAGGGTCTGCTTCACTCTGAAGGTCTGGGAGAATTATACACTAGGGATCACTTAATGGCTTAAGTGGCCCAACATACCATTTTGATTCTGATCTACTGAAGAGAATCTTAAGCACATTTGGTGACTGAACTAACTCCACAGGAGCTGACATAGACGGAACCATTTTTGTAGTGTCCCCAGATCTCATTAAATAAGAAAAGACTCTAAACAAGGAAATAACACAATCTGCCCAGAAATTACATCGATAGGCTCTTTCTTAGTATAAGGTGGAAAAGGGGCCCTTTCTTGAGTACATGGATACAAGTATAATTGTGGCCTAAAGATTGCTGGATTAATATTGTGTCTTGCATAATGAAGATAAGATACATATTAAGAAACTTCCACAACTTGTCTCAATTCTTCAAACAATGGAGCAAGTTCCTTTTCTAGGCTGACAATTAGTCCTGTGTTGGCATTGCTGCTGGCTATGAAACTCACCACCAAAGGTAAACGATTAAATTGAACCACCTGGTAGGTGTTATAGTAACAGATAATACTTTTGTTTTTTGAAAGTCCCAGTTTGCTCCCTTGGTCCGTTGCAAGGGCAAAAGTAGATAAGAAACCAGGTCTTAAAGCATGCTCTGGGGCATTATCATTTGCCACTTTAATAACGGGTACTCCATCTCTATCTGACACAACAATAGCATGAAGCCCTTCGACACTTGGTAATTTTTTATACAGGAATCGTTTTAGATCATCTGCCATGATGAACCCCTTTCTTCTGCAGACTCAATCTCCACGTCCTGGACTTCGGTTCCCGGGGCTGCCCGGTTTTTCCCAGCTGTCACTTCAGGAATAGCCTGATCAAGTTGGTTTTATCCGAGGCATGCAAGGGTGGTTCAACACAAGAAAATCATTTAGTGTAATATACCACGTTAATAAGTCAAAGAATAAAAATCATATGATCATATTGATTGTTGCAGAAGAGGCATTTGACAAAATCCAGCATCCTTTCTTTATAAAAATACTACAAAAGATAGGAATTGAAGGAAACTTTCTCAATGTGATAAAGACCATATATGAAAACCCCAGCTAACATTGTACTCAATGGTGAAAGGCTGAAAACTTTCCCATTTAGATCAGGAACAAGACAAAGATGCCCACTGTCACCACTGTTGTTCAATATAGTGCTAGAGATTCCAGCTAGAGCAATCAGGCAAGAAAAAGAAATAAAAGGCATCCAAAATGGAAAGGAAGAAGTAGAACTTTCACTATTCACAGAGGATATGATCCTATACCTAGAAAGTTCTGAAAAATGTACAAAAAAGCTGCTAGAGCTAATAAACCATTTCAGCAGAGTGGCAGTGTTAGGCTCCAAAGCTGGGCTTTTGGGGATAACCAGAGAAAAAACTTTAACACGTGAGTTAGGCAGAATTTACATTTATTATGTCTGCAGACAGGAGCCAAGGTTGGTCTAAAGGAACTCAGACCTGACTCCTCATGCTGTGGTTTTACTTTTGCTTAAATACCTAAGTTACTACTTAGCATTTGCTTCAATTATGCATTAGCTTTTATGCATATGGATGAACATACATAACTAGTTATATAATTGTATGATTAGTATGTTCAGGAAATCATGCTTGCACATACATTGCATGATCAAAAAATGGGTGGATAACTCCACCCCTGGGTGGGAAATTTACTATGTTAATTAAGCAAGTTCAAGTGAGGATAGCAAGGGGCTTCTTCTGTATAGGTCTGGCCAACTGGTTGAAGCTGGTTTTCATACTTCATTGCTTCAACAGGATATTCTTGACCACAAGAAACAGAATTTGGCACCAAGAGAGGGTTGCATCTCATTACCTTTGAATTTACATGTAATTCTTTCCTATGTATCCTAGCAACAGGGAGAGAAAGAAGTTACTTTCAGGTATTTGGTCCTCCTACATCCATCAGCAGGATACAAGATTAATAAGGCTCACCACCCTCTACTCCCTTTATGTCTCCTGATAACCTATCTTCCAGACTCTAGCTATGTGAGTATGCTCAATTTGCTTAAGTCATATCAGTGAGGTCATGTAATATTTGTCCTTCAGTGACCGGCTTACTTCACTCAGCATAAGGTCTTCAAGATTCATCCATGTTTTTCTGTGTGTTAATGCTGCATTTCTTCTTACAGCTGAGTAATATTTCACTGTATGTATATACCACAACTTGCTTATCCATTCTTCTGTTGATGGACACTTGGGTTGCTTCCAACTTTTGGCAATAGTGAATAATGTCACTATGAACATTGGTGTGCATATATCTGTTCATGTCCCTGCTTTCAATTCTTCTGGGCATATACCCAGAAGTGGGATTGCTGGATCATATGGCAGTTCTATAGTAAGCTTCCTGAGGAACTGCTAAACTGTCCTCTACAGTGGCTGCCTATAACAGTGGGGCTCCTGAGGGCTCTAGAGACATCTAGACACTATAGGCAGGGCAGACAATTGGGAATTCTGCACTCTGTTAATGGGACTTACTTTGGAATATATGCTCTCCAATGTAACAGAGTTAGACTCATTTATAATTTCCCTATGCAAGACTCTTCTGCCCCTTTTATTTGAACCTATAATTAGTAGTATACTTGTTAAATATATGTCCCAGAGACTTAAATCTTTGGTCTGTTCATATGCCAGTTGAGCCTTGAATCTTAGCAGAGTTGCAACACCTACTCACCAGTTCATTGGACACTCCTGGGACAACTAACAAAAGGATGATGATGGACAAGGCCATCCCAGGAAGCAGAGAGTGTCTGCAGCTGCAAGCAATACAGTTCCATCCATCTGTCCCATGGGATCTAAGGCCCCTCTCAGTGGGAGACAGGGTGGGCATCACCAAAACCCTCAAGAATAAGGAATGAACAAACATAAGGGGCAAAGCAACTATGGACTAAAGCAGACTTATTATTATTCTAGCATAGAAGAACTTGTAGGACTGATATAAAGGCAGTGGCCACCAGAGGTTCTGAGGGGGAGGGAGAAGGAAGAATAGGTGCAACATGGGGCATGTTTGGTACATTAGAATTATCCTGCATGATATTGCAATGATGGATACAGGCCATTATACATTTTGTAAGAACCTATAAAATTGTGTGGTGCAAAGTGCAAACTATAATGTAAACTGTAGTCTTTGGTTAGTACAATGCTTCAATCAGTGTTATTCAATTGTAACAAATGTACCACAGTAATGAAAGATGTTTAGGAGGGAGAGTGTCGGAGGAGAGGGTGTGGGGTATATGGAAATTCCCTATATTTTTGATGTGACACTAATGTAATCTAAAGCTCCCTTAAAAAAAAATGTAAAATACATAAAAAATGATTAATAAGCAAAATCAAAAGCGTTTCTTTACACTAGCAATGCACAATCTGAGAAGGAGTCAGGAAAAAAATTCCATTTACAATAGTGACTAAAAGAGTCAAATATTTAGAAATAAACTTAACCAAGGATGTAAAGCACTTGTATTTAGAAAAGCACAGTGCATTGCTAAAAAAAATTTAGCAAACCTAAATAAATGGAAGAACATTCTGTGCTCATGGATTTGAAGACTAATTATCGTTAAGATGTCAATTCTCCCCAAATTGATCTACAAATTCAATGCAATCCTGATAAAAACTCCACCAGCCTTTTTTTTTTAAATAAAGAAATGGAAAACACAATTATCAAATTTATTTGGAAGGGTAAGGGGCCCCAAATAGCCAAAAACATCTTAAAAAGAAAAAGCGAAGTTGTAGGACTCTTATTTCTGGACTTTAAATCCTATTTCCTAGCTACAGTGGTAAAAACAGTATGGTACTGGTATAAAAATAGACAGATTGACCAATGGAATCAAATTATGAGTTCAGAAATAATCCCTCACATCTACGGTAAAGTGATTTTTGACAGGGCTGTTAAACCCACCCAGCCAGGGCAGAACAGTCTATTCAACAAATGTGCTGGGAGTATTGTATATCTATATCTATAAGAAAGAAAGAGGAGTCCTACCTTATACCTTATACAAAATTAACTCCCAATGAACCTTAATATAAAAGCTAGAACCATAAAACTGCTAAAGACAATGTAAGGAAACAAATTCAAGCTCTTGTGGTAGGTGGTGGTTTCTTAAACCTTATATCCAAAGCATGAGCAAGGAAAGAAAAAATAGATAAATGGGACCTCCTCAAAATTAAACACTTTTGTACTTCAAATGACTTTGTTAAGAAGGTGAAAAGGCAGCTTACTCAACAGGAGAAAATTTTTAGAAACCACATATCTGATAAGGTTTGATTTCCATGTTAGAGAAAGAGTTCATACAACCCAATGATAAAAAGACAAGCAATCCAATTGAAAAATGGGCAAAAGAGTTGAATACATATTTTTCGGAAGAGGAAATACAAATGGTCAAAAAGAACATGAAAAGATGTTCAACATCACTACCTATTAGGGAAATGCAAACCAAAACTACAATGAGATATCATTTCATGCTTTACAGAATGGCCATCATTAAAAAACCAGAAAACTACAAGTGCTAGAGAGGATCAAAAGTAGGAACACTCCTCCACTGTTGGTGGGAATATAAAATGTTGCAGCCTCTGTAGAAGACCATTTGCAGTTCCTCAGGAAGCTCACTATAGATCTGCCATACAATCCGACAACCTCGCTACTAGGCATATATTCACAAGAACTTAAAGCAAGGATGCGAACAGACAATTGCACACCAATGTTCATAGTGACTTTATTCACAATTGCCAGAAATGGAAACAACTCAAGTGTCCATCAACCAATGAATGGATAAATAAAATGTGGTATATACACACAATGGAATACCATGGTGCTGTTAGAAGAAATGAAGTTGGCAAGCATATAACAACATGAATGAACCTTGAGGACATAATGTTGAGTGAAATAAGCCAGACACAAAAGGACAAATATTGTATAGTCTCTCGAATACGAAATAAATATGATGAGTAAAATCATGGAGTTAAACTATAGAGTATAGGTTACCAGGAAACAGCCTGTGGATGGAAAAGGGTGAGCTGATGCTGAATGTTTTATAAGATTGATTGTAATGTGTGGAAATGGATAGAGTTGATGGTAATACATTATAGTAAATATAACTAACACTGCTGACTTATAAATATGATTGTAGCTGAAAGTGGTAGTTTAGGACGGTATGTAAGCAAAATACACCAACTGTAAGCTATGGACTATAGACAGCAATAATGTTATGACAATGTTCTTTCATCATTTGTCACAAATGTGTCACAGCAATGTAAGGTGCTGGTGGTAGGGTGATATATGGGAATCCTGTATGGTATGCATGATGTTTTTGTAAGCTCACAACTTCTCCAATAAAAATATATATATTTTAAAAGTCATTTATTGCCAATAAACCTTTTAAGACTCAAAAAGAAAAAAAAAAAAAGGAAATGAAAAGGGGACATTACTACCAACCCTAAAGAAATAAAAAGGACTCTAAGAGGGGTAGCAGATGTAGCCCAGTGGTTGAGTGCCTGCTTCCCATGTATGAAGACCTGGGTTCAATCCCCAGTACCTCCTAAAAAAAAAAAAAAAAAAAAAGGACTGTAAGAGGATACGATGAACAACTATACACCAATAAATTGGATAACTTAGATCAAATGGTCAAATTCCCAGTAAAGTGAATGAATAAGTAATAATAATAAAAAAAAACCTCCCAACAAAGAAAAGCCCAGGACCAGATGGATTCATAGATGAATTTTACCAAACATTCTGAGAATAATAAACACCTATCCTGCTCAAAGTTTTCAAAAAATTGAAGAGGAAGTGTATTAGTCAGTCAAAGGGGTGTTGATGCAAAATACCAGAAATCTGTTGGTCTTCACAAAGAGTGTTTATTTGGGGTAGAAGCTTACAGTTACCAGTCCATAAAGCATAAGTTACTTCCCTCACCAAAGCCTATGGCCATGTGTTGGAGCAAGACAGCTGCCAACATTTGCTAGGTTCAGGTTTCTTGGGTTTCTCTCTTCCCAGGTCTCCGTTTCTTTCCAGGCTCAGCACCTCTGTTTCCTCCACAAGGTCAGCTGTAGACAGACTATGAGGCTCTCTAGGCTTTGCCTTGCTCCACAAGGCCATCTGTGAACTGTCAGGCGAATGGCTCTGTCTCTTTTCCCGGGCCTTCCCTCCTTCCTCACGACCAAACTCCTCTATATGCTTACTTCCCTGGGCTCCAGCATTAAAACTCAGCATCAGAACTCCAACTCAAAAACTCCAACTCACAATTCCAACTTTGTCCTTTGTCATGTATTTTATCTTTGATTCCCCACCCACCAAGGGGCGAGGCTCAATGCCTTACTGACGTGGCCCAATCAAAGTCCTAATCATAATTTAATCATGCCCATATGAACAGACCCGTTTATAAGCATAATCCAGTATCTATTTTTGGAAATTATAACTATATCAAACTGCCAAACTGCTACAGGAGGGAACACTACCTGATTCATTTTATGAGGCCTACATCACCTTCATATCAAATTCAGATAAAGATACCACAAGAAAATAAAACTACAGACAATAACAGTTATGAATATAGATGCAAAACCCTCAATTAGTATCAAACCAAATCCATAGCACATCAAAAGAATTATACATCATGAACAAATGGGATTCGTTCCAGGTATTCAAGTGTGGCTCCACGTAAGAGAATCGATGAATGTGACATGCTACATTAACCGAACAAAGGGAAAATACCACATGTTTATCTCAATTAATGTAGAAAAGACATTTGACAAAATGCAGCACCTCTTCTTCATAAAAACACTTAGAAAACTAGGAATACAAGGAAACTCCCTCAACATGATGAAGAGCATCTTTTAAAAGCCTACAGGTTTCACACTTAATGGTGAAAGACAAAGCTGTTCCTCTAATATCATAAACAAGACAAAGTTGCTCACTGTCACCACTCCTATCTAACATTGTACTGGAGTTATAGATAGAGCAATTAGACAAGAGAAAGAAATAAAAGGATATAAATTGGAAAGGAAGAAGTAAAACTATTCTTATTTGCAGATGATATAATCCTATATACAGAAAATCCTGAAAAATCCACAATAAAGTTATGGGAACTAATAGTTGAATTCTGCAAAGTTGCAGGGTACAAGATCAACATGCAAAAATCAGTAGTTTTTCTATATAGTAGTAATGAACATTTGGAAGAAGAAAACAAGGAAAAAAATTCATTTACAATAGCAACTGAAAGAATAAAATATCTAGGAATTAATCTGCAAAGGAATTGTCCACAGAAAACTATAACACATTGCTAAAGGAAGTCAAAGAAGACCTAAATAAATGGAAAGACATTCTGTGTTTATGGATTGGAAGACTAAATATTTTTAAGATATCAATTCTACCAAAGCAATTTACAGATTCAACATAGTCCCAATAAAAATTCCAACAGCATTATTTGCAGAAATGGCAAACTCAATAATAAAATTTATATGGAAGGGCAAGGAACCCTGAGTAGCTAAAGCCATCTTGAAAAAGAAGAACAAAGTTGAAGGACTCACACTTTCCAATCTCAAAATGTATTATGAACCCACAGTAATCAAAATAGCATGATACTGGCACAAGAACAGACATATAGACCAATTAAGAGTTCAGAAATCAACTTTCACATTTATGGTCAACTGATTTTTTTTAATAAGGGGCAAATGGGGAAGGAATAGTTTCTTTAACAAATGGTGTTGGGAAAACTGGATGTTCATGTGCGAAAGAATGAAGGTGGATCACTACTTCACACCATATTTAAAAATCAACTAAAATGGATCTAAGACCTAAAATTTAAGAACCATGACTATAAAACACCTAGAAGAAAACATAGGGAAGCATCTTCAAGACATTATCCCAGGCAATGGTTTCTTTTTTTTTTTTTTTTTTTTTCCATGACACTGATTTTGTGGAATTTATTGACGTTTCCTTCACAACCTAACACATAGTTAATTTTGTGAATGTGTTTTAAAAGAATGTAAATTATTTGGTGGGTATAAATTTTTATAACTATCTCTTTTTTTTTTTTTTATTATGGGTAAAAATCAAAATTCTCACAATACATACAAACATTTGTAAAATGATATATAAATATATATGCATATATGTGTATTTGCTTACAAAAATGTTATTTATATATATATATATACATATATTTTAAGAGGTGCTTAGATTACCTAAAATATTACACGGAACACACTGGGATTCCCATTTGCCCACCTCCCACACCTCCCACCACATCCCACACAAACATCTCCCACAGTGTGGCCCACCAACCTCAATGAACTTACACATCCTGGAGCCTTGCCACCAACCATAGACCACAGTTCACACTGTAGACCACACTCTCTCCCACTCAGTTCTGAGTGGTGTGTGCTGATTTAAAATGGCCTACATCCATAGGCAATGGTTTCTTAGACTTAAACCCAAAGCAAAAACAACAAAAGAAGGATAAATGGAACCTCATCAGAATTAAAAACTTTTGTGCATCAAAGACATTTATCATGAAAGTAAAATGACAACTTACTCTACAACTTACTCACATTTTTTATAGGGGTTTAATATCTAGAATATATCAAGAAATACTACAATTTCAACAATAAAAAGACAAAAAACCAAATTTAAAAATGGGCAAAAGGCTTGAATAGACATTTCTCCAAAGAAGATATACAAATGACCAAAAAGCACATGAAACGATGCTCAACATCCTTAGCCGAGGGAAATACAAATCAAAACCACAATGAGATATCATTTGACACCCGCTAGAATGGTTACTATTAAGAAAATGGAAAATTAATGTGGAAAACTAGGAATACTCCTTCATTCCTGGTGGGAATGCTAAATGGTGCACCTGCTGTGGAAGACGGTGTGATGGTTTCTCTGAAATTAAGTATGGAATTATATGACCCGGCAATCCGACTTCTAGGTATATACCCAAAGGATCTGAAAGCAGGAACTTGAAAAGATATTTGCTCACTGATGTTCATAGAGGTATTATTCACAATTGCCAAAAGATGGAAGCAACTCAAGTATCCTTCAACTTATGAATAGATTTTAAAAAGTATATATACATAATGGAATATTATTCAGCTGTAAAATGAAAAAAGTTCTGATACATATGGCAACATGGATGAAATGTGAAGACATCTTGTTGAGTGAAATAAGCCATACACAAAAAGACAAATATTGTATGATCTCACCGATATGAAATAATTAGAATAAGTAAACTCATAGACGCAGAATCTAGAATATAGATTACCAGGGAACAAGGTGAGGGTAGGCAATACGGTATTAATGTTTAAATTGTGTAGTTTCTATTTGGGTTGATTATAATGTTTTGGTAATGGATGGTGGTGATAGTAGCACAACATTGTGAACATAATTAACAGCATTGAATTATATATCTGAATGAAGTAAAAATTTGAATGTAAGGAAATTTTAGGGGGTATATATGTTATTAGTATAAAAATTTTTTAAAAAACCAAAACATAGGAATGTACAACACAGTGAACCCTATTGTAAATGATGGACTATAGTTAATAGTACAATTATAAAAATGTTTTTTCATGAAATGTAACAAATGTTCCACTCTAATGCAAGTTGTTAATAGGGTGGTATGTAGACACCCTGTATTTTATGCATGGTTTTTTTTTTTGTAAACCTACAAATTCTCTAATTTAAAAAATGAAGACTTTTGAAAGCCATTGTAGTAATAAAGGACCATGGTTTTCAAACTTTCTGCCTGTGACCATGTAGATAGAAAGAATATGTTATATATCAGTCATATATATAAATTAAAAACTGAAACAAAATGTTTCCCCAAACATCATTCATATATTATGAGATGTGCTCTGTTTTCTTTTCTAGTCTATTTTTTTTATAGGTCCTAACACTCAGTTAGAAAAACCGCTGTTCTAGACAATGGGAAAGTAATAGATGATGAATGCCCCCTAATAAAGCTGTGGCATTGGGACTGAAAGAGGGTTTAAAAACTAATATTGATGAGACTAGTTGGTGGATGAGCATGGGTACAGGAGAGTCAGAAAGCCTGAGGTAGGAAGTTGAAAGATTATTCAAAATCTTTCAAACTATATCACTGTGAGGTAATGATGACATCAAGACTGGGCACACGAGGGACAATTTTTACGTGTGATGTGGAGGCAGAGGATGCTTTCATACATATAACTGTAGTGGACCTCTATTTTGCTTTCCTAGACTCAATTCTTCCTCTTAATTTTCTCTTTAGAAATTCAACATCCCCACTTCCAGCCACATGGTTTAGTTGAGACTGCCTCTATATCTTCAGGCTCCAGGGGTCTAAGACTCAGTATTGGCCAAACATATATTCCTCATTCTTTTACAATCCAATCCATTCCATTTCAAATTACTGTATCAGATAGGGTCACAGATTTGTTTCAATGAAACAGACAGCACAAGATATGTCAGTGAGACAGGACTTTCACTGTAAATATTAGGAAACAGAAGTTCTTTACCTTGAGTTTGCTGAAAGGTTAGTATATTAGCCTGTAGCTGTAGCGGCCTTTTGCCGCATATGAGGAGAGCCCACCTGAATAAAGTTAACAAAGGTGAAGGCATTGTGAAGAGAGAAAGACTGGATGCTGAGATTGATCTCCTAGACGCAGCTATGTTTGAAGCTAGAACTATCCCTTAAATTTTTAATATTAGGTACCAGTAATTTCTTTTTTAAAATTTAAGTTGGTTTGGTGTTCTGTAACATAACAATGGAAAGGCCCTTATTCATACATTGACTTTAACCAGTGACTCTAAATCATTTACTCAAGACTTCAGAACAAGTCAGGCTACATTTTTGAGTGCAGTTTCAATAGAATACTCACAGGGCAGTTATCTTCTACTTTATCAATAAAAACCCCTATATACTTCAAACAGGAGTAAAATTTCATGAATGTGTTTGTCCTTCGCAGCTCCACAATTCCTTTTTAAAGAACGTGTTCCAATCACAGTCTAAAAGAAGCAGCCATATCTACTAAGATTTCATTTTCTCCAGACCCACCCATAGCTGATTGGTCAAGAGGTGGACACCTGCCCTATACTGGAGGTAAGAGCCATGAAAACACACAACTCAGTTCTTCTGCTGCAGGGAGCACAATTATCTGATGGCTATTGCTGCTGCCTTTCTGGAACCACCATTGTATACAACCCAAGGTGTATACACTCATACACACTTCCCATATTCTCAGGGGTACTTATGCAGGACTATTCCTGTGTGATAAGAGACTCCATTAACAGGTGAATTTGGTTCAAAGACTCCCTCTCAGCCTCGCCAAAACTGTTATAGAACTATGCTGTCATCTGAGCCTTTTCTGATCCAATCCTCCTTCCTTCTATCTTTCCTCCATAGGTGTCAAGACCTGCATCACAGTCTGAAAGCTCTTCTGCCTCCTCTGGTTCCCTTTATCCTTCTTAGGCATTTTCTCCAGTAAATATCTTGTACATCTAATCCTGCCTTGGTGTTTGCTGCTTAAAGGACCCACTTAACACAAGTCGTATTACAAGTGGTTCAAGAAAACAGGAAGTAATATGGTGTTTTGGAGCTGGCTCACTAACCACTTCACATTTACTGCCTCTCCACCCTACTGCTTGAGAATTCCTCAATAATATCTCTATTTTCCACACCTACTGTGGGGACCCAGGGCCCGGCACCACCCTAAGTCCTTAGCACATAGCTGCCTGTGTGACTTAGTTGTAAGTTAAAGATTAACAACCCTTCCTGGAGATGAAAGGATGCATAGATGGTATTGTAAACCATAATCTCAGAGCAGTAAAACTTCAGTCCTGTGATAACATCACCAGACCCCATATGTGCCATCATAGGACCCTAGCAGGAACTCTGTTTTTATACCCTATGGAATGTCTTTGTTCTGAAACCCCTTATATTATCCCTCATTTTCCCGTCTCTTTGCAGAGTGCTATCTTCATTCTCCGGACTGCCACCACTGAAGACTCTCCTGTACATAAGACAGGACTCATCCAAAGTCGTTCTTTAGTTTCATGGCTGCCCCAACACGTGCCCTTCAGGAGTTGGTTCGGAACACCTACCAACCAAACTGGAACAAGAGATTGAAGAACTACTGGGTTTACCTAACTTGTGTAAAAGCTCAGCCCTGCACCTTTGTTTCCTAGGGATGCACAGGAATGCTAATACCAGTATCTAGGCTTTATGGATTTTTACTATGCATAAAAACACTTTCATAAATAATTGAGAATTGATTATGAGGAAATCACTATGAAAATCTTAGGGACAGAATCAGATCTAATTTGCAGATAGAGAAATTAAGGTAGAGAGAGATTAAATAAAGCTTCTGATGTAATAGTGTTAAGACTCTCAGACTATCCACTCCTAACCAGTGCATAATGTTGGTAGTCTTCTCTTATAATGTAGAGATCAGAATGCAAATTATTTTTAAGAGTGTCCTACCAGCTTTCTAGAAGAAGAGCTCCCTTTGCTAGGACTTGAGTTTTTTGAGGGACAGGACAGGTTGCAACTATGGTTTCTTACCATGCCAACATCTATAGACAAAAATTGGAAGCTTCTTTTCTCATCAGCTCTTTTACCACCCACCACCTATCAAGGATGAAAACTTCTAGTGAAAGTGACATGGGAGAGTTAATGTGGCTAGTCAGAGGGAAAAATGGCAAAGAGCTTTGGGGGAGCAGGTACTTCAAACAGGCTTGAAGGGTGAAGAGGAACCTACCTTTTGGTTACATGGTGGCTAGACTGCAGTTATCTTAAGAAATCTGGATTCTATAAACCTACCAGTTCCTATGATTGTTTTATTTTTCTCTCCTTTCTGTGTTCCCTGAGATCTCTTCCTTCCTTTCTCTTATCTTACCCCCTGCTTATATTCCTAGAAACGTCTGTTTCTGGCAAATATCATTCTACACAAGTTCTTCCTTTTTTGTTTTTGGAGAACTTTTCACATTGCTCTGTACTCTTGCTTAGGATCTCTCATGTGGTTCTTCATAATACCCATCATATAAGATAGTAACAAATAACATCTAAATTCACACAAGGCTAAATGAGGATATGCCAGCTTTACTTTGCTTAGGTGTTTATATACACACTGTGTATGTAAAATTATTTCATTATGGGAGAGATTATATATATTTTTGAGGATTTAAGAAGACTTTTCTTGGTAAATCAGATTTGTCATCTAAACTACTGCTTTTTAAATCATGTAACAAAGAAAGGAAGAATATGGAAAAGGTAGTAAAAGGTAGTAAAATGTCAAAATTGGTGAATATGGGGATCTGGGTGGGGTGTGGGGGAATGTTGGAGTTCTCTATAGGCTGTGTATGGACTGCCCTGTAAGTTGATTTTGTTTCAAAATAATGTTTTTTAAAAATCACACATTTCAGATTATGAAAGTATTATATGATCATTTATACAATTTGGAAAATGTAGAAAATTACAATGGATAAAATAATTACCCAGAAACCCCTCCATTCAGAGTGAATAACTGTTAGCATTTTAACACATTTCCTTTGTTTTTTCCCTATGCTTTTAAATTATGCTGTTGAATTATAAAATATTTAATGTATTGAATATATTATATATACATATACACATATATAATTTATGTTCAAAGCTATGAAGCAATAAGGCAAACATCTGTGATGTACAACACAAAACACAGAACATTACAAAGTCTCTTGTTTCCTGTGAACTCTTCCCCATCACATTTATTTGCCTCTTGTAGAGAGGTAGTCACTACTCTGAATTTTGTTTTTAAACTTATTCCTTTTTTTTTTTTTTTTTTTTTTTTGGAGTTTTATCACAAATGAGTGGGTCCTGAACAATATATTTAGTTTTGTTTGTTTTTAAGCTTTGTAAGAATGGTTTCTAAAATCCATCCATATTGATGTTTATTCATTTTCTTAGCCATAAGATATTCCATCGTATAAAATATGCTATTTACCCATTCTCCTCTTGATGAACATTTAGGTCTATTCTTCAGTGGAAAGACAATTAGGTTGTTTATACATTTTGGCTATTATGAACAATATTGTGCATGTGTTTTGATACTGATGTGAAGGGATTTCTCTAGTAGTGGAACTGCTGGGTTGTAGAATAAATGTACATTCAGTTTTATGAGATACTGCCAAACTGCTTCCCACAGTGCTTGTATCAATTTACATTCTTGATAGTAGTATTTAAGAATTCCTGTTGTTCCGTAGCCTCATCAGTACTTTAGTGGACCCTCCGTCCCCTGTTGACCCCCTCTCCAAAGCAGGTCCCTCCCTGACTAGGTTGCAAAAGCCTCCCATGAAGGAAACGCCAGGAAGACTATCTGGTTGTCTCACTTTTAGTTATAAGATTGTGTTGTCAGCCTGATCTACCATCAGTTTTCATCTAATGATTTTAGCACCTATTGATGATCATTGCCTATATTCATTGTTTCATGCGTTGCAAAATGGTGACTAATTCTATAATGCTTCCTATATTTGTTAGCTATGATTTTTCTATAAAGAAGAATTTTTCCCTCACCCAGTCTTTGGTTACCCTAATATACAGATTGTATGCAAAAGGCAGGGTAAATGCTTTATTTTTTTACCTTTTATTAATTTTTAGAACAATGAATGGTGCCTAGCAACCTCAAAAAGTAACCAATTTTTAAAAAATGAAGTATTGGATTTTTACATATTTGATGTGTTTCCATCTATTTAAAAGTTGTTTTTGAATATGGAATTAATAACTTTCACAATCATTAATCATTAAACTAATCATAAATAGAATTTCACTATTTAAAGAACATATGGAAATTTTCACTCCAAGTCATATTCTAGATTTCAAACTAGATATACTTGAAAGTGGCTATTTATAAAGTAACAAATCTCAGTAACATATCTTGTTTATATGTATTACTGCCATTGTTATGCTGATTATATGGCAACTACATATGACCTAATCATTGATCATGGATATTGATGTCACAAGGATAGGGATGTTAGAAGTAATGCTGAAGCAGCCATTTGGATTTTCTGCCTTCCAAAAGCCAATGCCTAAGCTGAAGATGAGTAACACAATTTGGTCATATTATGTCTTGTTTTTTAATTTTCTTTTTTTTTTTAGGAAGAACTGGGAATTAAACCCAGGACCTTGTACATGGCAAGCAGGCGCTCAACCACTGAGCTATATTCGCTTCCCCATATTGTGTTTTAGCTTGGGGGCAACCCTAGTGACAATCCTGACAACCACCTGAACAGAAACTACCTAAGAATGAAGCTAATTCAAAAGAAAGCTGAACTATATTTCCTTTCATCCTTGTTTGAGTGTCTAGTTCCAGTCATACCCCAAGACAATTCAATTACATGACTCAATTCACTCTTTTTAACTGCTTAAACCAGTTTGAATTGCATTTTTTGTTATTTGCAGCCTAGATTCCTAACACAATAGCACCTGTGCATTCTTTTTTTTTTTAAACAGATCAATTTTATTGATACATATTTATAAAGCATACAATTTATCCAAAGTATACAATGATATTTGGTATAATTACAGTGGGCGTTCATCACTTCAATCATTAAAGCGTTTTCATTATTTCAATAGTAATAATAATAAAAAACAGACCAACAAACAAGAAAACTCCTCACCTCTCAATCTCTGTTTCCCCTGCTGTACATAGCTGCTATTTCTGGCTATTCTTGCACAATTATTTGTTTATTAAGCAGTTTTATTGAGAGATATTCACATTCCATATGGTCTATCCAAAGGGTATAATCAATGGCTTTTAGTATAATCACAATGTTGTACATTCATCATCTCAAAAATTTTAGAACAATTTCATTACTCCAAAAAGAAAGATTCCACACCCCTTAGCATTCCTTCCTCAGCCCTATATAACCACTAATCTTATTTCATCTTTAGGGACACGGATGTGGCTCACCCAACTGGGCTTCCATCTACACATGGGAGGACTGGGGGCCTCCTGGTAAAGGCATGCCAGGCTCTGCGCATGTGGCAAGCAAAACAGCAAGATGATGACACAACAAAAAGAGAAAAGCAGGGGAGAGTCAAGGTGAAATGTGACAGAAACCAGGAACTGAGGTACCGCAAGCAACAGGGTACCTCTCTCTCACATCGGAGGGCCCCAGGATGGAATCCTGGTGAAGCCTAGAGGAGAAAAACCAGAAGAGAAGACAAAAAAAAAAAAAAAAAAAAAAGAGACACAGAAGATCACACAGCGATTGGACACAGACAGCAAACAGCAGGGTAAGGGGATGGGGGAAGAAAAATAATAATTAAAAAAAGATAAGATATGTAAAAGATGTTATAATATAAAAAAAGTTACCATTAAAAAAACCAAAAAGAACTAATTTCATCTTTTTTTTTTTTTATCTGTAACCATCCGATTTATTTTTATATTTATTAAACAATAAGTGAACAAATAATAAGAGATGAGGGGGACGGCTTTCAATGGTTTTCTTAGGAATAATAATTTTTAAAAATCAAATAACTATACTGCTTTAAATTGCCTGAGACTGAAGCTGTACCTGGATAGGAATATAATTTTCATGACATGCAAAACTGATTAAGTAGTGAGCTCTTTTCTCCCCCATCCCCTGAACACATTTATAAACTTCAATGAGGGCAAATTCCACTAATGCTCTCAAAACCATTTCTCATTTCATAATTAACCACAATCATGCACACGACTTCAAGAGGAAATAAACAGAAATCTTTAAGCATAAATAAACCATAATGGATTGTTAATCTTGTATAGTCAACCCAGCATTATGGCTAATTTGATCTTTTAAACATTTTATGGAAAACAGTTGTCAAGCTTTCTTTGGAAAAGCCCACAAGGCTTCAAGAGCTTGGCGATTGTAAACCTAAAGGCATAAAACCTTGACAGGCAGAGTCCCTATCAGGCCCCACTTGAACTGTGCACATTTCTTCACATGCAGAAAAAGCAGGAACACAAATCCCGCTCTGCACCCACATCACAATATCTTGCAGTAGGTTGTTTCGGTTTTCCTTGGTAACATTGAGCACCTTCACGTCGTTTCTGTTTCTTATTTCTTCCACTAGCGCCAGTGGTTTTCCTTTAGGGATTGGTATCGTGCAAAGGATTATGATTCCTGGGGTGGACAGTGTCTGACGAAAAGCTTGGATGAAGGTCTGACTGAAGAGCTCCATTTTCCCAATTTCATCAATGACACACACTCTCTGCCCTGGGCCACTGCTGGAATCTGCGTTCCTCAAGACAGGAAGTGCCAACTGCTCAAAGGAAGTCAGATCAACTACGTATTGCCCAACGCTGTATTCGCGTCTTCCAGCAGGAGGCTGTGACCCAATTCTAGATAAAGGCCCTCGATTGCCGGACAGAGTGACGACATCAAGTCCTATTCTTCTCCCTCCTTGTCTGACTTCTTCTGTATAAAATCCATCCACAGGCATGCCAGAGGACTTTAAAACCTCACTGGCTTTCTGGATCAGTGTTGTTTTTCCAACACCTGGCGGCCCGGTCAGGAACACGTGCTGGGCCATGCCAGTCGGGGTCGCGGTCGGGGTCACAGTCCCCGCCGGCCGCTCATCTTTATAAATTGATTTATATTTACATTTTATATAAATGGAATCATACAATATGTAGTACTCTTTGGTCTCCTTCACTTAGTATGCTTTTTAAAATCTGATATTAACATTTTGTAGTATTAACCTACATTTGTTCAGCTTCAAAGAAAAACAGTCTTATATATGCAATTTTATCCATATTCATATTTCACATTATATATTCATATTTTACCTGAGCATTCTTACACCTCTATTCTGCACTGAGACCTTTGGATTTTATAAGAACAAGAAGAGGTTCTCTTAAAATCACATTGGGATTTATGAGGATCATCTCTGCCTTCTTTATGTTTTGTTGTTGTTCATCTTTTTATATTTTTTTTCTTATATTTTTCTCTTTTCTCTTTTTTTTTTTTTCCTTCCTCTGAAACAGACCTTCCTATTATGTTCTTTATGTTTTGAACCTTGGGAATCTCTCTCTGATAAAATAATAGGGGAAATGAAGATGCAAAATTAACTCTTTTCCACTGCTTACTCGAGTAAGTTTAAGACAACCACTGACCAAGTGTTTTAAACAGTGCCTGAAATATGATCTAAAATAAAATAATAATTAAAAAAAAAATGGCAAAACCATTCCACGCAGTGGATTTGGGAGTCACATAATCCCAGTTCCATCCATTTACTCGACAAACCTTTAAATACCTACTAAGTGCTAGGCGCAAGAGAGTTCACAGTGAAATACAAAACACTTGCTACGTGGAAAAAGCTGTCTGGCCTGAGTCTTCCTCTCACTTGGTCTCTCTAAATACCAATTCCTGATATAAAAGCTTCTGTTTTGCCTACCTCAGGTGACACTTGATGATGGGCTGTCAAAGGGAAGCAGTCGGTGTACTGCAAAGCACTCTTCGGGTCTAAGGTAACAAGTGGCTAACAAATTAGGAACGTCGGAGAGCCGGGGCAGCTGGGTGGGCCGGAGCTGACACCTCTCTCCGCGCCTGGGTCTCACGCACGAGATTCCAGCATTGCAGGTGACCTAACCCAGGTCTCCGTCCCTGCCAATGACGTGTACCTGGGGGCTATCTGCAGCACGACTGCCATTTTGGTTCCCGCATCCACATCCCTGATCGCCCTTCCGCCCAGCGAATGAGAAGCGGAAACTGCGGAAAGAAAACGCAGTGGCGTCCAAACCCGAGACGACCGGGGACCCTATTACTGTCGGACGCTTACCGCGGGGCCACTTCCGGCTTCGGCAGTCCAGGGGGAGGGGCCGCACGCAGCTTGCGGCTCAGACGTGCAGCTCAGACTTGCGGCGGGCGGCTGCCCTCTGCCGGCGGCTGGCGGCGAGGCTGCGGACCGGAACCGCCTCCTGGACTTCGACTCCGCCTTCCAGCCGATGACTCCACCTTCCAGAAGATAACCTCGCTGCCCGCGTGGCCCGTCCTCACGCCCTCTGCCCTCCCTTAGCTTCCCTGACGAGGCGAGGCTCCCGCCACGAGTTTATTTTTGTTAACCCCATCAGAGCGTCCATTTTATTTGGGGGAGGGGGCGTTGGAGGGGTAAGTGGAGTTAGAGGAGAGGAAGAAAGACTCCGAATGCAAGGCGAAGATGGAGAAAGGCTTCCAGGCCCCAGACTGGGACAGTGATGAAACCGTGATAGAGGGATCGGTGACCGAGAGCGACCTGGAAGAAGAGGAGCTACCCTGGAGAAGGTGACCGCCGCCAGGGCCTTGAGCGCCTGAACTCTCGCGCATCCAGGCCTGGGCACTGGCGGGGTAATCGCCCTCCGAGGCAGTCTGAGTTTTGAGTAGAAATTGGTGGTGACAGGACGCATGCTTGTGGGCAGGATGAGAGCCGAGCCGGGGAGTCGTGACTGAGCTAAGAATTTGTGAAGAAACCAAACCACCGCCCCCTAAACTTAGAGGACAAAATGAGGTTTATAATAGGTGGCTTTATGGCATTTTTTCAAAAGCTTTTTCCTTTAGATTGGGCCTTGTACGTTCTTTTGCACACGCAAAATAAATCTTGGGTTCATATTCCTCAGATGCATTTTGCTTCAAGCAACTCAGAGCTCACAGGTCTAGGAAGATGGTTAAAAGAATTTCTTTCAAGGAAAGAATGTGTGATGGGGAGCTAATTCCTACCAAACCAGAAACGGATAGTGTAATAATAATAATAATAATAATAAGTGTTAAAAGTCGGCAGTTAAGTTCATCAAAGCCTTTCTTGAAATTGTTCTCTGTGTTAGACGTAGGGAAAAGAAGGCCGCTGCCTTTGGGAAACCAACAGGCCAGGAAAAAAAACATAAGTAATTTCAAGATGTGGGAAGTGCAGGAATGGAAGTATGTTCAGGGTGGTTTAGGAGCCCAGAGGGACTCTCAGCTTAACCTAGTTGGTTGTCTGAATTCGTTAGGGTGGACTGTTGATGAGATACTGGAAAGTGGCTTAGGAATTAGGCAGATAAAAAGGAGGTACATTTTAGGTGCACTATTGTTGGAATGTATAAACAGTAAAGTCTTACTGAAGTGTAAAAGGTGAGGTGGAGAGTCGTGAAAATTGAGCCTAGAGAGGCAGTTTTGGGGAGCTCATGTAAGGCTCCCCATATATATATATGTATAGGTTCTGGTAGAGTACTTTTAAGATTTTAAGTGGAGCAGAAGCGTATTCAAATTTTAGTTCATTATGTCATGGTGTAGGCGAGGCCTCTTCAAATTTTAATTTTAATACACTTATGAATTACTCCAGAATCTTGTTAAAATGTGGATTGCAATTCAGGAAATCTGGGCTGGGGCCTGAGATATTGCATTTCTAATGAGCTTCCATGTTAAAGCTGGTGCAGTTAGAGCAGGGATCACCTCTTCCAAAGAAGACTGTAGAGGTTAGGTTTGGGATGAAAGTAATAATAACAGACCAAAATGATGAGGGCTCAACAAGGAGCCACAGTGGGAATGGAGGGGAAAAGAGCAAATTTGAGAAATATTTTGAAAGTATATTTGGCAGGAGATGGTTGTTGATCAGATATGGAGGGTAAGGGAAGGACAGCAGTAAAGGAAGGTACCCAGGTTTCTGGTTTATTTATGTACATTTATAGATAGGTAAAGATATAGATATATACACATTAATATATATACACATACATATACATACATACACAGTAATACTCTTTTGGTGTACAGGGAACATTTTGACAAATGCATAGAGTCATAACCATCACCACAATCAAGATCCAGAACAGTTCCATCACCCCCCAAAATACTCCTTGTGCACCCCTTTGTTATCAAATCCTCCCCATCTGTAACACCTGACAACTACTGAATTACTTTCCGTCACTGTTATTTTGTTTTTACATAATGTCAAGAAAATGTAATCATACAGTTTCTAGCCTTTTGAGTCTGGCTTTCACTTAACATAATACAGTTGAGATTCATTCATGGTTACTACATGTATCAATAGTCTGTTCCTTTTTATTGAAACACAGTGTTCCATTGAGTGGTTGTACTACAGTTTGTTTATCTATTAACCAGTTGAATGACATTGGGTTGTTTCCAATTTTGCAATTAGTAATAAAGCTCCTGTAAATATTTGCACACAGGTTTATATGTTATCATAAGTTTGCATTTTTCTTGGATAAATATTAGAAGTGGGGTTGCTAAGTCAATGGTAAGGTTGTTTCCATCCAGTTTTCCTAACTGCTGTACCATATTGTATTCCCATCAACAATGGATGAGAGTTCCAGTTGTTTCACATCCTGGCCAGCACTTGTTGTGTTAGTTTTTGTTTGCTTTTTTTAATTAAAAAAAAAAAAAAAAAATTTTTTTTTTTAAAGGAGGTACTGGGGAAGCAGGCACTCAACTACTGAACTACATCCGCTCCCCAATGAGAATTGGGTTTTTCATTTGTTTGTTTCTTTTTAGAAGGTACCAGGGATTGAACCTGGGACCCTGTATATGGGAAGCAGGTGCTATATCTACTCCCCTGTTTGATTTAAAAAAAAAAAAAAAAAAAAAAAAAAATTGTAGCTATTCTAATTGGTATGTTTGTTGTGACTTTAGTTTGCATTTCCCTAATGACTAATGATGTTGAACATCATTTCATGTACTTACTTACTGTCTGTATATCTTCTTTGGTGAATTGTCTGTTCAAATCTTTTGCCCTATTTTTATTCATTTATTTATTTTTGTCATTGAGTTTTTAAAAAAATATATTCTTTAGATTCCAGATCCTTTGTCAGATATGTGATTTGCAAATATTTTCTCCCAGGCTGTGGCTTTTCTTTTCATTCTCTTAGCAATGTCTTTTGCAGAGCGAAAGTTTTAAATTTTGATGAAGCCCATTTTATAATTCTTTTGCTTTTATGGATCATGTTTTGTGGTATCATATCTAAGAACTCTTTGCCTAATTGAAAGTCACAAAGATTTTCTCTTGTGTTTTCTTGTAGAATTTTAGTTTTACATTTTACTCTAGGTCTGTGATCTAGTTTGAGTTAATTTTGTATATGGTAAGAGGTATAGGTTAAGGTTCATCTTTTTGCATATGTGTATTAGTCTGCCAAAGGGGTGCTAATGCAAGTACCAGAAATCTGTTGGCTTTTATAAAGGGTATTAGGGGTAAAAGCTTACAGTTACAAGGCCCTAAAAAGTCCAACTCAAGGTTGTTTTCTCACCAGAGTCAGCTGACATCTGTTGACGAAAGATGGTTGCTAATCTCTGCCTCCTTCCTTCCTTTCTCTCTCTTGACATAGGGCTTCTGTCTTTCCAGGCTTTCTATATCAGCTGCAAACTATCAGGCCAATGGTTAATCTCTCCCTGGGGCCCAGGATAAAAATAACAAAGCTCTGTCTCTTCCTGTGTGTCCTCTTGAGTGAGTGTCCGTTTATATAGGCCCACCAAGGGGGCGGGGACTCAACCTGAGTCACGCTTTATTGATGTGGTTGAATCAAAAACCCTAAATTGATTTTATCAAATAAACTTAAAAATCCTTTGAATTTAATACAGTCAAAGGGTATCACACCCAGAGGAACAGATTAGTTTACAAACATAATCTTTCTCTTTTTGGGATGCATAAATAATCTCAGACTGCCACAATATGGATGTCCAATTGTTGCAGTATCATTTGTGGGAAAAACTAACTATTCTTTCTCCATTGAATTGCCTTGCACTTCTGTCAAAAATCAATTGATTATATTTATGTGACTCTATTTCTCGACACTGCTTTTTCTGTTCCATTGACCTATGTGTATCCTTACACAAATATCACCCATCTTGATTACTGTAGCTTTGTACTAAGTCTTGAAATCAAGTAGTGTGAGTCCTCCCACTTCTTTTTCCAAAAAATTTTGGCTAGTCTAATTCGTTTGTTTTAACATATAAATTTTGAAATCAGCTTGTCAATATCTAAATTAAAAACTCCACTGCAATTTTTATTGAGATTGCATATTTGGGAAGAATTGACATCTTAACGATATTGGATCTTCAGATCCATGAGCACAGTATAGCTCTCCATTTATTTAGGTCTTAGATTTCTTTAATCATTATTCAGTAGTTTTTAGCATATATATCTTGCATATATTTTGTTAGATTTATATCTACTTAGTTTTTTTTGGTGCTATTGTAAATGTTACTGTTATTTGAGAAGTTGTGAGTTAACAAAACAATCACTCATATCATACAGGATTCCCATATATCACCCCACCATGAACACATTTGTTACAAATGATGAAAGAATATTGTCATACATTACTGCTGTCTATAGTCCATAGCTTATATTTGGTGTGTTTTTCTCAAAAACCATCCTATTATTAACACCAAATATTAGTATTGTATATTTGCTATAGTTCATGACAGAATGTTCTCATGTTTGTACTTTAACCACAGGCCATCATTCACCTCAGGGTTCACGGTGTTATATGGTCCCCTACCTTGCCCATTCCATCCAAAATGTATACTCAGTGGCTTTCAGTTCTTCTGAATATATTCCTAGTAGTAGTGGGATTACCAGATCATATGGCAGTTCTATATTTAGCTTCCTGAGGAAATGCAAAACTGTCTTCTACAGAGGCTGCACCATTCTACATTCCCAACAACAGGGAAGGAGTGTTCCTATTTCTCCACATCCTCTCTAGCACTTGTAGTTTTCTATTTTTTTAAATAATGGCCATTCTGTAAGGCATGAAATAATATCTCATTGTAGTTTTGATTTGCATTTCCCTAATAGCTAGTGATGTTGAACATCTTTTCATGTGCTTTCACCTCTTCCCCATTTTTTAAATTGGGTTTCTTATCTTTTTTTTCCTCATATTTTTTTATTAGAGAAGTTATGAGCTTAGAAAACATAAATAATATATAGAATTCCCGTATATCACCCCTCCACCAAAATCTTACATTGTTGTGGAATATATGTTATGGATTACGAAAGAACATGATCATACTATTACCACTAACTTTGGTCCATAGTGTACAGTTGATATATTTTTTTCATACACCCCCTATTATTTACACTATGTATTAGTATTATACATTTGTTATGGCTCATGAGAGAACAGTACAAATATGAGTACTGTTAACCCCAGTCTAACTTCTACCACAAAGTTCACTGTGTTATACAGTCTCATACCTTGTACATTCTATCCAAAGTGTACACCTAGTGGCTCTCACTTTCCTCACAGAGTTCTACAATCATTGCTCCAGTAAATTTTTGAACATTTTCCTTAGTCCAAAAGAAAAAAAAACCCTATTCCCCTATTATCGACCCTTAGCATTGATATAGTACTTTCTCTTTGACATAGTTGCAATATTACAATATTGCTGTTAACTATATTCTGTAAGTTACATTGATTGTATTTTTGTGCATGCATCACTATATTGTTCCTCTCCACCCCCCCATCCCCCCCACCCCCCGTTGGCTCCCTAGCCTGTTTGCTCGTTGTCTGCTTGTTGTCTTTGCTCGTTGTCTGCTTGTTCATTACTCTTTGTCTGCTCGTTGTCTACTTGTTGTCTGCTCACTGTTTGTTTTCTTTAGGAGTCCTCAGGAACCAAAGCTGGGATCTCCCATGTGGGAGGTGGGTACTTGACTGCTTGAGCTACATCTGCTCCCCTGCATCACTATATTCTTTGTAATAGGGACGTACATTTGCTCTAGTTCATAGAAGAAATTCATGTATTTGTATTGTGAACAACAATCCTCATTCACCTCTGGGTTCATTATGTTATTCAGTCCCTAGACGATTCTCCAGCTTTCTTTCAATTGACATTTATATCCCTAGACTACACAATCATATTTTTAAACCAGCTCTGTTAGTTATACTTAGTATAATGTGTTACCATCAGCTCTATTCATTTCCACACTTTTACACTCAAGTTAATTAAAACTTCTGCATACATTAAGTGTCATTACCCCTTCTTAGTCCTCATCCTATCTCCTAGTAACCTAAAGTCTAGGTTTTAACCCCATGTGTTTATTCTTCGTATTTAGTTCTTATCAGTGAGATCATACAATATTTGTGTCTGGCTTATTTTACTTAGCATAATGTCTTCAAGGTTCATCCATGTTATCATGTGTGTCCTGATTTCATTTCTTCTTAAAGCAGCATAGGATTCCATTGTATGTATATACTACATTTTGTTTATACATGCATTGGTTGATGAACATTTGGGTTGTTTCTGTTTTTGGCAATTGTGAATAATGCCACTATGGACATTGGTGTGCAAATGTCTGTTCACATCACTGTTTTCAGTTCTTCTGGGTATATTCTTAGTAGAAGGATTACCAGATCACATGGGAGTTCTATATTTACCTTCCTGAGGAACTGCCAAACTGTTTTCCACAAAGGCTGCACCATTTTACATTTCCACCAACAGGGAAGAAATGTTCCTATTTTTCCACATCCTCTCCAACACTTGTTTATGTTTTTAAAAATAGTACCATTATATAAAGTGTGAGATATCTCATTGTAGTTTTGATTTGCATTTCCATAATAGCTAATGGTACTGAACTCTTTTTTTGTGTGCTTTTTTGCCATTTGATTTCCTCTTGGGAG
This sequence comes from Tolypeutes matacus, assembly GCA_026826555.1. Taxonomy (NCBI): domain Eukaryota; kingdom Metazoa; phylum Chordata; class Mammalia; order Cingulata; family Chlamyphoridae; genus Tolypeutes; species Tolypeutes matacus. Next base: position 9,766,063 of record JAKSZT010053785.1, read on the forward strand.
AAATGTCTATTTAAGTCTTTTGCCCATTTTTAAATTGGATTGCTTGCTCTTTTATTTTTGACTTGTGTAATCTATATAGCATGGAAATCAAACCTTTATTGCATATGTGTTTTCCAAATATATTCTCTTATTGAGTGGGCTGCCTTCTCACCTACTTGACAAAGTCCTTTGAAGCACAAAAGTGTTTAAGTTTGAGGAGGTCCCATTTATCCATTTTTTCTTTTATTGCTTGTGTTTTTGTGTAAGGTTTAAGAAACTACCTCCTACCACCACATCTTGAAGATGTTTCTCTACATTTTCTTCTAGGAGTTTTATGGTTCTTGCTTTTATATTTAGGTCTTTGATCCATTTTGAGTTAATTTTTGTATAAGGTGTGAGATTGGGGTCCACTTTCTTTCTTTTGATGAATATCCAGTTCTCCCAACATCATTTGTTGAACAGATTGGCCTATCCCAGCTGGGTGGGTTTGACAGCCTTGTCAAAAATCACTTGACTGTAGATGTGAGGGTCTGTTTCTGAACCATAGATTCAGTTCCATTGGTCAATATATCTATCTTTATGCCAATACCATGCAGTTTTTACCACTGTAGCTAGGTAATATGATTTAAAGTCTGGAACTGAGAGTCCTCCAACTTTGTTCTTATTGCTGTTTGGGGTCCCTTACCCTTCCAAATGAATTTTATAATTGGGTTTTCCATTTATTTAAAAAAGGCTGTTGGAATTTTTATCAGGATTGCATTGAATCTGTATATCAATTTTGGTAGAATTGACATCTTAATGATGTTTAGTCTTCCAATCCATGAGCACGGGATGTTCTTCCATTTATTTAGGTCTTCTTTGATTTCTTTTAGCAGTACATTGTAATTTTCTGAATACAAGTACCTTATGTCCTTGGTTAAGTTTATTTCTAAATATTTGATTCTTTTTGTTGCTCTTGTAAGTGGAATTATTTTCCTGACTCTCCCCTCAGATTGCTCGTTACTAGTGTATAGAAAAGTTACTGATTTTTGCATTTTAATCATGTATCCTACAATTGTTTTGAAATTCGTTTATTAGCTCTAGTAGCATTTTTGGAGATTTTTCAGGAATTTCTAGGTATAGGATCATATCATATGCAATAGCAAAAGTTTCACTTCTTCCTTTTCAATTTGAATGCCTTTTATTTCTTTTTCTTGCCTCTTTGCTCTATCTAGAACCTCTATATTGAACAACATTGTTGAAGTGAGCATCCTTGTCTTGTTCCTGATCTCAATGGGAAGGCTTTCAGTCTTTCACCATTTGGGTACAATGATAGCTGTGGGTTTTTCAAATATGCACTTTGTCCAGTTGAGAAAATTTCCTTCTATTCCTATATTTTGGAGTATTTTTATCAAGAAAGGATGTTGGATTGTGTCAAATACCTTTCTGCATCAATCATGATGATCATGTGATTTTTCTTCTTTGGTTTATTAATGTGTATTACGTTGATTGATTTTCTGGTGTTGAACCACCCTTGCATGCCTGGAATAAAACCCACTTAATCATGGTGAATAATTATTTTAATGTGTTGTTGGATTCCATTAGCGAGTATTTTGTTGGGGATTTTTGCATCTGTATTCGTTAGGGAAATGGGTCTGTAATTTTCTTTTTTGGTATCTTTTTCTAACTAGGGTGATATTGGCTTCATAGAATGAGTTTGATAGTGTTCCTTCCTGTTCAATATTTTGGAAGAGTTTGAGTAAGATTGGTATTAAACTTCTTTGAATGCTTGGTAGAATTCACCTGTGAAGCCATCTGGTTCTGGGCTTTTCATTTTGGGAAGTTGTTTGATGGCCATTTCAATCTCTTGCTTGTGTTTGGTTTGTTGAGGTCTTCTATTTCTTCTAGGGTCAGTGTGGGTTGTTCGTATGTTCCTGGGAATTTTTCCATTTCATCTATATTGTGTAGTTTGTTGGCATGAAGTTGTTCATAATATCCTCTTATGATCTCTTTTATTTCTGGGGGTTCAGTAGTCATGTCCCCATTTTCATTACTGGTTTTATTTATTTGCATCTTCTCTCTTTTTCTTTGTCAGATATCTATGTCCTTCAATAGAGTTGGCAAGTTTTCTACCATTATTACATCAAATATTTCTTCTGAGCCTTTTCCCTTCTCTTCTCCTTCTGGGACACCCATGACACATATGTTTGCATGTCTCTTGCTGTCATTTAGTTCCCTGAAACCCTGTTCATTGTTTTCTAATCTTTTCTTTATCTGTCCCTTTGTATTTTCACTTTCAGAAGCCCTGTCTTCAAGCTTATTAATCCTTTCTTCTGTCTCTTCAACTATGCTTTTATATGTCTCCAGTGTATTTTTAATTCATTTATTGTGCCTTTCATTCCCATAAGATCTGCGGTTTTTCTATGTATGCCTTCAAATTCTTCTTTGTTCTCACCCAGTGTCTTCTTTTTTTAATTTTTAATTTTTTGAAAAGAAGCTTTAGATCACATAAATATTAAATTGAAAATATAGGGGATTCCATATACCCCGTCCCATCCCCCTCCTACACTTTCTTCCCATTAACAACATTTTTCATTGGCATAGTACATATGTTACAATTGATGAACCCATATTGAAGCATTACTACTAACCATGGATTGTAGATTACATTAGTCTATTTTGTCTGATACTATTATAGCTACTCCCCCCCCCCCATTTTTGCTTATTGTTTTTGTGTAAAATCGTTTTCCAACCATTCACTTGCAGCCTCCTTGTGTCCCTGGGTCTAAAGTGAGTATCTTGTTCCATTCTGCCAATCTATGTCTCTTGATTGCAGAGTTTAATCCATTTAGCATTCCACATTATTACTGTCAAGGCATTATTTACATTAGCCATATTTTCTTTAGGTTTATGTATGTCATATTTTGTTTCTATTTCTCTTTTTATCTTTTTAGTTATTATTACTAATAATATTACTTTCTACAGTCTCCTCCAACCCTCTCTCTCCTATGTTTTCCTTTTAACCTGCAGAACTCCCATTAGTATTTCTTGAAGAGCAGATTTCTTGTTGACAGACACTCTTAGTTTCTGTTTACCTGTGAGTATTTTGAACTCTCCCTTATTTTTGAATGCCAGCTTTGCTGGATGCAGAATTCTTGGCTGGCAGTGTTTTCCTTTTAGTACAGGGGTTCTTAACCAGGTATTGTGAGCTTTAATTGAAATTCAAAAAAACATTATTCTTGTGGGGATGTGTTGGTGCAGGTGTGATATATTTATTAAATAATATACAGTATAATGTGGGCTTAGTAAAGGGTCCATGGTTTTCACCTGACTGGCAAAGGGGTCTGTGGAGTAAAAGAGGTTAAGAATCCCTGTTTTGCACCTTAACTATGTCTTACCCCTGCCTTTTTGCCTCCATTGTTTCAGATGAGAAATCAGCATGTAATCTTAGTGAGCTTCCCTTGTATGTAATGGATCTCTTTTCTCTTGCTGCTTTCAGAATTCTCTCTTTGTCCTGAGCATTTAACAATTTGATAAGCATATGTCTTGGGGTAGGCCTGTTAGGATTTGTACTGTTAGGAGTTTGCTGTATTTCCTGGACATGTACATCCATGTCCCTCAAAAGAGTTGGGAAATTTTTAGCCATTATTTCCTCCAACACTCCTGCCCACTTTCTCTTCTTTTCTCACTCTGGGATGCCTATAATGCATATGTTTGTGCGCTTCATGTTGTTGTTTAGTTCCCTGAGTCACTGCTGAATTTTTCCATCTTTTTATCCATCTGTTCTTATTATCTGTGTGATTTTTGATGTACTATCTTCAACACCACTAATTCTTTCTTCTGCCTGTTCAAATCTGCTTTTATGTGCTTTCAGCGTATTTTTGATTTCTTGCATTTTGCCATTCATTACCATCATATCTGATATCTTTTTATTTATGTTTACGATTCCTTCAGTGTGTTCCCCCAGTGTCTTCTTAATGTCCTTTATCGCTTCCTTTACTTCATTAAATTGATTCAGGATATTTGTTTGGACATCCTTGATTCGTTGTTCCACATTCTGCATCTCCTTCTGTTTTTTAATTTGTTCATTAGACTGGGCCCTGTCTATCTGTTTCTTAGTATGGCTTGTAATTTTTTGCAGGTGTTTAGGCATCTGTTTATCTTGATGGGCTTATTCAGATGGTAAGTCTCTTTCTACTCTAGGGTTTTATTTTGTTGTGTTTTGTGTTAAGGTTCCTTTTTAACACTTGGTTCCACTTCATCTATATCCTTATAGTTGTCTATGCTCCCTTGAAAAGAATATTAAGAATATTAAAAAAGGAAAGGAGAATAGAAAGAGAATAATAGTAATTATTTTTAAAAAGAAAGAAAAGGAACCATAAAAGAGCCAGGAAAAAATAAGTAATGGGGAGTGAAAAATCATAAAAAATATAAAGGAGTAAGAATAAAAAATGTGGACTAAAAAAATTGAAATGACAAAAAAATAGAATAAAAATAAAAGACCAGAAAGATGAGAAGAAGAGAAAAAAATAAAGTGAAGACAAACAAGAAGAGATGGAATGAAAGAAAAGCTTAGAAGAGAAAAGAATAAAGGAAAGAAAAGAAATAAAGAAACAAAGGAGAAAAAATAAGGAAAAGAAAAAAAAGGAAACAAAAATATAGAAAAGACAACAAACAAACAAAAAACAACCCAGGAAAAACTGGCTTCCCTCTTAGTCCTCTAGAAACTGTCTCAGGCTGCTGGTGCTTATCAATCACCCTGAAGCCTGCCCTCCACAGGTAAGGTACCTGGTTTTAGTGAATAAAATAAAGAAAAATAAAATAAATGATAAAAAAACAACATATTGAAAAACCTAAAACAAACAAACAAAAATCTAAGTCTAAAAATTCCCTGTCATAGGGTGTCAGCTGGGTGCCTGAAACCCAGTGGATCCTTCTCTGAAACCCTTCTCTTAAGAGGTACTGGAAATTGAACCAGAGACCTAGTATATGCAAGGTAGGCATTCCTACATTGAGCTACACGCACTCCCCAGGTTAGTTAGGCTTCTGAAACCTTATCTGGCTCTCCCCGACCCCTTTTCGTCAAGTGAGTTGGGCTTCTAACAGTTTGCTGGCTATCTCTCCTGGCTTCCTTTTCTCCCGGGCTGGTTAGGTGCCTGTCTCCACCCACCCCCTCACTGACCTAGTTCCTCTCTCACCCAGGGCAGCTGGGTGTGACCGCCGGCCTGATCAGATTTCCCCCTTCCCTCGCATTGGGGCCTCTTCAGTACTGGCTGGGGTCTTTTAAGTTTCAGGGGGCTCAGCTGACCAAACTCACTGAAAGGAAGTCAGTCTTTTCCCTCCGCCAGACCCCTCTTCCTCCCAGGGAGGAGAACGTTCTTTCCCACTCAGTTGGCTACAGTGAGCCAGGGGTTTAACAAGGCTATTTGCCTTTAGAGTGGGAGATATGTGCCATTTCCAGCCACAGGGGTGAGTAACTCACAGATTGTTTGGCCTCTTTGTCTCTCTGTCCCTCTCCTTCCTGGATGATGCACAGCACTCTTCTGGTCTGGAGATCCCAAAAGCAGCTCCTTCAGATAGCTTTTTGCCCTTTGTATTAATATGTCAGGCAAAGGGGTGCTGATGCGAAGTACCAGAATTCTGTTGGCTTTTATAATGAGTATTTATTTGGGGTAAAAGCTTACAGTTACAAGGCCCTAAAGAGTCCAACTCAAGGTACCATAAGAGGTACTTTCTCACCCAAAGTCTCTTGCCATGTGTTGTTGCAAGATGGCGGGTGATGGTCTGCGAGGGTTCAGCCTTCCTCCTTCCTCTTAAGGTTCTGTGGTCCTAGCTTCTTCTGATCTCAGCTGTAGGTTGGCATAAGGCTTGCCACTCTCCCCAGGGCTCATTTCTTCCTGGGCTCAGCTGCTCTGTTCTCTCCAAAGGTCAGCTGTAGACTATCAGGCTCATCTTTTCCCAGGCCATGTCTATTGAACACACTCTCTTCCTGAGTGTGTTTACTTCCTCTTGAGGGTCTGTTTTATCAGCCCAAGGGGGCTTGGACTCGATGCTGAGTTGCACTCTAATGATGTGATTGAATCAAAGCCCTAATCTTAACAATTTAATCAGACAGCTGAATCGAATACAATCAAAGGGTTATTACACCAGAAGAACAGACCCATTTCTGAACATAATCTATATTTCTTTTTGTAATTCATAATTAATATCAAACTGCCACAACCTTCCTCCATTGTTTTTTTTTTTTTTTTTTGAGACAGTTGGTCCCTGTCTACAAACTCTGATGGCCACCCAGGTCTTCTTGATGTCCTTAATCTCTTTAGCATCTTGTTGAATTTATTAGGGTGATTTGTTTGAAAATCTCTGATTATTTATCTCAACTCCTTTATGTCATTTGGAGGCTTAGTTTGTTCCTTTGACTGGGCCATATCTTTCTGTTTCTTGGTGTGGATTGTAATTTTTTGTCTGTCTTGGCATCTGGTTTACTACATGTATTTTTCTGGGTGCAGTTTCTTCCTTAGTCTAGGGCTTTCTATTTGATTGGCTTTGTGCTCCAGCCCCTCTTTGATATTTGGTTCAACTTACTTTGGAACTTTATAGTGGCTCCTGTTTAGCCAATCTGAATTTTTTTCAGCTCTTTTTCACCTATGTCTTGCCCTTTCTCCATTGCTGGTTGCTGAATAGGAGCCAAGGATGTCATTGGTACTGTTAGCTGTGGAGGCTGAAGCTTCCTGTGTTGCCCCACGAACTGATGAAGCTTCTCCCACCTTTGTCCCCTGCCAAAGGTAGGGACAGAGCCACAGCTGTGTGCAGTAATCAAAGGTGTGTAGGCCAAGACTGTCTTTGGTTGCCAGAACGTCCTTACTTTCACTGTGTTTTTCAGTCAACTTTGCTTCCCCTCATGCTGGGGGCACAGTTAAAATGAAGGCTACTGATCTCTTTCTGACTTGGACAGGTTCAACCTTTAGCTGTTCTTAGGATTGGACTTTAGTAGTCAAATTTACTAATCAGTAGCTAAAATTGTTGCCCAACCATCTCTTCTTCCCCCATTTTTTTTGGAAATGGAGCTTCCAATTCCAGCCAGGTAATAGCTCCTGAGGCAGCATACACCACCAACAGAGGATGGGCTCCACCCTCTGCCACATGGAGTGCTCTACTCATGAATCTTTACTGCAGATGTGCAGTATCCTCTTCTGTTCTTCCAAAGACATTGTAGGATGCTCTTCTGGTCTCCTGGGCTCCCCAAACAAGTGCTCTAGATAGCTCTGGGTGATTACTAACTGCCCTGTAGGACAAGCTGACTCTTGGAGCGCCTTACTCTACCACCATCTTGCCTTCTCCCTCAGTTTCTTGTCTTTTTATTGTTGAGTTGTATGACTTCTTTATATAACATGGAGATCAGACCCTTATTGGATATGTGGTTTCTGAAAATTTTCTCCCAATGAGTAGGCTGCCTTTTCACCTTCTTAACAAAGTCATTTGAAACATAAAAGTGTTTAATTTTGAGGAGGTCCCTCCCATTTATCTATCTCTTCTTTCGTGGCTTGTGCTTTGGGTGTAAAGTTTAAGAAACCACCATCTATCATAGGATCTTGAATATATTTCCCTATATTTTCTTCTAGGAGTTTTATGGTTCTTGTATTTATATTTAGGTCTTTGATCTATTTTACTTATTGTATTGTATTGTATTGTATTGTATTGTATTGTATTGTAATTTAATTTAATTTAATTTAATTTTTTGAGGATGTACTAGGGATTGAACCTGGGACCTCATACATGGGAGGGAGACACTCAACTACTGAGCTACTCCCACTCCCCATGATCCATTTTCAGTTCATTTTAAAAATAAGGTGTGGGATAGGAGTCCTCCTCGTTTCTTTTCATTATGGATGACCAGTTCTCCCAGCACCATTTGTTGAATAGACTGTTCTGATCAAGGTGTTTGGGTTTGACAGCCTTGTCAAAAATCACTTGACCATAGATGTGTGGGAATATTTCTTTTTTTCCCCTCACTTTATTTTTTAAAGCAGTTTTATTGAGATACCATGCAATCCATCCAAAGTGTAAAATCAATGGCTTTTGGTATAATCACAGTGTTGTGCATTCATCAAGGGTCTATTTTTCAGTTCAATTCTCTTGGTCAACCTGTCTATCCTTATGCCGGTACCATGCAGTTTTTACCGTTTTTAACACTGTAGCTAAGTAAATGCTTTAAAATCAGGAAGTGAGAGTCCTCCAACTTCCTTCTTCTTTTTAGAGATATATTTGGCTATTCAGTGTCCCTTACCCTTCCAGATAAATTTGATTATTGGCTTTTCCATTTCTTTAAAAAAAGGCTGTTGGAATTTTTATTGGGATTGTGTTGAATCAGTTTGGGTAGAATTCACACCTTAATGATATTTAGTCTTCCAATCCATGAACATAGAATGTTCTTCCATTTAATTAGGTCTTTTTTAGGTTTCATTTGGTAATGTTTTGTATTTTTCTGAATACAGGTCCTTTATGTCCTTAGTTAAGCTTATTCCTAAATATTTGATTCTTTTTGTCGCTATTGTAAATAGAATTTTTTTTCTAACTTCCTCCTCACATTGCTCATTGGTAGTGAATAGAAACGCTGTTGATTTTTGCGTATTAATCTTGTATCCTGCCACTTTGCTGAACTTATTTTATTGGTTCTAGTAGCTTTCTTGTGGAGTTTTCGGGATTTTCTAGGTATAGGATCGAATCATCAGTGAATAACAAAATTTTTCCTTCTTCCTTTCCTATTTGGAAATTTTTCCTTTTCCTTGTCTAATTGCTCTAGCTAAAACTTCTAGGACAATATTGAATAACATTGGTGACAGTGGGCACCCTTGTCTTGTTCCCGATCTTAGCAGGACAGCTTTCCGTCTTTCATGGTTGAAAGACTGAAATGTTAGCTGTGTGTTTTTCATATATGTACTTTACCATGTTGAGAAGGTTTCCTTCTGTTCCTATATTTCAGAGTGTTTTTGTCAATAAAAGATGCTCTATTTTGTCAAATGTCTTTTCTTCATCAATCAAGATGATTATGTGATTTTTCTTTTTCAATTTATTAATGTGGTGTATTACACTAATTGACTTTCTTGTGTTGGACCACCCTTGCATACCTGGGATAAAACACACTTGATTGTTCTTTTAATGTGCTTTTGAATTTGATTAGCAAGTGTTTTGTTGAGGATTTTTGCATCTGTGTTCATTAGAGAAGTTGGTCTGTAATTTTCTTTTTTCTTAGTATATTTGTCTGGCTTTGGTATTAGGGTTATTTTGGCTACATAGAATGAGTTCAGTAGCATTTCCTCCTTTTCAATTTTTTGAAGAGTTTGAGCAAAATTGGTATTAGATCTTCTTCGAGTGATTGGTAGAATTCACCTGTGAAGCCATTTGGTTCTGGGCTTTTCATTTTTAGGAGGTTTTTGATGACTGTTTCAATCCCATTGTCTGTAATTGGTTTGTTGAGGTTTTCTGTTCTAGGGTCAGTGTAGATTGTTTGTGTGTTTCTAGGAATTTGTCTATTTCATCTATGTTGTCTAGTTTGTTGCCCACAGTTTTTCATAGTATCCTCTTATGATCTCTCTTTCTGCAGGGTCAGTGATAATATCCCCCCTTCTCATTTCTGATTTTATTTATTTGCATCTTCTCTCTCATTTTCTTTGTCAGTCTAGCTAAGGGTTTGTCAGTTTTGTTGATCTTCTCAAAGAACTAGCTTTTAGTATTGTTACTACTTTCTATTGTTTTCTGCTCTAATCTTTGCTATTTCTTTCTGCTTATTTTGAGATTAGTTGCTCTTCTTTTTCTGGTTCTTCCAGGTGTGCAGTTAGGTTGTTGATTTTAGCTCTTTCTTCTTTTTAATGTAAGCATTGAGGACTAAAAAATTCTCTCTCAGCACTGCCTTCACTGTTTCCCATAGGTGTTGTTTTCTCTTCTTATTGTTTTTTTTTTTTTTTTTATCTTTTTTTTTTTTTTTTTTCTTTTTCTTATTTTTCATCCCATAGGTTTCGATATGTTGTGTTCTTATTTTCATTAGTCCCGAGATATTTACTGATGTCCCTTGCAATGTCTTCTTTCACCCACTGATAATTTAAGAGTGTGTTGTTTAATTTCCATATATTTGTGAATTTTCCCTTTTTCTGCCTGTTATTGAGTTCCAGCTTTATTCTGTTATGATCAGAGAAAGTGCTTTGTATAATTTCAGTCTTTTAAAATTTATGGAGTCCTGTCTTGTGACCCAACATATGGACTATCCTGGAGAAGGATCCATGAGCACTTGAGAAGAATGTATATCCTACTGTTTGGGGTATAATGCTCTATGAATGTCTGTTAGGTCTAGTTTATTTATCATATTATTCAAGCTCTCTGTTTCCTTATTTACCTTCTGTCCAGATTTTCTATCCTATGCTAAGAGTAGTATATTGAAGTCTTCACCTATTATTGAGAGATGCCTGTTTCTCCCTTCTGCTTTGCCAGTACATGCCTCATGTGTTTTGGGGCACCCACATTAGGCATAAATATTTATGATTGTTATTTTTCTTGATGAATTACCCTTTTATTAACATATGAACTTCTTCATTTCTTATAATAGTTTTGCATTTAAAATCTATTTTGTCTGATGTTAGTATTGCTACTCCAGATCATTTTGGTTACTATTTGCATGGAATATCTTTTTCCAAAATTTAGCTCTTGGCCTGATTTTGTCCTTGCATCTAAGGTGAGTCTTTTGTAGACAGCGTATAGATTGCTCGTATTTTATTTTATCCATTCTGCCAGTCTATGTCTTTTGATTGGGGAATTCATTCCATTAACATTCAATGTTATTAATGTAAAGGCATTACTAACTTCGCCCATTTCATCCTTTGACTTTCCATTGTCATATCTTTCTGTCTTTTTAGCTTTTTAGTTACTCTTACTAATATTTTTCATTTCTATATTCTTCTCCAAGTCTCTTGCCCTTGTCTTTTCCTTTCAGGCTGCATAACTCCTTTCAATATCTCTTGTAAATCCAGTCTTTTGGTAACAAACTCTCTCAGTTTTTGTTTGTCTATGAAGACTTTAAACTCACTCTCATTTTTGAAGGGCAGTTTGCCAAATAAAGAATTCTTGGCTGGCAGTTTTTCTCTTTCAGAACCTTAAATATATCATACCATTGCCTTCTCGCTTCTGTAATTTCTGATGTGAGATTGGCACTTAGTCTTATTGAGCTTCCCTTGTATGTGATGCATTACTTTTCTCTGGCTGCTTTCAGAGTCCTCTAATTATCTCTGGCATTTGACATTCTGAATGGTAGGTGTCTCGGAATAGGTCTCTTCGTATTTTTTTCTGTTTGGGGTGTGTTCTCTTTCTTGGATATTGATATTTATGTCTTTCTTGAGGGTTGGGAAGTTTTTGGTAATTATTCCCTCAAATATTTTTTTCTGCCCCCTTTCAGTTCTCTTCTGCTTTTGAGAGAAACACGTTTGTCTGTTCCATGTTGTCATTCAGTTCCCCGAGATGCTGATCAAAGTTTTCCATTCTTTTCTCCTTTTAATCTTCTTACTTTTAAAGTTCAGGTGTCCTGTCTTCTAATTCACTAATTCTGTCTTCAACCAATTAAAATCTGCTGTCATATGCCTCTCATTTATTTTTAATCTCATCCACTGTGTCTTTCATTCCCATAAGCTCTGTTACTTTTCTTTGCAGGCCTTCAAACTGTTCTTTATGCTCATCCAGCATTGTTTTGTCTTCTTGGTGAATTGGCCCTTTTATCATTATCATTATCATTATCATTATTATCATTACCATTCTTCTTAATATCCTTTATCTCTTAAGCCATATTTTCCTCCACCTCCTTGAATTAATTTAGGATATTTGTGTGAACATCATTGATAAGTTGTCTTAAATCCTGTGTCTCATCAGTATATTTGGTTTGTTCCTTTGGTTGGACCTTATCTACCTGTTTTAGCATGGTTTTTAATTTTTGGCTGATGTCTAGGCATTGATTATGTTGGTGAATTTACCCTGTTGCTCAATTTCTCTCTCCTGTCTAGTGGTTTTGTTTCAGAGCTCTTCTTTGATTTTGAGTTCAACTTATTCTAAATCTTTAAGATTGCCCAGCTTAAGTTATCAACAAAGGACGAGGGATCTACTGATGGGGCCTAGAGGAGATCAAGGGAGCCTGGAACATGAGAGGCCCCAAAAAGCATTTTTGCTTCTTGCAGTTTCTTGGTCTGCCAGCAGATGGCACTCTTCAACTAACAGTTTCATGGAGGTATCTCTTTCTATCAACACTGACTGATGATTCTGGTATGGCCAGAGCTGAGATTCAAAACAGTCTCCACTGGCCAAACTAACCAAAGAGAAACCACTCTCTGTCCTCTGCTGCACCCTCCCTCCTCCCAGGGAGGAAGACATTCATTCCCTTCTCAGTTGGCCAGAGTGAGCCACAGGTTTTTACCCATGCTGTTCACCTTGAGGTTGGGGGATGAGTGCCATTCCTGGCCACGGGGGCTAGTAACTCACAGTTTACTCTTTAGCCTCTTTGTTTCACTGCCCCTCTCCCTCCTGGATGGAGTACTCTTCTGTTCTGCAGTCCCCCAAAGTTGCTCCCTCAGACAGCTTTTTGTTTTCCTCCATTGTATTTGCAAGAGAGTTGAACCCTATTGCCCTACCCTGATGCCATCTTCCCTGAAGTCCATTTCAATTTTCACTTCTTCATTGTTGGTATATAGAAAAACAATAGATTTTTGTATATCAACCTGTGTTCTGTGACCTTACTAAACTAATTAGGACTAGGAGTGTTTTTGTGGATTTCATGGGATTTTCTGTGTAGAACAAGCCCTCTGTGAATTGAGGCAGTTTTACTTCTTCCTTTTCAATCTTTCTACATTTTATTTCTTTTTCTTGCTTTATTGCACCATCCACAATTTGCAGTATGATGTTGACTATAAATGGTTAAAGCAGATCTTCTTGTCTTGGTTCCAGTCTTAGTAAGAAAACATTGCTTTCACCATTAAGTATGATGGTAGTTTTAGGTTTTTTGTAGCTGCCCTTTGATAGGTTAAGGAATTTCCTTTCTGTTCTTCCTTAAAAATTTGGTAGAATTTGCCAGTAAAACCATCTGGGCTTGGAGTTTCCTTTAATGGAAAATTATTAGCCACAAATTCAATTTCTTGAATTGATAAAGGTCTATTCAGGTTATCTGTTTTTCTTGATTGAGTTTTGATAGTTTATTGTTAGGTACATAGTTGTTTAGCATTGTTTTATCTTGGTGAATTGACTCTTTTATCAATATATGATATTGTAGCAGTTTGATATTGTTTATGAATTCCAAAAATAGATATTGGATTGTGTTTGTAAACAGGCCTGTTTCTCTGGGCATATTAGATTGTATTAAATTCAGAGGTTTCACTTTCATTTGATTAAATTATGATCAGGGCTTTGATTCAGCCATGTCAGTAGGACGTTGAGTCTATACCCCCTTGGTGGGCAGGAACTCACAGAGAAAACCTCATGGCAGAGGAGAGAGTTTGAGTTTTGATGGTGGTGTCATGAACGAAAATACACAGGAGAAGAACACAGAGGAATAGAGATGGCTCAGGAAGAGGCCCCGGGAAGAGAGAGAGCCAAATAGTCTACAGCTGACCTTGTGGAGAGACCAGAGCTGCTGAGACCGGGAAGAAATGAGTACCGGGAGAGATGAGCCTTATACCAGCCTACAGCTGAGACCAGAAGAAGCTGGGACCACGAGCCTGAAGAGGAAGGCTGAACCCTTGCAGAGACTGGCAGCTATCTTGCTCCAACATGTGGCAACTGACTTTGGTGAGGGAAGTAATTTACTCTTTATGGCCTTGTGACTGTAAGCTTCTACCCCAAATAAATACCCTTTATAAAAACCAAACGATTTCTGGTATTTTGCATCAGCACCCCATTAGCTGACTAATACACATTTCCTTCTTTATCCATGGTAATTGTTCTTGAGCTGCAGTATACTTTGTCAAAGTATATTTATACTTTGTATTAATATAGCTACTACAGCTTTCTTTTGATTCATGATATATCTTTCCATCCTTTTACTTGTACTTTTTATATCTTTATATTTAAAGTAGGTATTTTTAGACAGCATACAGCTGGATCTAGGTTTTTAAAAAATCTAATCTTATTTATGTTTCAGTTGGTATAAGACCATTCACATTTAATGCAGTTATTGATATAGTTACATTAAGGTTTTCTGTTCTATTACTTTCTGTTTTATCCTTCATTTTGTTCTTCTCTTTCCCTTTTTCTGACTTTTTGGGGATTATTTGAACATTTTTTAGAATTTTATTTTTATTTCTTGGCTTGGGGGCTATTCTAGGGATTATAATTTAGTTATTATTTTACCACTTCAGGTAAATCATAGAAGGCTTGCAATTATATAGGTCCTTTTTCCCTACTCTCTTTATTTATAGTATCATGTATTTTACATCAATATACATTGAACCCACATACAATATTATAATTTTAATTTTCATAGTCATCAATATTTTGAGAAAGTTAAGAAGAAAAAATATTTACCATTCTGTTGCTCTTCTTCCATTCCTGGAGTTCCGGGTTTCCCTCTAGTATCACTTTTCTTCAGCCTGAAGAATTTCCTTTATCATTTCTTTTAGAACAGATTCTGTTAATGAAAAATTCTCTTAGTTGTACTTCATCTGGAGATGTTTTTATTTTACCTTTATTTCTACAGGATATTTTCACTGAGTATAGAATTCTGGGTTCATAGTTGTTTCTTTTAGCATTTAAAGATATTATTCCACTGTCTTCTGGCCCCCATGGTTGGTTGGCTGGTTATTTATTTATTTATTTTTATTTAAGTAAGAATAAATATTTTGTCTGTCTGCTAATCTTCTTTAGGAGACAGAGGGAACTGAACCCAGGACCTCTCATGTGGGAGATGAGTGCCCAACCACTTGAGCCACTTCCACTCCCTGCTTGTTGGGGCATCTTCTCATTGCGGCGTCTGTTTGTTGCAGCATCTGCTCGTTGCAGTGGTTGTGGTGTCTGTTGGTTGCGGTGATTCTGGTTGCGGCATCTGCTCATTGAGGTGTCTGCTTGTCTTCTTTAGGAGGCACTGGAAACCGAAACTGGGACCTCCCATCTGGGTGGTGGGCACCCAATTGCTTGAGCCACATCTTCTCCCTTCCCTCATGGTTTTTGATGAGAAATCTGCAGTCATTTAAATTGCTTTTCCCTCATGAAATATATCTTATTTCTCTGTCTGCTTTCAAATTTTTTTTCTTATCTCTGGTTTTGAGCAGTTTGAGTATGACTTGTCTGGACATGATTTTCTTTGTGTTTTTCCTGTTTGGGGTTCACTGAGCTTCTTGAATTTGTAAACTTATGTCTTTCATAACTTTTGGGAGGTTTTCAGCTGTAATTTCTTCAAAAAATTTTTTTCTTCTTCACCAGTCTCTTTCTCCTCTCTTTGTGAGATTACAGTGACACAAATGTTAGACCTTTTGATATTGTCTCCCAGGTTCCTGTGGCTCTCGTAAATTTTTAAATCTTTTTTTCCTCAACTTTTTAGACTGTATACTTTCTTTGATCTACCTTCAATTTCACTTACTCTTTCCTTTGTCATCTCTATTCTGTTAAGACCATTACATAAATTTTTAATTTCAGATATTTTAATTTTCTTTTCTAAAATTTTTAATAGTTTTTATTTATCTGCTGAGAACTTCAATCTTTTCATTCATTTGATGAGTGTTCACCTTTACCTCATGGGGAAAGGTTATAATATCTGCTTTAAACCTTTGTCTTATAATTTCAACATCTGGGTCATCATTATTGATTCATTGCCATCTGCTGATTTTCTTTTCCCTTGAGAAATGGTCAGATTTTTCTGATATTTTGCATGTTGAGAAATTCTGGATTAAATCCTGGAGGTTTTGAATATCATGTCATGGACTCCTGGTCTTGTTCAAATTCTCTGAAGAGTGTCAATGTTTGTTTTGATAGATTGTCTGGTTAGGCTCAGACTGTTAGTTCTTTTCTGCCTTCTGTGGGTGGTAGTTACAATGTCAGTCCAATTTTCAGAAACTTTGCTTTGCTGTTTGTGTCTGTCTGCTGCTTGTACCACTCAGGAGTTAATCTGGTACTTGGGCAGTAGTTAATGTCATAGTTTGGTTCTCTCAGCCTTTTTAATATGTCTTTAGGACTGTATCACATGTGGACAGTCCAGGGTTGAGTCTGGGACTTATGTTGGATCATATAAAAAATTAAAATAAAAATATAAAAAATTAGGTGATTTCACTTCTCTAGCTCTCTCCTCTCCAGGAATCCTATCCCCACCCCATACCCACTTGCTTGTTCATCTGATCAAAAATCTGGGTTAGGCTTTTGTATTGTTGAGCATTTCTTGCCAACTGGGGCCAAATTCAGGGGAAAGTGTTAAAAAAAAAAAGGCTGAGAAAAATAAGATGGATTCTCCCCACATTCGTTAGTCAACATAGGCCCCTTTTCCCAGTTCCTCTAGCTAGTGTGAGACAGAGATTTTTCTTGGGTTTTAAGTGCTTGTGCTGCCACGGGTGATAGCAGTACAGTTCTGAGGCTGGCACTGGCCTTTGGCAGCAGGGCTGGGAGATAAAAGAGAAAAAATGCAAAGAAAACTGAGAGAATCTGCCCATATCCTTTGGCATGCCAGGGGCCCTTTTTCTCAGTCTTCTGGTTAAAAATAGGAGGTTTCTTCTGGACTTTCTACTATCAGCATCTACCTCACAGTTTCAGAATTTGGCCTGCTTTTGGATTAAAGCTGGGAGAAAAAAAGGACAAAACTAAACCATGAATCTCACTCCTGTCAGGTTTTGACTTCAGTCCCCAATCAGTCTGCTATTAGTTACTTTTTAGAGTTCTCATATAGTTATTTTTAATATTTTTTTTCAGAGTTTTTATGAGTGAATGGAGTAGAGGTGATAGAATGAGTAGAGAGATAAGACTGTAGATTGCTTACTCTGTCTTGGCTGGCCAGTCTTCTTTTTTTCCACCTTGGATTCATTTTTCAATACTCACAGGGCCATAGAAATATTATTCCTTGAGATCTCATAGACCAAGGTTAAAAATTTGCATTTGCTTCTTTTTATTGTCATAAAAATAAAGTTTGCGTCTAAGAAGAGCTGTGACTGAATATAGTATTTTTGGTTTTGTCTTCATCTTTGCTTTTTTGTAAACAGCTCATTCTGGCTTTTCATACATAAGCTTCCAACTCTGACTGGAATAAGAGCACAAGTTCTAGTAGACCAACAGGCAGAACATTATACAGTGTCACATACCTAAATAATCTTTAAGAAATGTTGCCTGTACTAGGATCTTTTTGCTAAGAATCGAGAAAGAGTTTGGTGACCTTTGGTATCAGAAAAAGCAAAGCTTTGAAAGAAGCAGGATGCCTAGTGTTATTCTGTGTATGAAAAAGCACTCTTGAGAGCTTGGAGTTGTTCCTGGCTCTGCCTCTGGAAACCTTGTCCCAGGATGCATCTAATTCTTATTTTGAACTCTAGGTATTGTTGCTAATCCTCTAAAAATTCAAGGTGCTGACTTATAGAGTTTTGTTCATTTGTGTTTTATTTTCTAAGAGGCAGAATTCATTTTTCTTATATGCCTTCTGAAAACTTTTTACTCAGCTTCTGAAAATTTAGCTGCTCAATAATATTAAGGGATATATTCCAAGTTAATTCTATTCAATACATTATAAAGAATCACCTTATAAGTCAGCTCATTTTATATGGATTTGTGTATATGTTCAGGTGAAATCATGTCCTTTGAACATTATAATTGCATGCAATAAAAGGCTAATTCAACATAATTAGCCTTCAAGATGGATGTTGATTCTATACCTCAAGAGAGATCAACACTCTGTTAATGTGAATTTTCTAGCTAGAAAATACCCGTTACAAAGGATATTAAAATACACTTGTGGGGAGGTAGGAACAGAAAGCAAGGTACAAGGAGATGTGGAATTAATTATTAAATAAGCTAAAGGAAGCAACATTTTTGGTCAGCTTATATGTCAAAATAGAAGGCATGTCGCTGATTAAAGCAGAATGGTGCCAAATAATATTTTTAGAACTGATACACTGAAAAAAAATTTTAGATTTTTTTTTATGAATCAAAAACTTAGAAAAATCTATAAAAAAAAAAAAAAAACAACTTAGCATGACCTTACTCTGTCCTGTTGAAATGTTGGTAACATATAAAATCAATTCTTATATTTATTAAAAGTTTCACTTTACTTTTAACAAAGCAGTGAAAATAATCATATTTTGCCTGAAATTTTTCCTTTAACCCAACCAGTTAATTTTTCTTTCTCTCTTCTATTGTAAATATTTTCCAGCATTTCAACTTTCCAGTATTTAAAAGTTACCATATTTTCTTATTGCAATCCTGCATCCAAGTAGTTAGTGACTTCCTAGGTATTAGTTATTGATGTAGATTAGTGGTTACTATTTGACTAAGAATAAGGAAATCAAGGTTCTATTTTTCAGTTCATTTGCCGATCAAACATAGATTAATTCTGGGGAGCCCTACATTCTTCATTTTCTTTTTAGGATTAAAAATAACACTAGGTTCTGCAAACTTTCCATTTATATTTTAAAATAAACTTCCTGTTAAAAAAAAAATCAAAACACTAGGGCTGCAGATGTAGCTCGAGCAGTTGGGCACCTGCCTCCCATATGGGAGGTCCCGGGTTTGGTTCCTGGTGCCTCCTAAAAAGAAGACAAGCAGACACAGAGAGCACACAATGAACAGACACAGAGCAGATAGTAAATGCAAATAAATAATAATGAAGGTATGTGTGTGGGAGAAATAAATAAATGAATAAATCTTTAAAAACTAAAATAACCCTGACTCCTCTCTTAAGAAAATAGTAAAAAAAAAAAAATTTCACAGACACACACACACACACACACACGACCAAAGAGCTATATATATAAAGAAATTTATCTCAGAGTTATTTGAAATAATGAAAAATTGAAAACAAATATTTTAGAATTACATAATGCTTAAATAAATTATGATATATCTTTAAATGGAGTATTATTAATATTGAATAGTTTGGAAAAGAATTTTAATAACATTTCACATGTTTAAATATAATGTCAAGTGAAGAATGTAGTTTCCAGAACTTTGTCTAGGTTGATTCAAATTTTATAAAAGAATTTATAGTTATACACACACTCAAGCCTCCATAGAAAGAAAGCTGGAAGAAAACATACCAAAGTCATAATGCAAGTAGAGTTACGTAAGATTACTACTTCTTATTTCTATGTTCCTTTATTGTCCACATTTTTCCTAACAGTAGAAGTGCTGTGTCCAAGACAATGGGTGTTTGTAATCTTTATAATGGTATTTCTGGGTTTTGTATCATAACTAGAAAGGCCTTCTTTCCTCCTTTGTCTGTCTGCTCGTTGTCTGCTTGCTGTGTCTGCTTGTCTTCTCTAGGAGGCACTGGGAACTGAAACTGGGACCTCCCACGTGGGAGATGAGTGCCCAACTGCCTGAGCCACATCCGCTCTTTGCTGATTGCGGCATCTGCTAGCTGCAGCGTCTGCTAGCTGTGGCCTCTGCTGGTTGGGGTGTCTGCTCATTGCAGCAGTTGCATTGTCTGCTGGTTGAGGCATCTGCTCTTTGTGGCACCTCTGCTCATTCCAGCATCTGCTCATCTTCTTTAGGGGGCACCGGGAGCTGAACCTGGGACTTCCCATGTGGGAGGCGGGTACCCAACTGCTTGAGCCACATCCGCTCCCTGCCAGCCTTCTTTTTGTAAGCTAAACTCAGAAGTAATATCCCGACATATTTGCTGTATTCTGTTCATTAGAAGAGTCATTGGATCTAGCCCACACTAAAGAGGATTAGATTACAGTAGGGCGTAAATACCAAGAGCCATTTTAGAGGCTGCCTGCCACAGACTAAATTTAATTATATTAAGGAATTATAGAATTTTTTTAGGTGTAATGATGGTTATTTTTATTTTTATTTTATTTTATTTTTTTTTTACCGGGAGGTACCGGGGATCGAACCCTGGTCTCTCCATATGATAGACGGACGCCGAACCTCTTGAGCCACGTCCGTTTCCCAATGATGGTTATTTTTAAAAGTGTGATTATTATGGTGATTTTATCTCTGCTCAAAATATATATTGATATCTGGCCTTTACCCCCAAATACCCAAGAACAATAGCAGACTATTTGTAAAAATGAATATGACCATATGGATGAGTATTTTTCATCTTGGATAGTTGTTAATTAAAGTGTATATTTCTGAGAAAAAAAAAAAAAAACCACTTTCAAATAGAAATATTGAGAGCAGTGTAACTAAGAATTTTAGCAAATTTAGGTGTAATAAAAATGGCAGCCTTTGTTTAAGAAACATGATAACAAACTTTGCCTTCTTTTTTGGTATTTGAAAGGTTGCTCTTTGATCAAGACACATCTTCTAGATCTGAGTTCAGTCTTCATCCTGGTGTAAGTGGGATATGCAAAGGTGAGCAATGATTATTTTTACTAAATAGTCCCTTTACTTTCCTGTGTGTTATTATCCATTAACTTCTCCTTTTATATTTAATCATCTTCTTTTTGTACTTTAACTTTACATAGAGTTAGTTTCTTACAGGCATCTGTGATAGATCCTGAGTCAAATTTTCCATTGTTTAGATTTAAACACTTTTAGGAAAACCTGTCACTTATAGTCATTGTTCAAAAAGATCTATTTTACAGTAGCTATGTAAATGATACCATTATTTCCTTTTATGGTTTCTTCCTGTGAGCATATTTTTTTATTTTTTATTTTGAGAAGGTCTGGAAATAGGTATAGACTGGAAGAAAAATTTCTTAACACTTCTGAAGGTCTCCTGATTTTTATATATTGTGTTATAATTACAAAGACCTTTCAGTGTACATCATCTCAACTGATATCCCAATGGCAAGTTACAATTTCATTTTGGGATGTTTTCTCCTACATGTGGTTAGAAGGGACAGTGTCGAAGTTTGGATCCTAGAATGTGTTCTTATGATGTATAAAGTGCCACTAGGTAGGAGTTAGAGGTCTGTTGTAATATTCCACCCAGGTTCGTCCCTTCCCTTCCATTTCCCTTACCTTTTCTCTTTTCCTTTCCCTTTTCTTCCTCTTCCCCTTTTTGCTAATTATTAAAAGCATAAAAATTTTTGAATTGCAAAAGTATATAATGTAGAAATAAAAGGTCCCACCTCTTACTCTCCCATTTAATTCCATTCCCAAAGACTGACAGTGTTTAATATTTATCTATCCTTCTAGACTTTTGTATGTTAATATAAATTGTTTTTAATAATTGTGTCATTCTATGTATGTATTTTTCATTGTTTATATTGACCTACCTCAGCCTTTTAAATTGCTACATATTATTCCATTGTATGACTGGACAGAAGATATTGATGATGTTTTTCACTTAATACTATTACAAGTATGAATATCATAGTACTTGTACCTTTGCCCTACTTTTCCAATTATTTCCTTAGAATAACTGTCTAAAAGCAGATTTTTTTCCCCTTAGAATCAACACAAGAGTTTTTGCCAAACTGGTAAACAAAAAGTATCTGATTATTTTAATTTGCATTTTTGAAGAATACTGTAGTGAGGCATATTTTAATATTGGCAATTCATAGTTATTTTGTGTATGTGAATTGCAACGTCTCTTAAGTATTTTCATTTTATTATTGATTTATAAGAGCATTTTATATATTAAATATAGCAAACTTTTGTCATATATATTGCAAATAGTTTTACTCAGTTAACTGGTTATCTTTTAATTTTATTCATGATATCTTTTGTAGTGCAGCATTCTTAAGTTTTTATATGGTAAAATCTATCATTCTTTTCTTTCACGGTTCCTCGGTTTTCTGTCAAACTTAGAAATACTTTACCTACTTCAATACCATAAAAATATTTTCCTTTATTTCCATTTACTATACTTATAGTTGTTTTTATTTATATCTTTAATGTGTTTGGAATAATTTGGCATATGGGAGAGGTAAGGCTCTAACTTTATGTTTTCAAATAGTTAACCAATTACCCCAACCTTACTTATTGAATAAATAAATCTTTTTGCAACACTGTTTAAATCAATACCATTATTGTCATATATTAAATTACTAAATATATGGAGTTCTATTTCCTACCTTTTTTATGATTTATTGATCTATTTGACTATTCCTGTGCCATCACTACATTGTTTTATCATCTTTGGCTTTAAAATATCTTTTAATCTGGTGAGTAAGATAGACCCCTACATGGTGGTGTTGGCTACAGAATTCACCCTAAGTTTCTTTGGCTCAAACAGCAAGCTCAGTGAAGTGTGAGACTTTACTCACTGTGTGCTTCCGATTTACCCTCTTCCAACTTTTGTTAGTGGGATTTGAAAGATTTTGCTTTTGTTTGAGCTCTGCTCTGAGCTAGATGGTTTTTTGGGGGTTTACTGGGGAAAATCCATGTAATTACCTCTGAGAGAACTCTTCCTTTTCCTATGTTGAGTAACAAACAGTTTTCCACTGATTGGCTTTCCTTTAAACCAGTCCCATCTTCTGATCTATAGATGGTATATTTCCTTTTCTTCCATTGCTGCTACAAATTTTTTAAAATAAAATTTTATTTAAGTATATCATTCATACATGAACATACATGAACAATAAATGTATAGTAAAATTTGTGAATTTACAAAACAAACATGCATATCATCATACAAGTCTCCCATACATCTCCCCACCACCAACACATTGCATTGTGTGAAACATTTGTTACAAACTGTGAAAGAGCATCATCAAAATATTACTACTAACTGTAGCCCATATCTTATTACATTTGGTGTGTTTCCCCCCAACTCACCCAATTATTAACACCCTATATTAGTATCATATATTTGTAATTGTTCAGAGAAAATGTTCCTCTTAACCACAGATCGTCATCTACCACTGGATTCCCTGTGTAATACAGTCCCATGCTTTGTACAATCATTCAAAGTGTACACTCAGTGGCTCTCCTTATTTTCATCACAGAGTTGTGCTGTCATCACCTCAGTCAATTTTAGAACGTTTTCATTATTCCAAAAGGAAAATTCCTATACCCTCTTACACTCCCTATTGTTGTTCCTTAGTATTGAAAAAATATCTTCTTGCTATTGCTGCAAGATATTACAATATTACTGTTAACTATTGTCCATAAGTTACATTAGTTGAAATTTTCCCATATATTAACATATTCTTAACACTTTGTAAAAGAAGAACATGCTGTTTATATATTAATCACAATCTTCATCCACCACCAAAATCACTATGTTATACATTCCCTAAATTATTCTGTAGTTTCCTTTCAATTGATATTTATTTCCACAGAGTACCTTTCTCCCCACAATCACATTTATAAATCAGCAATATTAGTTATACTCACTATGTGTTACTCTCAACTCTTCATTTCCACACTTTTACAATTAACCTTATTAATAATGCTACATACATTAAGTATCAGCTCCCATTCTTAACCCACATTCTATTTCCTAGTAACCTGTACTCTAGAATTCATTTTTGTTCATTTTTTCCATATTTTTTTATTCCAAAATAATAATTTTTGTTGGATATTTCCTTAGGAACTTGGGAGGGAAGAAATGTTAAAATATGGGCTTAATTTTCTGTCTTTAAAATAGGATCTCTGGCTTTTCTTGGATTATTTACTAGCATTGTGAGTTATTACAAATGTCCTAAAATTAAGTTTAAAAAGTATTCTTTCTTGTGTGTTTTAAATCTACTTAATTTTCTATACATATCCTTTGTGTTTGTTCATTCCAAAACAAATACCAAGTATTTTGTTCGGCATAGTATATGCATTTCTTCCTAGTTAACGATTTAAAAATCTTTACACATAAATGTGGTAGTTAAGAAATTATGATTTTCAAAATAATTTTTAAAAATAAAATTTCATTGAAATTTATCATTCATAGTATATGGAAAAAATATTCCATATACTATGTCATTATTTATAATGACATTTTTCAGTGTCAATAAAAATCTTTGGGTCATTGTCAAAACAAAGCACTGAAACTGATGTAAAAGATTTATGAGTATTTTTCATTCTAGGCTTGCCTTCTCCTGAGATTCAACTTGGGTTCAAACTCACAGAGAATCCACTAGAGCAAATGAATAAAAATAAAATGATGCCTATTCTTAGTGAGGATACAGGGGTACAGGTATGTAGCATATTTATTAAATGTTTACTTATTATATTATACTATATCTAAGAGTGACAAATTACTAATGATAATGTTTTTGTCTATCATTTTGCTTCTTCACTTATTTAGTTTCTTGCTTTAGAGGATTTGAAGAGTTAATGAATGTATCTTTCAAAGATTTAATATCAAATAAGTTAGCCATCTGCTGATTTTTGGGCTTGTTGTAAAATTAGGATGAGAAGGATAAATGAAGTAATTGATACCTTTCCCTAATTTTTTTTTTACTTCCATGAGAATTCACTGGGAGTAAAATAGATATCTTTAACTTTCCCTTGTCCCCTTTTTATTTGTCCACTGTAAAAAAGACCATTTAAACCAAGTGTTTAAACACTTACAGCAAAATTTCAATTAATATTATTTCCAAAACTGACAAATAGTGATATTCTCATACCGTTTTTACTTTTATTCTATAAAATGGATCTTCAGAAATTTAACCACATGAGAGAAATTGGTTTTATCAAATAAAGAAATGGACAAACCAGAAAAGTACTTTCCCAGAGTTACTTAATGAAAAAAATATATTGTTTTACACTTGAATCATATTTCTAAATAAATACTAAACAGATTCCTAAGTAAATTCTCTTTAAAGAAAACTGTTTTAGAAATGAGCTATTTTAAATAAAGATGAACTTTGAAGAAATAGAGGCTCTTTGTATTGACATACACCATGCTAATTTTTCAGAATATAGGTACCAGTCTTTTAAAATATTTTCTAATTCATCATTTTTGTTGGATCTTGCTATACCTTCCCTAATCCTTTACAGGTGCTATATCTTTAAACTTTTTATTTTGAGAGTTTTGTTTATATGCCTGGAGAGATAATTAGAAGCATTGGTATGTATCAAACTTATGGGGCATCGTTGTTCTCATTATAATCAGTTTTTGGTCATTTGGAAGACTTGTTTGTCAGGGAATAATAATTAATTCAATCTTGTGGATATAACCAGCAGGCCACTTCCTCCACCTTCCTCTTTCTGAGATGTGAGACTCTATCTGAGAGATATGAATCAGGGTTGAATCTCACTTTTTCTCCTCCCTTCTTCAGCCTCCACCTTCCACCCATTATCAAAATGTGGAGGTTAAATAGGTTGACATGAACTTTGAAGGGGATTTTGAAAGGGAAATGAAAAACCACTGGCTTTTTTGATGAGTGTGTTTTGGAAAAAGAATTGGGGTTGGCAAGGCCAGAGCTCATGGAGAGATTGTGTGTAATGTACTGCAGGGTCTTCTTTTAACCCCAGTACACAGGTAACATTCTCTCCTACTAACTGCCTCTCTGAGGCATAAATAGCTGAGCCATCTAAAGCAGTGTGATTTTTCAAAACGTAGGGAATCCTTTGATTCTACTTAGCTGATCACCAGTATCCACTGGTATTCTTTTCCTGACTCTTTAATTTATCATGCCCAGCTTCTATTCTATGGGTCCTAGAATTGCTGTCTCTGCTCAGAAGTTGCAATGGTTTAGGAATATTTCTGGGAGACAGTGGTGCCAACAGATCTTTGGCACTGACTCATCCAGAGTAAAGATAGTAATCATTCAGTGGTTAAATCACTTTGTGTTTAAGTACCAGTGAGTGAAATGTAAAATTACTATTTTAGCATTTAAAAATGCTGAAGCAGTAGAGAAATGGAGCTATATATTCCCCTGAAACCTCCTGCCTTAGTTTCCTGGCTGTGATCACAAATACCACAAAATTGATTGTCTTAAACACAGGAATTTTGGCTCACAGTTGTGAGGCTAGAAGTCCAAAACTGAAGCATTGGCAAGGCGATGCTTTCTCCTCAAAGACTGTGGCCTTCTGGGGATGGCTGCCCGCAATCCTTGGGTCCTTGGCTTTTCTTTAACATGGCAATGTACATGACAATGTCTTTTCTACTCTCTTCTGGAGAAATGAAATGCTTTTCTATTTTCTATAATCTCTGGCCCTCAGGGGAAACACTAGAACTAAGTACCTGAGAAGAATGGCTCCTTAGCACCATCAAAGTTAATTTTAACTGGGAAAGGGGAAAACTAGGAATAAAAAAAGGAACTCTTCCCTTTCTTCCTACTTAAGTTCCACAAAGTTTTTTTTTTTAATAGAAAGTAGCTAAGAATGACCTTGAATGTTAAATTTTTAGCTTGTTGAGTTGGATTGACATTTATTAGTTGGGCAAAACTATTTTTTTTTTCTTCCCAGCAAACTCAAGATGAAATGGAACAAAATCAAGTGCAGTTACAGTAAGTATGCTAAATTTTGGCTTCATTATATTGTAGGTACTTTTTTGTCATTTTGCACATCTAAAATGAGTCAATTTCTTTATACACCAGTTTTGGAATGGTTGCATATTGTTGAATAATTGGCTCCTTTAGTAGCATAAACATATGTTATTTTACAGATATTCTAAATAAGGTTCATTTCATAAGAAAGATTGAGTCAGAGTAAGATAAATAAATTCTCTGCCTATTATTATCTAAAAAGCAAGTTATAGCCTAGCATGAAGGAAGAATTTGTAGAGCCTATTGAAATTTGACTTCATACAACTATTATACTTTGATGCTTGATTCTTTCAGTTCTTTTAAACCAGTAGATCTCAAAGTCCCTGAATCCTGAGACCCTTTTAGAGAGTCTGAGAGGTCAAAACTATTTTCATAATACTAACACATTTGCTCACTGAACTGCTGTTTCATGGTGACATTTGCATTAATAGTGCTAAAGCAATGGTGGATAAACTGCTGAAGCCTCAGTAGTGGCATCAAACAGTAGTAGTCATGTTTTTCACTGCCATGTACCTGCAGGTTTTTTTTTTTTTTTTAAGCCTGTTTTACTTTAAGAATGTGTTTGATGAAACAGAAAAGTTACTAGTTTTATTAACTCTCCAACCTTGAGTATATATCTTTTTAAGATGCTTTGTGACGAATAGGAAGTATACTTAAAGAACTTCTGTGCATACTGAAGTATGATGACTGTCTTGAGGAAAACACTTGTACATTCTTTTGAGTTGTAAGCAGAACTAGCTTCTTTATTTCACAGAGCACTTTTTTTCTCATTATGTGAAAAAATAACTGAAAGACAAACTGGTTATGCACATTTGGGTATTTAGCAGATATATTCTTGAAAATGAATGAAGTAAGCTGGTCATTTAAAGGAAAAGAGCTGATGACATCTGTAGCTAATAAAAAAATTCAAGCTTTCAAGTGAAAATTAGAATTTTGAAAACTTGTTTCTACCACTATGACCTTGATGACTTTCCATTACTTAAAATTTTCTCATGAGATTAGTGGTAATATTTGCAAAGGTGGTTTTTAGAAATATTTTATAATAAAATATGTCAACATTAGGATGATCTGCATTTCTCAGTGAATCAGTATTTTTAAAAATACCAAAGCATCATGTTACAAAATCATGCATAGGTAAAAGATCCATTAAAATGCAAGATAGACCGGTGGATTTTAATTTAACAGAATATGAAAAGTTCATGATTTTGTTTCAGTTTCCACATTTGAACTAACCTTTAAGAAACTTGTTGCTTGTAGATTTTTGGTGTGATATAAAAAAAGAATATCTACAATTATCTGAAAGCCTGTTAAAGTCTACCCTCCTATCTGTGTGAGGCCAGATTTTTGTTATATACTTCAGTCAAAATAATATATGACAACAGATTGAATGTTGTAACAAATATAAGATGGTAACCAAATTCTACATTAAAGAATGTTTAAAAAATGAGAAACAATGCCACTTTTCTCCCTGAACTTTTTTTTCATTTTGGAAAATATAGTAATTTTTCATAAAAATGTTATTTATGTCAACATGTTACTGGATTATTACTGTTATTTTTAATGAATTAATATTTAGAGATTTTGTCCATTTAAATTTCTTATATGTAAATATAAATAAATATAACTCTGACATTAACAAAAACTCCTTGGGATCATCAATAATTTTTTTAAAAAATTTAAATTAATTAATTATTTTGAGGTACCAGGGCCGGGGTTTGAACCTGGGACCTCGTATGTGGAAAGCCGGCACTCAATCAATGAGCCACATCAGCTCCCCTGAGTTGGATTTTTGTTTAATTACTTGTTGTTTGTTTTTCTGTTTTTGTTTTAAGGAGGCACTGGGAACCGAACCTGGGACCTCTTATGTTGGAAGCAGGCACTCAACTGCTTGAGCAACATTTACTCCTTCAATAATTAAAAAAAAAATTTTTTTCATTTTTAAAGAAGCTTTAGATTACATATATATTACATTAAAAATATAGGGGATTCCCATATGCCCCACTCCCTCCCCCTCCCATACTTTCCCACATTAACAACATCCTTCATTAATGTTGTACATTTGTTACAATTGATGAATACATATTGAAGCATTGCTACTAACAGTGGACCATAGTTTTCACTCTGTCCCTCACAATTTTGTAGGTTACGATAAAATATATAATGGCCTATATCCATCATTGCAGTGCCATGCAAGACAATTCCAATGTTCCGAAAATGCCCCCTATTATACCTGTTATTCCCTCTCCCTCCCCTCAGAACCTCTGGTGGCCACAGCCTTTATATCAGTGATAAAAGTTCTTCCATTGCTAGAGTAATAATAAGTTATAGTAGAATAAAAATAAGTTTACTTTAATCCATTGTTCATTTCCCAATTTTGAGGATTTGGCGATGATGTTGTTCATGGAATAACCTCCTGACTCACTTTGAAGTCTCTTAGCCATATAAACTCATTTGTCTTTACCCTTTTCCCCTTTTGGTCAAGGTCTTTTTCCAGTTGCATTGCTAGTTGGTGCTTGGTAGTAATCCCTTTGTGCCAGGGAGGCTTATCCGTGGGAGTCAGTCCCATGCCGGGGGGAAGGTAGTACATTTATATGCTGAATTTGGCTTAGAGAGAGGGTACATTTGAGCAACAAGGAGGCTTTCAGGAGGTAACTTTTAGGCAATATATAATACTAGGTTAAGTTTCAATTTCACAAGAAAAGGTTCATAAGAACACTCATCAATATCAAGGACCTCATGTAATGGTCTGTCTTCTTTCACTAGGCACTGCCCTTGTACTCAGGGGATTCTTGTCATTCTTTTAGAGAATATAGCAGAACTCCTCAGGATGGGAATTCAATATTCTTTCGGTTACTGTGTGAGTCTCCACTCACCTAGACAATGCCCCATGAACACTTGAACATATTCATATGCCTTAGAGACATGCCCCAGGTCAACCTCTCCCCAGGGATCCTATATTAACGACACTCTGCATCAGTGATCCTCCCCTGCCACAGTTGTGACCCTTCTGTGATCCACAGCCTCTCCAAAAATGAAGCCAACAAAATAACCAAATAAAATTAAGAAGAAAATAAAATCATAATACTTTTAAAAATAACAAAATACAAAAATGTCTTTGAAATTTGAAATTAAAAATTTTTTCTAGACATTGTGTCTTTCATCACTGTAAGATCTGTTGTCTTGTATGTACAGTGACATTTTCTCCCATATATTCCCTCAGTGTCTTATTTTTCTCATTTTATCTTCAAAGAAGCTTTAGGTTACAGAAAAGTCACATAGAGAGTATAGGGGTTTCCCATATACCCAACACCCACCCCTTTCCCCTTCTCAACTATTAATAACATTTTAGATGCATATGGTACATTTGTTACAATTGATGTACAAATATTGAAGCATTGCTACTAATCATGGTCAATGGTTTACATTATGGTTTACATTTTGGACTGTACACTTTTATAGGTTTTGATGAAATTTTAAATGGCCTGTATCCATTATTGCAAGATCATGCAGAACAATTTTAATGCCCTAAAAATGCCCTATATTCCATCTATTTTATTCTTCCCTCCCCTTCCTCTTGGAACCTATGGTAACCACTAAGTTTCAATTTTTAAAGAATAAGATTTATAGTTACTGGCAATAATAATAAGGGCTTGCCATATTGGTCTGTTTTCTTTTATTAAGCCTTGCCTGTGTTCTCAAGGGATTCTTGTCACTCTAATTGAGAACTTAGCAGGACTCCCCAGGATGAGAGTTTAATATTTTCTTGGTTATTGTGTGGGTCTCCACCCACTGTTATACCACTGACAAGATGAACACTTACATATTCCATGGAAGCCTGCCTCAGGTACACCCTGTCCCATACACTCCCCCCCCGCCCCCGCAACACCCTACACCAGTAACCCTTCCCTGCCATATTTGTTAGAAAAACATTCCCAACATTGTAGTTTTAACCACAGCCCTGCAAATCCCCAGAGTTCACCTGCTCTTCCCCCTAGTTCCATGGATAGTTCAACCTAACCCCTCCACTGTACTCCCCCTCACAGACCAGCATGGCCAAATCCAGTCACATCACTGTACCAATGTCAAGGCCATCCACTGCCCAACAACACCCTTCCAAATTATCATAGATATTGCCCATGTGGGCATCAGCTTACCACCCTCTACTCCCTTTCTGTCTCCTGTAAACCTGTCTTCCAGGCTGTAGCTCTGTGAGTATGCTCAGTTTGCTTAATTCTTACCAGTGAGGTCATGTAATATTTGTCTTTCAGTGCCTGGCTTATTTCACTCAATATAAGGTTTTCATCCATGTTATTCCATGTGTTAATACTGCATTCCTTCTTACAGTTGATTAATATTCCACTGTATGTATATACCACAGTTTGCTTATCCTTTCATCTGTTGATGAACATTTGGGTTGCTTCCAACTTTTGGCAATAGTGAATAATGCCGCTATGAACATTGGTGTGCATAGATCTGTTCATGTCCCTGCTTTGAATTCTTATGGGTATATATCCAGAAGTGGAATTGCTGGATCATATGGCAGTTCTAAGTTAGCTTCCTGAGGAACTGCAAAACTGTCGTCCACAATGGCTGCACCATTCTACATTCCCACCAGCACTGGATAAGCGTTCTCTTTCCTCTACATCCTCTCCAACACTTGCAGTCCTCTGTTTTTTTAATAACTGCCAGTTAATAGGTGTAAGATGATAACTCATTGTGGTTTTGATTTGCATTTCCCTAATAGCTAGTGATTTTGAGCAACTTTTCATGTGCTTTTTAGCCATTTGTATTTCTTCTTTGGTGAAGTGAATATTCAAATCACTTGCCCATTCTTAAATGGGTTCTTGTCTTCTTATTTTTGAGATGTAGGGTTTCTTTATATATGCTGGATATTGGGCCCCTATTGGATAGATGGTTACCAAATATTTTCTCTCATTGAGTAGGCTGCCTTTTCACTTTTTTGACAAACTCCTTTGAAGTGCAGAAGTTTTTTTTTTATTTTGAGGAGTTCCCATTATCTATTTTTCTTTTGTTGCTCATGCTTTGGGTATAAATTTTATGAAACCATTTCCTACTACAAGATCTCGTAGATGCTTCCCTACATTATCTTCCAGGACCTTTATTGCCTTGGCTCTTATATTTAGATCTTTGATCCATCTTGAGTTAATTTTTGTATAGAGCTTGAGAAGGTGATCCTGTCCCATTCTTTTGGATATGGATATCCAGTTCTCCAAGCACCATTTGTTGAAGAGGCCATT
Organism: Tolypeutes matacus; assembly: GCA_026826555.1. Classification (NCBI taxonomy): domain Eukaryota; kingdom Metazoa; phylum Chordata; class Mammalia; order Cingulata; family Chlamyphoridae; genus Tolypeutes; species Tolypeutes matacus. Next base: position 9,797,813 of record JAKSZT010053785.1, read on the forward strand.
CTTTCCTAGATGTGTGGACTTGGTGGCCTTGTTGAATATTGGTTGACCATATAAGTGAGGATCTATATCAGAACTCTCAGTTATGTTCCATTAGTCAGTATGTCTATCCTTGTGCCAATACCATGAAGCTTTGATGACTGTAGCTTTGTAATATGTTTCAAAGTCAGGTAGTGTGATTCCTCCAATTTAATTTTTCTTTTTCAATATGTCTTTGGCTATTCAGGGCCCCTTGCCCTTCCAAATAAATTTCATAGTTAGCTTTTCCAATTCAGTAAAAAATGCTGTGGTAGTTTTTATTGGGATTGTGTTAGATCTTTAAATCAGTTTGGGTAGGACAGACATCTTAATGATGTTCAGTCTTCCTATGCATGAACAGGGAATCTTCTTCCATTTATTTAAGTCTTCTTTGATTTCCTTTAACAATCTTGTGTTGTTTCTGTGTACAAGTCCTTTACATCTTTAGTTAAGTTTATTCTTACATATTTGATTATTTTAGTTGTCATTGTAAATGGAATTTTTTTCTTGATTTCCTCCTCATATTGCTCATTATCGGTGTACAGAAATGCTACTGATTTTTGCATGTTGATCTTCTATCTTGCCACTTTACTGAACTCATTTATCAGCTCTAGAAGCTTTGTTGTAGATTTCTCAGGGCTTTCTGTGTATAGGGTCATGTCATCTGCAAATAGTGAAATTTTTACTTCTTATTTTCCAATTTGAATGCCTTTTTTTAATCATTTTCTTGCCCAAGTGCTCGAGCAAGTACTTCTAACCCAATGTTAAAAAAGAGTGATGGAAGTGGTCATCCTTGCCTTGTTCCAGATCTTAGAGGGAAAGCTTTTAGCAGTTCACCGTTGGATATGATGTCAGCTGTGGGTTTTTCATATATACCTTTTATCATGTTGAGGAATTTTCCTTCTATTCCTATCTTTTGAAGTGTTTTTATCAGGAAAGGGTACTGTATTTTGTCTAGTGCTTTTTCTGCATCAATAGAGACAATCGTGATTTTTTTTTTTTTGTTTGATCTGTTAATGTGGTGCATTACATTGATTGATTTTATTATGTTGAACCATCCTTGCAGGGATGAAACCCTCTTGGTCACATAATTCGTTTGATGTGTTGTTGAATACTATTAGCAAGTATTTTGCTGAGGATTTTAGCATCTAAGTTCACTAGAGAGATTGGTCTATAGTTTTCCTTTTTTGTGGCATTATTGTGTGGCTTTGGTATTAGAGTGTTGGTATCATATAATGAGATAGGCAGTATTCCCTCCACTTCTATTTTTTGGAAAAGTTTAAGCAGGATCAGTGTTAGTTCCTTCTGGAACGGCTAGTAGAACTTACCTGTGAAACCATCTGGTCCGGGCTCTTCTTACTTGGGAGGTTTTTGATGACTAATTCAGCCTTTTTACTTGTAATTGGTCTGATGAGTTCATCAGTTCTTCTTTCATCAACGTAGGCTGCTTGTGTGTTTCTCAAAATTTGTCCATTTCATCTAAGTTATCCATCTTGTTGGTATACAATTTTTCAAAGTATTGTCTTATGATACCGGAACATAGACAACTGCAAAGATATAAAATAAGAGGAACCAAGTGTAAAAAAGGAACTTTACCACCCCCTCCCAAAAAAAACAAACAAACAACAATTAAAACCCTAGAGAAGAAAGAGAAGCTAACCAATCAAATAAGCCCATCAAGATAAAGAGATACCTAGACACCAACAAAAACTTACAAGCCATACTAAGAAACAGGAAGACATGGCCTAATCTTAACGAACAAATTGAAGAACGAGGAGATGCAGAACGTGGAACAACTAATCAAAGGTGGCCAAACAAATATCATGAATCAACTTAATGAAGTGAAGGAAGAGATAAAGAATATTAAGAAGACACTGCGGGACATACTGAAGAAATTGTAATAATACATTAAATGATAACAGATATGATGGTGATGAATGGCAGAATGCAAGAAATCAGAAATACACTGGAATCACATAAATAGCAGATTCAAAAAGGCAGAGGAAAGAATCAGTGATGTTGAAGACAGTACATCTGAAATCAGACAGATAGTAGAACAGATAGATAAAAAGAAAAAAAGTCCAGCAGGGACTTAGGGATTTGAATGACAACACGAAACACATGTACATAAGCATTATAGGCATCCCAGAGGGAGAAGAGAAGGGAAAGGGGCTGAAGGAATGTTGGAGGAAATAATGGCTGAAAATTTCCCAACTCTATTGAAGGATGTGTACGTACATGTCCAGGAAGCGCAATGTACCACAAAAGTACAAATCCTAACAGGCTTACTCCAAGATATATATTTATCAAATTGTCCAATAATTTTTAAGATTGATAAGGAGTCCTGAGATAAAAAGCTTGAGAATTGCTATTTTAAAATAACTCTTGGGGGCGGATGTGGCTCAAATGGTTGGGCGTCCGTGTCCCATATGGAGGGACCTGGGTTCGATGCCCGGGACCTCCAGGTAAAATAAAAGAAGGGAAATATAGAAGGCGCGCAGGCCGCCAGGCCCCCGTGTGTGGGTGCGCCAGGCTCCACCAAGCCATGCAGCAGGATGATGATGTAACAGGAGAGTGACCCAAGGGGAGAGCCAAGACAACGAACCAGGAACTGGGGTGGTGCAGGTGGCAGAATGCCTCTCTCCCACATCGGAGGTTCCCAGGATCTAATCCTGGTGAAGACAGCAGGAGAGGGCAGGAGGTGGACACAGAGAGTTACCCAGCGAATGGACACAGAACACAGCAAAAACGGGGTGGGGAAGGGGGGGTTAAAAATGGATAAAAGTAAAACAAATAAATCTTTAAAAAAAAAACAACTCTTTTACCAAACATATCAACAATATAACCTCATTTTCAGAAATAGAAAAAAAAAGAGAAAAGTCTAAGGAAGACTAATATGACATCCATAATCTCATTACCCAGAGAGAACCATTGTTAACATTTTGATACCTTTTATTTTAGGCTTTATATATTATGTATATATATATATACATACACATATATATATTGTTTTTGTTCATATTTTCTACAGACTTGGGAACATTTTATATTATGTTTTAAATTATGTTTTAAAATTTTAATCAGTAATTTACCATAGTTATTTTCTCATGTCATTAATATTATTTAAAATGTGAATTTTAATGCCCTCATAATATTTCTTATATGATTGACTATACTATAATTTGTTTAATCATTCCCCTACTATTGGGCATTTAGGTTGTTTATAGTTTTGCCTATTAAAATAACTATTTTTTAATAATTTAGATGAAGTTTTGCTCTCTTTTCAGACATATCTTAAAAGTTGTTTTGTAATTAAGAAAAAAATTCTGTTGACTCAAACTATGGTTTTATTTTGTTTTCAATCAATTTGTTCTTCTCAAAGAATCATATTTTAGGGGAACTATCAGCATTCCTTTCTCTTTGCCTCATTGAAATGATCATTCTGTATAAGTAGTTTCATTTCTGTTTTCAAGAGAACCATATAAAGATCCCTTCTATTTTTGAACAAGAGAGTATACTCAGTTCATTATTCTTGCTTAGGATTTAAGTAGCCATGCCTGGTATATAAAAACTGCTTTTAAAAAACAGCTGAAACAAAAGGGTGTTTTTTGTTTTGTTATATGTTTTAAGAAAGGCATCTTGATTGTATTTATGCAGTAAATTAGGTTAGGGAAGAAAAGTTAACTGATTGCCTTTCTTTAATCAACTTTTAATTATTCAAGAGAGATGATCAGAATTGCAGATTAGGCATTACTCTTTTTTTTTTGCTTTCAATCTTTTCCCTTCAGTATTTCCTATTTTCTTTGCTTGCTGTGAAATAAAAAAATGATAAACATTGTCTGAGAATTTTTCCCATTGGTGACTTTCACTTACATCTAAAATTATAATGACAAATAGTCAGTGTATTTGAATATGTAGATAGCCAAGCTACATAATTCAGGACCATTTTCTCCCTAACACCACCACCCCTCTATGGCAGACAATCATCTCCAAAGTCACTTTCAGACCTAAATGTAGCTTTACTTGTTTCTGAAGTTCATCCATTAATTTTTCAACTGTCTCCTTCATTTTTGCAATCTCTTGGAATGTAAATGTTTACAAATTGGTAGTAATTGTAAAAGTAATTGGAATGATGTATTAAAAATATCCTACTTGAAAAGCCTTTTAAATGAAAAAATGTTTACATTGTATTTGAGAGTGTTTTTTTTCTCTTTCCATTTAAAATTTTATTTTTATTTTTACTTATTATAAATGAATTGATTCATTTTTAGGACTAGAACAAATTATCCCGTGTTTACTGTGATATTTCCCCAGGCTGGGCTTTCATTGAACCACCAAAACATTCGAGGTATGTTTTTATGGGTAGAATTATGAAATTTTGTCTTTGTCTGAAAATAGAAGACTTATTTAGATATAGATTTATTTACAACTAGGCTGGTCTACCAAGAATTTGTTGGGAGATTATTAACTATCTTTAAAATGAAACTAATGTGGCTACTAGCCTTGGACCATGCTATATACAGTTGTCCATAGACAGCTCAGTTGTAATCAATACCTGATACTCCAAATGTCTACACTTTTGACTTGTGATTTGGGACTCAAATTTAAAAACATTGTTTGTTTTCTCTATTCATAACATTCTTGATATGTATGGCATTGTCTTGACTGGCAGTCACACAGACCTTGGTTTCAGTTGTTTTAGAAGATGGCTGTCTTTATCTTTGAAGTGTCCCCAGTGACTCCTCCAGAGTAGAGTTCATGTGTGTTACATGACAGTTGTAGTAAAATTTCTTAGTAGTCAATGAAACCTTGTGTTACAAGAAAAGGGCACAATGACTTGATATTGGAAATTTTAAAAGTTAAATTGAAAAGCTCTATTTTCTCCTGCTATGTTGGTACTGTGAGGGAGTAGAACACTATGGTTTTTAATAACCTCCTATCTGATTTTCAGAGATTTTCATCATCAAATAGCAAAGGTGAAGGGAGAAAAAAGATATGTTTTGCAGGATTTGAAGCCCACCAAGCATATTTATGCTTTTTTTTTTCCCCCTGAAAAACCTGTATTTCTTGTGAGGATGCATTCTGAAGTCTAGCAGATAAAATTACTTGCTTTAATTTCAACTATGTTGATATTGCCTAATCAAAAGAAACAAAAAGATTGACTCAAACATATGATTGAAATACCAGTTAACCCAGAATTCCTGCCCAGGTATGTCAGAGTACCCATGTCTTGATGTTACTATAGGAGGCAAGAAAAATGAAATAGGGGAAAATAATTTTGTTTTCCTGAGCCCATCAATCTAACTTCATGTGAATTGCTATCACTCACCTCAGCTCAGAGCAGGTAGGGTAGGGAGTTGATGGTGTAGGTGAAGGTGCTGAGGCAAGACAGCAATCCTCTGTATTTAGGACTGTCTCTTGGCTCCTTTTGGCCCCTACATGGGCTTTCTTTTTCTTGTCTGACTTCAGACAGCATGAGTTAATGAAAGCTCTCTTACCCATACTGTAAGAGAGAAGGACACTGAGAAAGTAGATATGATTTTTCCTCATGTAGTTGGAAATTCTTAGAATAACTCAGCCAAAATAAGGAATAGGTTGGTTTTTGCCTAAACTAATTCCAAATAATTGCACTCTTACCTGGCCCCAAATAAAGTTTTTTTCTTTTAAGAAATAGAAGAATTTTCTGTTATAACTTCATGCCCCAAAATAATACTTTTAAATCAATATAAAATTAATAAAATATTTGATATTTCACATAAATCTCTGTGGGAGGCAAGATTTATAACAAGAAATCCTAACCAAGAGGGTATGATTTTAGTAGTTTAATAAAACTCTAATGAAAATAAATATTATTATCTTCTAGGAACTGAGGCTGCAAATCCTGAAGTTTTGCCACACAGTGAAAAGGTTGGTCTGTATAACAGAAATTAGTTATGTAGATCATAGATTTAGATATTTTTAAAAATGTTGATTAAAGTATCAAGCCCATTTAGGGTCTTCCCCTAGGTAGGAATATGACAAAACCATTTCAAATAAACATAAATCTAGTCTTGTCTAACAACCCCTTCCAGTATTTATTTTCCCTTAACTAATAAAATAGTGTTTTCTTAACCTGTGTTTCTTATCCAGCATTGTAAGCCTCTTATTCTTTATCTAGAAGAGAACTGTATAACTTGCTATCAAACTAGTTGCTGAGATGATGTAGCAGAATGCCCTTTGTCAGTTTGTCAGTTATCCTAGTTCCTTAATATATCCTTCTAGGTATTGTTTTCCCATCTTCTACTTGTTAATCAGTAAGAGTATACGAGTGCCTGCATTGACCTTGTTTTCTGCTTGGTGCTTTGAGGAATCAGAAGACTGTAAGACTGGCTCTGTCCACAGTGGACTCACTCTCCTTAGGAATATAAGCAATGAAGAAACTTCCTAGGCTTACCCTACCATATATGTATCTTATTTCATCTCAGCTGTACCTTACCCAGTCCCACCTCTGTGCTTTTGCTCAGGTTAAGAGACAGAAGGCAGTAGAAATAGCATAAAAATGGAACTAGGTAGATCTGTGTTCCAAAGCCAACTCGCGATTTATATTTATAATACATACAGTAACACCCGTTTGACAGTTTATTGTGAGGACTGAGTGCAGTGGTGCTTTAGTGTCTGGGACCTAATTGGTACTTGATAAGTAAATATGTATTCCCTCCTTTATTTTATTCCTTCACAAATCTTTAATTACTGACTCAAGTCCCTTTGTGGATCTGTCTTCGATGACTATAGTAAGCTTCACCAAAGCACTTGCTTCCTCTTAAGCATTCATTGTTCACTGACTATATCAGTATTTCCCAATCATATATTCTGACAAAAAGGATTTTTTAGACAAAAAAGTTTGGGAGAATGCCATATCATAAAATCCCCTCTTAGAGATTCATAATGCACATGTGCTGAAAACTTCTGTGGTAAAGAAATCTGTTTAACTTTGTTTAAGCAAGCATTTTTCAAACTTAAAGCGCACACACACACACAAAAATAGTTTTGCAAGCCACTAGTTATGTATGATACTGTTTGATATAAACCAATTTATGCCATTCATTTGATTTCTTACAGTGTTCTATACTATTATTTACATTTTAATTACTATTTTATATATTTATGCCTTGAAACTTCAGTTTGAAATTAATGTCCTTTAGGACAAGCCCATGCTATATACTTTATTATACCTATACCTAGGGCCTTGGATTTAATAGAACTTCAATTAGGAGGGAGACCTTGAGCTGTGAGTTCAAGAATGGGTAGGATTTGGTTTTTGAATTCCCTCCAGATTCCCTTTATCTTTCTGAGAAAATTATAATTTGTGTTACTAATAAGTAAATACATCTTAAGCTCTATATAATATATTCAGAGAAGATAAATGGTGGTAGGTAGAAATGGAGGGGAAGGAGAATTAAATGGTTTTTTCACTCCTCTTTTTCAAATCAAACCAGAATATTAGCTTAGAATTCTAGCATGGTTATCATGTCAAACTGGTATGCCAGTGGAAGGTGGATTTGATTTTTGGAAACAACCAAAATTCATTGAAACCCATTCTATTATTTAAGGTCAAGCAGATTAACAGTTTTCAGTGTTGAAAAAAAGTTCAGTGTCTTTAAAGTATTGGGATATACTTTCTTGAATGGTTTATAAACTGATTTTGACAGCAATTTCAAAGGAGGAATTCTAAGAATGTTTTGAGCATTGGAAGCATTGTGAAAACAGGTATAACCTATTAAGATAATGTCTTACATTTAGAAATGTAAGTTCTGATGTATTTTTGTTTAAAACAACCACAACCTAGAATCATTAATTTATACCCCAGGCTCACATCATTTACACAGAACTGTGTCTTTGTTTCTCCATTTTCCCTCTGACCTCCTGTCCTTTGGCTTTTTTATTTCACATTTACATATTCACACAAAGGTGTGGAATGAAAGGTGAAACAACACCAAATTTTGTTCGTGGTTCATAATTTTTATAAAACTCAAGAAATTTTTGGCAAGGGAAAATTTTATAACCAATTGACTAGAGTGAAGTTTTGAGATCATATGTTAATTTAACCTTCTTTGCCATCTCAGCCTCTAATAGACAGATAATTTGAACCTTAACTGTGTATATAATTTGCCATCTGTAATTATCATCCATCACATTTTACTTAGCCATGGGTTCAGAGTCATTAAGGGTTTCGTATAGAAAAATGACAAAGTATTCTTTTTATTTATGGAAGGGAAGGAAAGCTTATAAAACTTTTGGAAGCCAACTTACCAAGATAAACTACAACACTATAAAGTTTGCTTTTGAAACACTTTTTTGTATATGCTATAATGATGAAATTTCTATTTGGAATACACAGGGACTAAGTGAAGACAGTGACTCCCCTGAAGTTAGTCTTCTCTCAGGCATGATTGCTGTGAAGGAAGAATCATTAATAGAGACAGAGAAGACAGTAGCACCAAATACATTTTCCGAGCCTGGAGAAGAAGTCGCATTGACTGTGATTACTGAAGAAAACAAGGATGAAGAAAGCTCCCTTGAAACCTTTGTGTCTGCCTTAGAAAGGTTACTAACATCACCAGAAAGCACCCATGAGGAAAAAACATTTCAAATAATGAATAATTTTGAATCTAGTGAGTTGATTAGTCCGAGTGACTCTTTGAGTTCCGAACCAATAGCTTTGAATGCATTGTGGCCATGTCATGGAAATTTACTAGAAAACACAGAGAATGATACATTACCAGCTGAGTTGTTGGCCACCTTGAATACATTGTCTGAAGCCAAGTTGAGACCCATCTGTCACAGAAAAGAGGGAGGCAGCAGTTTCAGTGCTGGAAACGAAAGTCTAGGAGTAGAGCCCAGCATATCTCAGACGGATGAAGATTGTACACAAATAGCAGAGGTGAAGTTTGAGTTTCTTTGTCCTTCTCCACCATTTGAACAAGGTTGCAAGATAACCAAACTCTAGGGGACTAAGATCTATCAGTGCAGCAGGGAGGTGTAAATATGAGTCTATGAGTTTTGCCCTTCAGAGTAATCATCAAGTCCATTTACTCATATACTCTGTGTTAAATTCAAATCTTCTACCCAAATATCAATAACCCAGTAACTAAATTACTTTTTGAAGCATACAGTGATTTTTTTAGAGGTTCCTGGGGTAGAGCTTTCAAGGTTAGTAAATTAAAATGGATAGCTTTCTTCTCTGTTGGACTTGTTTATATGTAGGAAGGAAAGAATTCTTTACCAGAATTTCCCCAGAAAATCACTGTGTCTACGTATATGCTGCAGAGTAGAGATGTAATACCCCACATTAATTTCAAGTTGGATATAGAATATGTGCAGTTGGGATTCCAGGAGAGGAGAAAAACTTAAACCTAGCTTAAAAAGAACTTTTCCTTTTGTGTCTGGGGATACTGCCAGGTGGCACAGTTCTTGGGGTTTAGAATTCATGAAGCATTATGCCTTGAAGCCCTGCAGTGGCCTGCCACTAACCATGTCCCTTTCTCATTTTGGCAGTTTTTTTTCCTGTTAAAAATAACCTTTATTTTTTTCCTGATTAAAATAGTAGTACATTCTCATTATAAATAATTAAACATTACATCACTATGTAATAATAATATAGTAAGAAAAAGTCCCCCACAATTCCACTCTAGAGATAATTGCTATTAACAATTTGTTTTATCTGTCTCCAATATTTTCTATGTATGTGCTATGTAAGTTTATTTTATACAAATGGGATTCCATTATACCTAATGCTTTGCAATTTATTTTCTTAAATTTAATAATAAATCTTGGTTATATTTCCATGTCAGCAAATACAGTGCTACATAAATCTTTTAAGTTACTGAATAGTATTGCATTGTATTGATATATTATAGTTTATTTAACCAATTCACTAATAGTGCTCATTTGGATTGTTTTCTTTCTTTTCTTATTCTCTTTTGGCTATTACCAAAATACTCTTATGAACATCCCTAGGAAGATTTAGATAACATAATGGTGAGCTCCATGTTTTAATATACACACCTGGAATAATACTGCTTGCAATTCTGGTCAACAGATCTATAAACAGACACACTAGGACTAAAATAAATTCAGAAAAAGAGAACTAAACTGACCGTGAAAATAGGACATGAAGATAAATTCAACATTTCAGTATTTGAATCTGAAAAGAGGGAATATGAATAAAGCCATTCATGAAAATATTGTTTACCTTTTAAAATCAATCAGTGGTGGATATATATTGTCTTGTCCCACAAAGTATTATTCATTATAGCTTTCAATAACAAATCCCAGGTAGAACAGACCATTGATCTGGCCTAGTATGATATTTCTAATTTTATGTGTCTCTCACCATTTCCTATGAAATTAAAGCATCCAGTGTGTCCTTAGGTTTGCTCTTGAATTTTAAGTATGAATATTGATCAAAATCACTTTTGCTCATGCTAATTTTACCTTAGGCTTATAAATCTGAATGGCCCTTTATGGCGTTTTTTTTTTTTTTTTTTTAATTTACATTATATTCACATACGTGTATGAATTCTTGTACTTTCATCAGATAAGAGGCATGCCAGTTTAGTCAGAGGCACCAGATAAGACTTAATTTCTTCTAGTTCTAATTTTTTTTTACAGTGTCATAATTATTTGTTGGTATATTTACATCTTGTTTCAGACTCTAGAAGACCCAAATCCATTTGGATTACAAACTTTGGCTCATCAAAATGTCACCTATTTTGATCAACTAAATAATAAAGGAGATTTAAATCAAATGGAAAATAGCTCTGACCAGGAAACCCCACGTGTGTTAAGGAGATCATCTAGGCTGAAAAAAATAAAAGTAGCCAGCACTGCAAAGCACACAAAGGATAAGAATAAGATGCCAGGAAAGATTTTATCAAAAATACTTAGCTGTGAGGATCAAACAAATAATAAATCTTCAACTGAGAATTGCAGGTATATTATCAAATTATATCTTTCTTGCCAGGAAGGCTACAGACCTTATAGATAATTCTATGCTTGGATACATAGGGTCACTGTATATTTACTCCTAAGTAAAGACCTTTTTTTTTTTTAATGTTGTTGCTTTGTGTGTTTTTCTCCTTTTTGCAATTTTGAACAATGCCATATATATAGCAAGCCTTTTTTTTTCTTGGAGAGTCTGCCTTTTTCCTTAGTGTGTAAATAGAGGGGATAATGACATGTCAACTTGGGGAATGAGGGGCGTGAGACTCAAAATACTCACACTAGTTAGTGACTGCCCCTAGATGAGAGATACCTACAGGCAACACAAAGAGAAAGGTGGAAGCCATGATAACTGTGATACCTGATAAAGAATTATAAAGTTTACTCAGGAACCATATCCACTTTTAAAACTGCCATGATACTTGAAAGCAGCTCAACAAAATACCTTTGGGTTTTAAACTTTTTGTCAAAATTTGGTATAATCCCCTATGAATGCTTATAGAGAACATTATAGTAACTTTAAAACATATTTCTTTTTCAAGCATGCAGGGTCCTGCTTTAACGATTGAAGGTGAAGGGAAGAATGTACATTCATCTAGACTCAATATTGGAGTACACATCAGGAAAACCAAAAAAATTGCAGGAAAAAACGGTGAGTATTTGCAGGAAAATACTCTGAGTATTTCTCTATTTGAGTAAATAACACACAAAATCATAGAAATATGGCCCTAGAAAAGATTTAGAGGCTATCTACCTCAACCTTCTGATTTTAGTGACGATGAAACTGAAGTTCAGAGAGGTTAAGAATGTGTCCATTATCACACAGCTTGTTAGTAGTATAAATGGGACTTGATCCTGAACTTCTGACTCATAGGCTAGTAATTTTTCCATATTTTCTACTTTGGAGAGAATAGTTATAGAACCCTTTTCAAATTTAGAAATGTGATCTATTCTTGGTATGACCAACCTAACATATAGCTATGAGAAATTATATTAAAAGGAATAAATAGAGGAAAGGAAGAGGCAAATCTGTCATTCTTAGATGTTATTTCTATGTTCCTATAAAACTGAAAAGAATAAACTATTTAGAAACAATAAGAGAATCTGGAAAGACTGGTTAAAAATTAATAGATAGTGGGACATTTGTCAAAATAGAAATATGGACTGTAGATTAGATAATAATATATCAATATTAAATTTCCTAAATTTTATAAGATTACTGTGGTTATTTAAGAGAATGTCCTTATTCTTAGAAAATATACATGTAAGTATTAGTGAGTAAAGGAGCATGGTATATACAAGTTATTCTTCATGTATATTTGTGTTTGTGTGCATATATGTTTATATATATGAGGGAGATAGAGTGATTTGAAACTGGCAAAATAGTAATAATAGGTAGAGCCTTCATTCTAGTTTTGCAACTTTTCTGTAAGTCTGAAATTATTTCAGAATAAAAAGTTAAAAATCAACATTTAATAAACCAAAAGAGACAAAAATTCTTTTCATTTATATAAATATTAAATAATTACAAGAAAAAAAGAAATAAAAGAGACAAAACATATATATATAAATATTGGTCAGTTAGAAAATATAAGGGAATATTCCATTTGTAATAGCTACTAAAAGAGAGAAAATACCTGTTTATATATCTGTTAAGAAGTATGATATACCTATAAGAAGAGAATTTTAACATCCTATGAGGAACATAAAAAAGAGAATTGAATAATGGAAAGAGGAATCTAGTTCCTGAGTAGAAAGATTCAGTGTTGTGAGAAACATTAATTCTCCCTAAATTAGTCTGTAAATACTTGAGATCTCAATAAAAAAGGCTTTTCATTTATTTGTTAATTTTTTTATTTTATTTTATTTTCATGGAGTTTATTTCATGAGATTTGTATTTTTGTGGAGTTTTTTTTTTTTATACTTAGATTACATAAATGTTACATAAAAAATATAGGGGGTTCCCATATGCCCTGCTCCACACACCTCCCCATTTTCCCACATTAACAACATCCTTCATTAGTGAGGTACATTCACTGCAGTTGATGAACACATTTGGAGCATTGCCACTATTGTGGATTGAAGTTTACATTGTAATTTACACTCTCTGCCACCCAATTCTGTAGGTTATGGAAAGATATATAATGGTCTGTATCTGTCATTGTAATGTCATTCAGGACAATTCCCAAGTCCTGAAAATGCCCCTATATTACACCAGTTTTCCCCTTTCCCTGTCCTCGGAATATCCAGTGGCCACTGCCTCCGCATCAATGATATAATTTCTTCCATTGCTAGACTCACAATAAGTCTACAGTAGAATGCCAGTAAGTCTACTTTAGTCCATAGTTCCTTCCCCAATCCTGAGGATTCTGGGATGGTGATGTCCACTCCACCTCTAATTGAGAGGGGCCTGTGATTCATTAGGGCTGATGGATGGGACTCTCTTGCTTGAATTGTAGACTCTCTCAGTTCCTTGATATGGTCGTTGTCCATCATCACCTCCTTGTTAGTTGTCCTGGGTGAGACCAATGAACTGGAGAGTAGGTGTTGCAACTCCTTTGAGATTCAGGGCCCAGCTGGCACATGGATAGCCCAAAGAATTACATCTCTTGGCTGTACACCTACCAACTCTAGTACTAGTTATAAGTTCAAATATAAGGACAGAAGAGCCATGTGTAGGGAAACCACAATTGAGTCCTACTCTGTCACACCCGGTAGCATAAACTCCAAAGTAGGGCCCACTGGCAAGGCACCAAACTCCTGAGCTATCTGCCCTGACTGTTTATATGGCTAAGAGACTTCAAAGTGAGTCTGGAGGTCATTCCACAGGTTATGCCTATGTACATCTCAGTAGGATCTCATTGACTACCAGAGTAGATACTATCCCAAATTGTGGGGCTCCTGAGGGCTTTGGAGATATCCAGACACTATAATTTTGTTTGTTTTTAAGGGGCTGGGCAGTAGCTATGAGAATTACACAATGATACTGAATTTCATCTGGAAAAATATGAAAAACTAGCCAAGAAAATTCTGAAAAATAAAAGTAAAAATAAAAACGAAAATAAAAGTAAAAATAAAAATAAAAATCATATTAGAAAGCTATACATATTAAAATAGTTTGGTGCTGGCTCAGAATAGACAGATAAATCAGTGAAACAGTATAAAGATTCTAGATTTAGAAGCTAGAATTTGGGGCAGGTATGTGATAAAGGTAGCATCTCAAGTTGGTGGTAAAAAGGATTAATCAATAAATGTGAAAAAACAAACAAAATCAGATTCTTATTTCTTATACAAGTTGGTCAAAAATTTAAATGAAAAAAAAAAAAAAGTTCTAGAAAGAAACATAGTTGAATCTTTTTTATTATCCTGGAATGGAAAAAACCTTTTTAAAGAATGTTTAAAAAAACCATGGTAGTGAGAAGGGCAAAGAGCTTTTACAAAACAGTAGGAAAAAAATAGATAAATGGGCAAAGAATGAACAGACAGTTTACAGGAAAAGAAATACAAATGATATGTAAACATTTGAAAAGATTAGCATATCATGATTAAAGAAATGTAAATTAAGTATTATTTTTCACCCAGGAGAATGTTAAACATATATTTGAGAACTCAAATATATACTTATATATGTTTATATACTATATATTATATAATTCAACTATATGAAAGTGAGCACTCTCATGTTGTTGGTAATACTATAAATTTTCTCAGTATTTTTGTAGGACAGTTATACATTCATCAAAATTTTAAGTCACAGTTGTTTGGAATCAGCAATTCTGCAAGGGATTTATTTCTATAGCTATATTTGCTTAAGTGTTTAAAGATTTTTACATAAGGATGTTCATTACAGTATTGTTTATTATAGCAAACTAAAATGATCTAAGTTAAGTGAATAGTTAATACATTACACTATAAACATCGAAATAATATTCAGCCATGTAAGAAATGAGTATATATATTTATATGTGCTGATAGGAAAAAAAGACATGTTCAGAGGAATAAAGATAAGGATGCCATCATATTTCTTGCTGGAAACAATGCAAGCAAGAAGACAGCAAAGCAATATCATTAAAGTTTGAAAGAAAATAAATGTCAACCTAGAATTCTATAACCAATGACATATCTTTAAAAAATGAAGGTGAAATAAAGTTTAAGATGTATAAAAGCTGAAAGAATTTATCACCAATAGACCCACACTATAAGAAATGTTAAAGGATGTCCTTCAGGCAGAAGGAAGATGATACCAGATGGAAAAGATATCACACACAAAGGATTGAGGACCACTGGAAATAGTATATAAATAAAAACATAAGATTAAAAAAAAATTGTTTTAAAAGACTATCTTAAAGAATAATTGACTGTTTAAACAAAAATAACAGTAATGGACTATGAGGTTTATAACATATGTAAAAGTAAAATGCATGACAATACTATCATAAAGGCTGTGAGGGATGAAATGAAAGTGTCCTATATTGTAAGGTTATTATTTCATATGAAGATATCATTTGAAAGTAGACTGATAATTAAAGATGTATATTATAAACACTAGAGGATACATACACATGTGTGTGGCTATATAAACAAGTTATAGCTAATAAGCCAACAAAAAAGATAAAATGGAATAACCAAAAATATCTAGTTAATTCAGAAGAAGGTAGAAAAAGAAAGAAAAGGGACCAAAGAATAGATGGGAAAAACAGAAAGCACGTAGCAAGATGATAGACTTAAACCCAACCATGTCAACAATCACATTAAATGTAAATGGTGTAAATACCGCCTTTTAAAAGGCAGAGATTGTCAGATTGGATGAAAAAAAGTAGGACTGGAGGTAAGTCCACAATGAGTCTTAAAGGGAATAAAATCAAGGTGTTGGCAGAGCAGATTCCTTGTGGGGGCTCCAGGGGAAAATCTGTTCCTTGCCTCTTATAGCTTCTGGAGGCTGTGATATTCTTTGGTTCCTGGCTATATCCTTCCAATTTCTGCTTCCATCATCACATCACTTTCTTCTTTTTGACTTTCTTGCCTCTGTCTTATAAGAACCTTTGTAATTACCTTTAGGGTTCACCCAGCTAATCCAGGATAATCATCCCTTCTCAAGATCATTAACTTAATCACATCTGCACATTCCTTTTTGCCGTATAAGGTAATTTGCACAGATTCTGTGTATTAAAATGTGGACATCCTTCGGGGGGCATTATTCAGCCTTCCACACCAGTCAAAAAAAAAGCTGGAGTGGCTACATTAATATCAGATAAGGTAGATTCAGAGGAAATATTACCAAGGATAAAGATGGTTATTTAATGATACAGAGGACATAATAATTTTAAATGATTACACTCCTAATATAATGTTTCAAAATAATGAAGCAAAAACTAATAGAACTACAAGGAGAAATAGACAAATTCACAGTTATAGTAAGAGATTTCAATAACATTCTGAATAAGTGATGGAATGAGTAGACAGAATGTCTAGTCTAGAACATCTAGTAAAGGTATTGTGATGGTTAGGCTAATGTGTCAACTTAGCCAGGTAATTGTGTCCAGGTTTTAGGTCCAGCAAGCACTGGGCTAATTGTAATACAAGAGCATTTATGGACTTCGATCACCCATGAGTTTACTGCATGGATGGCTGATTACATCTGCATCAGTTGGGGAGATTGCATCAGCAATGGGTGATGCTTTTATCCAATCAGTTGAATGCCTTAAAAGGTGAAATGATTTCAGCATTCAGAGAGAATTACCCAGCTCGTCTTTGGACAGCCAACTTCTCCCAGAAACTCGTCAAGGACCTTTCATCGGACTTTCATTGGAGCCCCTGGTTTGCAGCCTGCCTGCGGAACCTGGAGTTGTGCATCCCCATGGTCGCGTGAGAGACTCTTATAAAATCTCATATTATTGACAGATATCTCCTGTTGATTCTGTTTCCCGAGAGAACCCTGACTAATACAGGTATAAAAGACTTAAACATCACTATCAACTAACTTGGTCTATTTGATGTTTATAGAACACTTCACCCAACAACATAATAATTCACATTCTTTTCAAATGCACACAGAATATTTATCAAGATAGATTATATGCTGGGCCATAAAACAAGTTTCAAAATTTGAAAGGTTTAAAGTCATTCAGAATATGTTTAATTCAGTGGAATTAAACCAGAAATCAGTAGCAGAAAGATCTCTGGAAAATCCTGAAATATTCAGAAACTAAATAACACACTTATTAATAACCCATGGGTCACAGAAGAAATCAAAAGGGAAATTTGAAAGTATTTTTAACTCAAAATACAATTAGCAATATTTGTGGACTATCACTAAAACAATAATTAAGGATATAATTATAGCACTAAATGTCTACATGAAAATGAAGAGTCTTAAATTAGTGACCACAGTAAACAAAGAAAGGAAGTAATAAAGAAAAAAGCAATATTAGGGAAGAAATCAATGAAATAGAAATCAGAAAAATAGTTTAGAGAAAAATGATGAAACCAATGGCTAGTCCTTGAGAAGATCAATAAAATAGATAAACCTCTAACCAGATTGATAAGGGGAAAAAAAAGAGAGAAAGAGATTAACTATATCAGGAATGACAGAAGTGACATTAGAGACTCTATAGATATTAAAAGGATAATAACACATAACATGCAGAACTGTGTGGGAGAGAGTGTAGACTACAATGTAAGCTACGGTCCATGCTTAATGGCAAAGCCCCAGGGATGCGTTTATCACTTGCAATGAATGTGCCACACTAATGAAGGATGTTTATGTGGGAGGGTGTGGGAGGTGTGGGGAGTGGGGCATATGGGAATTCTTATATTTTTTGTGCAACATTTATGTAATTAAGTATTTTTTATTTAATTATTTTAAAAAAAGGATAATAAGATTTGGTGGTTTGGAACTGTATGTACCCCCCCCCAGAAGATGATGTTCTTTAACCTAGTCCATTCCTCTGGGTGTAAACCTATTCTAACTAGGAGTATGGTTACTAAATCACTTTATTTGAAGGAAAGGTACAAATGAAAGAACTTGGATGTTGATACAACTTACAGAAAGGGTAAACCCAACATGCATGTACTGCGTGGTGATCACAGAAGAAATCCTGTGGCTCTGAGGAAGGCAGCATGAGGCTTAGCGCTCCTCATCACTGTTTCAGAGTGTACCTGTCAAAATGATACTCTGCAAAGCCAGAATCCTGGGCTCCTATCTTGCGCAAGTTGGTTACATAGTCACCCAATTAAAAAAATAATATTTTTATTACAGAAGTCTTGAACTTACAAACAATCATACACATGTAGAATTCTCATTCAATATGCGTCACCAACTCACCACACCACTGTGGAACATTTGTTAAAGATTATGTGGTAATATCATCAGATTATTTCCACTATGGTCCATAACATACATTTGGCATATTTTTTCTGTATTCTTCTATTATTAACACAGTACATCTTTGGCATTGGTGCAAGAATATTACAATATTGCTGTTAACTATAGTACATAGGTTACATTAATAGTATTTTTCCCACGCTTCTTCACATTCCCACCACCCTGCAATAGTGACGTAAATCTGTTCTAGTTCACAGAAGGACATTCTCACATTTGTTCTAATAACTACAATTCTAATCCACCTCCGGGGTCACTGTATTATTCAGTCCCTAGATTATTCTCTAGCTTTCTTTCAGTTGACATTTACATCCCTAGACTACTCTTTCAGCCACAAATCCCATTTATAAACCAGCTGCTACTCACTATAATGTGTTACCATCAACTCTACCCATTTCCACACTTTTACAGTCAGGTTAATTTAAGCTTCTATATACATTAAGCATCAGTACTCCTTCTCAGCCCTCCTCTTACTTCCTAATAACCTATAATCTAGTTTTTAATTCCATGCATTTATTCTTCGTATTTAATTCATACTAGTGAGACCATGCAATGCTTGTCATTTGTGTCTGGCTTATTTCACTTAGTATGTCTTCAGGATTCATCCATATTATCATATATGTCTCAATTTCATTTCTTCTTATAGCAGCATAGTATTCCATCGTATGTATATACTACATTTTGTTTATCCATTCATTGGTTGATGGACACTTGATAGTAACCCAATTTTTTGATGGTCTTCACCTGCTCATTCAGGTAATGGGTCTCAATGAAGTCACACAAGTGGTGATCATTTTTGTCAGTGGCCAGTTTGTGCTGTTCGAGTAGTGACTGATTCACCCTTTTTTCCAAGTATAATGGAACTCCATTGCATTAAGTCCACTCTCGCAGTTGTCTCTTTCTGGTTTCTTGGTATCCTGAAGGAAGATCTGCCCACTTCATTGGTTCTGCACCTTCATAAGTTTCTCAGTATGTTCCCTCTCCTCATGAGATTGGTGAAGAAAATATTTTGCAAAGTTCTTCAAAGCCATATTATCACAGTCAAAGTAGTAAGACGTTGACAGGTAAATGTAAGAGGCGCAGAGCTCCAGGTTGATCTGGTAGTTTATGGTGGCTTCTGAGTCTTGGTTGTAGTTCTGGCGCACCTGTGATGGGGATGTCATCATGGTGGGTGGTTGAAGAGAGTGGCAGTAGCTGCATGGTGCTGGAGCAGTGGCAGGAGATCGGAGTGGCTGGCTGACGGGCGAGTGCTGGATTTCATTCAAGCACTGTTGAAGCAGGAAACCACGGTGACCCTCCATGAAGACACCTGGCCAAGTAGGACCTTTTGATGAGGATACTTCAGTTTAGGTGTGGTCCAGGGTGGGTCCTAGTCCTCTTACTGGAGTCCTTTATAAACAGCATGAATACAGATAAGTAAAAGCTGTGGAAGCAAGATGCTGAAAGCACAAAACCTAGAAGAGAAGGGAGAAACCCAGCAGACACCACCATGTGCCTTGCCTTGTGCTAGAGTATCCAAGGATCACTGGAAAGCATCAACTTGATGATGCCTTGATTTGGACATTCTCATGGCCTCAAACTATAAGCTAATACATTCCCATTGTTTAAAGACAGCCCATTTTGTAATATCTGCTTTGAGCAGCCTAGGAAACTAAAACATAATTGCCAGTATATTCAACAGTGTAGATGAAATGGGCAAATTCCTTGAAAGAAATGAATTATGAGGAAGAGATAAATAATTTGAATATATTCTAGTAAATAGAATATGTAGTTAAAACCCTTCTCACCAAAAAACAAATGAACAAATCTCTAGGACCAGGTGGCTTCACTGCCATAGTCTACCAAACATTTAAAATGTAATACCAATTTTCTACAAACTCTTCCAGAAAATTGAAGACTAAAAATTACTTCCCAACTCATTCTTTGATACCACCATTAACTGGATACCCAAATCAAAAACATTACAGAAACAAAAAACTACACACCAATATCCCTTCTAAACATAGATGTAGAAATTCTAGACAAAATTCTAACAAACCAAATCCAAATCTCTGTCCATTCACTGGGTGATCTTCTGTGTCTGTTTCTTGCCTTCTCTTCATTTTTCTCCTTCAGGTTTCACCGGGATTCGATCCTAGGAACCTCCGATATGGGAGAGAGGCACCCTGTCACTTGCGCCACTTCAGTTCCTTTAAAAAAAAATTTTTTTTAAAGAAAAAAACATATGATCATCTCAGTAAATGCAGAAAAAGCATTTTATAACATTTAACATCTGTTCCTGATTAAAACAGTCAAAAAACTATGCACAGAGGGTGTAGCAGTTTGATATTGTTTATTAATTCCAAAAATAGATATTGGATTATGTTTGTAAACTGTTCTGTCCTTCAGGGTATATTAGATTGTATTGGATTCAGAGGTTTCACTTTTACTTGATTAAATTATGATTGAGACTTTGATTGGGCCATGTCAGAAGAGGAACCATACAAGATGTAGGAAAATGAATAATTAACACGAGTAAGAAGTACAGAGGAATAAGAATGAAAAAGTGGAATAGAAACAATGAAAAGAGAAACAAAATAGAGAAAAATACATAGAATTTATTAAAAGTCCAGAATGATGATAAGAGAGGAAAAGAAAAAGGAAAAGAGAAAAAGAAAAAAATAAAAAAAGAAAGAAAACAGGAAAAGAGAGAGAGAGTAATAAAAAACAAGAAAAATTGAAGACCAAACAAAAAGAGGTGGATTGAAAGAACAACAACAGAAAACAGAAGATAGAAAAATGAAGGAAAGTAAAGAAATAGCATAGGTATGAAAAAATAGGTAAAAGGAAAAAATGGGAAACAAAGAAAAGGGAAGCACAACAAACAAGAAATAAGGCAGCAGTAGCTAATTAAAAAAAAGGAAAAAGAAAGAAAGAAAAAAAAAAAAAAAAGGAAAAACAGCCTTTACTTTTAGGCCCTTTAAAGAGCTTCTCAGGCTGCTGGTGTTCATCATTCAATTACCCTGCAGCCTGTACTCTGCAGTTTTGAACTGGGTTTTGGAGTAAAATAAGGAAAATTTTAAAAAGGAACTTTTTTGAAAAAAGAGAGATCCAAGAAAAGCTAATACAAAAAAATTCTCTATATGTTCCCTGCCATACAGTATCAGCTGGATACCTGATAACTCAGTGGATCACTTCTCTAAGAAGAACTAGGAATCAAACCAGGGACCTCCTATATGCAAGGCAGGAATTCCTCCACTGAGCTAAACTGTCTCCTTAGGTTAGTTAGCCTTTCAGAAAGCTATCCACCCCCTTCCCACAGGGAGGTTAGATTCCTAGCAGTTTCCAGTCATGCTGATTAGGCACCTGTCTGGCCCTGCCCCCTCTCTAATCTAATTCCTTTCTTTACCTGCATGGCTGGGTGTGACAGCCTGCCTGAGGAGATCCCCCCTCCCCTCTCCCTGTTGGGTCAGGGTCCCTTCTGAGATTCAGAGGGGGCTCAGCTGGCCAAACTCACCACAAATAAACCACTTTCCACCCTCCCAGACCCCTCTTCCTCCAAGGGAATGCCCCCTCACGCTCTGTTCAGAGCAGTGAGCCAGGGGCTCCACTTAAGCTATTTGCCCTGAGGGTGGGGTACATGTGCCACTTCCAACCATAGGGTTGGAAATTGTGGTATTTTAATGTGTTTTTGTGGGACTTTAGACTCTGAGATATCTATTCAATCAGCTTGTAAATCCAACTGGTGATAAGACAGAGCCTCCCTTGAATATTAAGAGGAGAAGAAAAGAAAACACCTTTCCTAGTCTTTGCAGCTTGACCTGTACAAATGCTCTCCTTCAGAGCTTATCCATACAATGAGATGGGAGAATAGATCCAGGCCAAAATGTAGGGGCCTCTCTGATCCTTTCTATACATTCGCCTTGTCATGGGCATATACGTGTGGACCGAGGAGTTCCCTTGTTTACAAAGATACAAATGTCTCCTTTCCCCTAGAAAAGTTTCCTCATGGTTCCAGGCACTGCACAGTATGTCCTAGAGCCAGCCATTCCATATCCCAGGCAGCCATGACTTAATTGTTCTCCCACAGCATTCTGTAGGAGAGCTCAGTGAGCTGCTTTCTACATGCAAGGCAATTTTTGGGATGGTGAGCCTGTGGTGAGTGTCCTGGTTCAGTCCTTTAGGCCACTACCAGACAGATTGGGCCAGACATACAAGCTCGCAGTATGTGCACGAGAATTACTCTGCTCACTTCTGAACCAGGACCAGGGACCTGCACTGAACCAGTGAGGGGATGGAGGAAGTGCCAGCTAGGACACCGGGAGATACTACTGCTTTTAAGTTGCCGATTTCTTGATTGAGCACTTATCTTGTTACTACAATCCTTTAACTGTTTTCTGGATCTTTGAAAAAGATATATTTTGCAGGTTGTTCAAACTTTTGTTGGGGGTTAGAGCCAGAAGCTTCTCACTTAACCATCTATATTGGGGCTTTGACTTAATGGATTTGCTTATTCTAATTATTTCATATAAGTTAGATCATTCAATATTTGTCTTTTTGTGTCTGCTTGTTTCACTCAATATGATGCCCTCAATGTTTATCCATTTTGTATCAAGTATCAGAACGTCATCCTTTTTACAGTTCAATAATATTCCATTGCATGTATATACTATATTTTGTTTATCCCATTCATTTGTTCATGGACACTTGTGTTGTTTCTACCTTTTGGCAATTATGAATAATATTGATAAGCAAATATCTTCAAGTCTCTGCTTTCAGTTCTTTTGGGTATATACCTAGATGTGGGGTTGCCAGACCATATAGTAATTCTGCACTTAACTTTCTGAGGAAGCTCCAGATAATTTTCCACAGTGGCTGCACTGTTATACATTCCACCAATAATGTACAAGTGTTTCTATTTCTACACAAACTCACTAACACTTTTCATTTTCTGTTATTTTTTTTTTTTTAATAATAGCTATTCAAGTGGGTATGTGAAGTGGTATCATGTGGTTTTGATTTGCATTTTTCTAATGGCTAATAATGTTAAGCATCTTTCCATACACTTCTTGGCTATTTGTACATATTTGGAGAAATGTCTATTTTAAGTCCTTTGCCCATTTTTAATTGGGTATAAGTCCTTTTGTTGTTGAGGTGGTTTATTCTTTATACCCTCCTTAATGCATCTGTTAGATTATTTGTATGATGACAGTATTTCTCTGCTCAAAACCTTCAATGACACTCCATTTTTTTCCTTGGAGAAAAACCAGTAGCCTTACAACAGCCTACAAGTCCCTTATTAGCTGACCACCCTACCAGTTAGCTCTTCAACTACCACTCTCTTCCTCCAATACTTGATTTCAGTCATTATATCCTCCTTGCTGTATATCACCTCAATGAAGTCTTATTTCTAATGTCACCTTCTCAATGATACCTACCCTGACCACATTACTGCAACCTGCCCCCTTCCCACCCTCACTATATTACTTATCTATTGCTGTGTAAAAATTACCCAATAACTTGGCAGCTTAAAACAACAAATGTTTATTATCTCCCATAGTTTCTGAAGGTCAAGAATCTGGGAGTAGTTTAACTAACTGGTTTTGAAAAGGGGGCTTTCTCAAGGTTACAGTCAAGCTATTGGTGAGGGCTGCAATCATGTCGTGCTAACCTGGACAGGAAAATCCACATTCAAGATCACTCACAAGGTTGTTTGTTGACAGGCCTCAGTTCTTCACTGGTTGTCATTTGGAGACTTCAGTTAATCGCCATATAGGACTCTCTAGGGCTTTTGACAGCATGATAGTTGGCTTCCTTCAGAACAAGTGATCCAAGAATGAGAATTGACCCAAGACAAAAGCCACAGTCTTTATCACCTAACTCAGAAGTGATATACCATCACTTTACCATATTCTGCTTGTTAGAAGTGAGTCACTAAGTCTAGCCTACCCTCAACGGGAGCAGAATTAAACTCTACCTCTTGAGAGGGGAAAGTATCAAAGAATTTATGGGCATATTTTTTTAAAACATCTGACCTACTCCAATCCCTCTTACCCTGCTCTACTTATCCCTTTCCCATAGAACTTATCATCTACCACATTAGATAATTTACTTATTGTAAATTAGTTAGGGTTCTCTATGGAGATATCATAAATAGTATGAGATTTTATAAAATTATCTCACACAACTGTGGGGACATACATGTCCAAATTCAGTAGGGCAGGCTGCAAGCCAGGGACTCTGATGAAGGTCCTCGTTGAATTCCCCAGGAGATGCTGACTATCTGAAGCAGAGATGGGGATTCTCTCTCTGAATGCTGATTTCACTTCTTCTAAGGCCTTCAACTGATTGGATGATATGTCACTCATTGCAGACAGCAATCTCCTCAGTTGATTGTAGATGTAATCATCCATATATACAATCAACTTACTGATGATTAAAGTCTATAAGGTACCATTGTATTTCAGTTAGCCCAGTGCTTGCTTGACCGAAGAACTGGGCACCATTACCTGGCTGAGCTGACACATTCACCTAACCATCAAACTATTTATTACTATTTTTAATTTTCTGTCTTCCCCTACCAAAATGTAAACTCCTTGAAGGAAAGGATCTTTTTTTTGTTTTGTTTTGTTGAATAAATGAGTGTGTCAGTACTCTAAAACAAACTATGTTCCTTTCAAGAGATGTGTATGTGTTTCATTCACTTTTTAAAAAATTTATATATATATTTTATTAGAGAATTTGTGAACTGACAAAACAATCATGCAGAATGTGCAGAATTCCCATACAACACCCCTCCACCAACACCTTACATTGATGTGGAATATTTAGTGTAGGTTATAAGAGAACATCATAAGACTATTACCACTAACTATGGTCTATAGCATACATTCAGTGTATTTTTTCCATACCTCTCTCCCATTATTAACACAGTCCTTTCTTTGACATTGATGCAAGAATATTACAATATGATATTAACTGTAATCCATAAGTTATATTAATTGTATTTTCCCATGCATTTCCATATTCTTACCACCTTGTAATAGTGATGTACATTTGTTCTTAGTTCATAGAAAAACATTGCTGTATTTGTACACAAGCTTATCCACCTCTGAGTTCACTGTTACTCAGTTCCTAGATTATTCTCTAGCTTACTTTCAAATGACATTTATATTCCTAGACTACTCCTTACAGCCACAATCCCATTTATAAACCAACTGTGTTAGTTATACTCACTATAATGTGCTATCATCAACTCTATCCATTTCTATACTTTTATAGTCAAGCTAATAAAAACTCTACATCATTACCCCTTCTCACTCTCCATCTATCTTCTAGTAACCTATATTCTAGATTTTAACTCTATGTGTTTTATTCTTCATATTTAGTTCATATTAGTGAGACCATACAATATTTGTCCTTTTGTGTCTGGCTTATTTTACTTAGCATAATGTTCTCAAGGTTCATCCATGTTATCGTAAGTGTCCCAATTTCAGTTCTTCTTACAGCAGCATAGTATTCCATCATATATGTATGTACCACATTTTGTTTATCCATTCATTGGTTGATGGACACTTGGGTTATTTCCATGTTTTGGCAATTGTGAATGACACCGCAATGGACATTGGTGTGCAAATGTTTGTTCATGTCACTGTTTTCAGTTCTGGATATATTCCTAGTAGCAGAATTGCTGAATCATATGGCATTTCTGTATTTAGCTTCCTGAGGAACCCCCAAACTGTCTTCCACAGAGGCTGCACCATTTTACATTCTGAACAACAGGGAGGGAGTATTCCTATTTCTCTACATCTCCGACACTTATTGTTTTCTGTTTTTTAAATAATGGCCATTCTATGATGTGCGAGATGATATCTTGTTGTATTGATATGCATTTCCCTAATAGATAGTGGTATTGAAGATTTTTTTCATGTGCATTTTGGCCATTAGTATTTCCTTTTTGGAGAAATGTTTATTTAAGTCTTTTGCCCATTTTTTTTATTGGATTGTTTGCCCTTTTATTGTTGAATTGTATGATCTCTTTGTATAGCGTGGAAATCAAACCCTTATAGGGTATATGGTTTCCAAATATTTTTTCCCATTGAGTAGGTTGCCTTCTCACCTGCTTGACAAAGTCCTTTGAATCACAAAAGTGTTTAAGTCTGAGGAGGTCCCATTTATCCTTTAATTTTTTTTCTTTCGTTGCTTGTGCTTTCCGTGTAAAGTTTAGGAATCTACCACCTAGAGCCAGGTCTTGAAGATGCTTCCCTACATAGTCTTCTAGAAGTTTTATGATTCTAGTTTATATATTTAGATAGTTTATCCATTTGAGGTAATTTTTATATAAGGTATGAGATAGGGTCCTCTTTTTTTTTTTTTGGATATAGATATCCAGTTCTCCTAGCACCATGTATTGAATAGACTGTTCTGCCCCAGCTGGGTGGGCTTTACATCCTTGTCAAAAATCACTTGACCATAGAAGTGAGGGTCTGATTCTGAACCATCACTTTGGTTCCATTGATCTATATTTCTATCTTTATGCCAGTACCATGCTGTAGCTAGGTAATATAATTTAAAGTCCAGAAGTGAGAGTCCTCCAACTTCATTCTTCCCTTTTAAGATGTTTCTGGCTGTTTGGACCTCTTATCCTTCCAAATAAATTTGATAATTTGGTTATTGTAAATGGAATTTTTTTTCCTAACTTCCTCCTCAGATTGTTCATTACTAGTGTATTAGAAACATTACTGATTTTTATGCATTAATCTTGTGTCCTGCCACTCTGGTGAACTCATTTATTAGATGTAGTAGCTTTTTTTTTATTCTTTGCAATTCTCTTTTATTGTTATTCTTTTTCTCTTTGTTTTTAAAGAAGTTTTAGATTACGTAAAAGTTGCATATAAATATAGGAATTCCAAACTAAATAAAAGTAGAACAAAAAAATAAACGAAAAAATAGGGATTCCCATATACTCCACCCCCTTCCCCTCTCACACTTTGCCATATTAATAACATCTTTCACTGGAGTGGTACATTTGTTACAATTGAACAAATATTGAAGCATTGCTATTAACCATGGTCTGTAGTTTACGTTATGGTTTACACTTTGCACCACACAATTTTATAGGTTTTGACAAAATGTATGATGGCCTGTATCTGTCATTGCAATATCATGCAGTATAATTCCAATGTCCCCAAAATGCCCCATGTTAACACCTTTTCTTCTCTTTCCCTCACCTCAGAACCTCTGGTGACCACTGTCTTTATATCAGTGTTACAAGTTATTCCATTACTAGAATAATAATAAGTCTTTTTTGGCCCACGGTTGCATTCTCTCCTTAGGTGTGTTCATCCCTCAGTCTTGAGGATTTGGGAATGGTGATGCGCACTCTGCTTCTGATTGAGAGTGGGTTAGATCCCATGGGACAGATGGATGGAAATGTTTTGCTTGCAGTTGTAGATACTCTCTGTTTTGCAGGATGGGCATTGTCCATCATCATCCTTTTGTTAGTTGTCCTGGGCGAGTCCAATGAACTGGAGGATAGGTGTTGGCTGCAACTCTGCTGAAATTCAGGGTTCAACTGTTATATGAACAGACTGAAGATTTAAGTCTCTGGGACATATATTTAATGGATATAGTACTAATTATAGGTTCAAATAAAAGGGGCATAAGAACCATGTGCAGGACAATTATAAATCAATCTAACTCTTACATTGGGGAGATATATTATCATATAGTCCAAGATAAGGCCCACCGACATAGTGCCAATTTCCTGGGGTTGTATGCCCTTCCTATAGTGTCCAGATGTCTCCAGAGCCCCCGGGAATACCCCTGCTTCAGGCATTGTCTACTGCAGCAATGAGTGAGATCCTCCTGATACCTGTATAAGCATAACCTCTAGAATGACCTCCCA
Organism: Tolypeutes matacus; assembly: GCA_026826555.1. NCBI lineage: Eukaryota > Metazoa > Chordata > Mammalia > Cingulata > Chlamyphoridae > Tolypeutes > Tolypeutes matacus. Next base: position 9,826,075 of record JAKSZT010053785.1, read on the forward strand.
ACTCACTTTGAAATTTTTTAGCCATAAAAAATCATTTTTATTTAATATTTCCTCCTTTTGGTCAAGCTCTTTTTCCAAATGCATCACTAGTTGGCTCTTGGTAATAATCCCTCAGTGCCAAAGAGGCCCATCCCCAGGAGTCATTTCCCACGCTGGGGGGAAGGCAGTGATCTTATATGCTAAGGTTGGCTTAGAGAGAGGCCACACTTGAGTAACAAGGTTTTCTGGAGGTAACTCTTAGGCAATATATATTTCTAGGCTAAGTATCAATTTTACAAGAATAAGGTTCAAAAGTACAAGAGTAATATCAAGGGACTGTCATATTGGTCTGTCCTCGTTCACTAGGCACTGCCTATGCACTCTAGAGATACTCTATTAAAGAATGTAGCAGGATTTAATATTTCTTCACCTAGATAACACCTCTTGAGCACATGAACACATTCATATTCCATAGAGGCATGCTCTGGTGCATCCTTTCAAACACATCCCCCCAACACTGACACCATGCACCAGTTATCCTCCCCTGCCATATTTGCCAGAACATTCCCACAATTGTAGTTTCAACCACAGACCTCCCGCTCAACAGAGTTCACTTGTTCCTTGCTCCAGTACTCTCCTCAGTTCCATATCTTCCTGATTCTTGGTATGGATTGTAATTTTTTGTTGGTGTCTTGGCATCTGGTTTACTAGGTGTATTTATCCTGGACACAGTTTCTTTAGTCTAAGGCTTTCTATTTGATTGGCTTTGTGCTATAGCCCCTCTTTGATACTTGGTTCAACTTAATTTGGAAGTTTACAATGGCTCATGTTTAGCCAGTCTGAGTTTTTCAGCTCTTTTTCATCTGTTTCTTGCCCTTTCTCCCCTGCTGGTTATGTAGAAGGATCTGAGGATGCAGTCGGTACTGTAAGCCATGGAGGCTGAAGCTACCTGCATTGCTCAAGAACCAATGAAAAAAAAAAGAAAAAAAAGAAAAAAAAAAAAAAAGAACCAATGAAGCTTCTCCCACCTTTCTTCCCTGCTAAGGGTAGGGACAGAGCTGTAACTGTGTAGTAATCCAAGCCAGGACCTTCTGTAGTTGCCCAGAGAAACTGATGAAGCTTCACACCCCATCCTCCCCTGCCTTTGGTGGGGATGGAGCCCCACCAAGGTGTGGGCAGCAAATTAAGCTATGAGAGTCAGAACTGACTGCAGTTGCCCGGGTAGTCTGATGAAGTAACGACCTGCCTTCCTCCCTGCCAGGGGTAGGTATGGAGCTTCAGGGATGCCCAACAATCTAGTCCATGTGGTTCAAAAACATCTGCAGTTGTCCTGAGAGGCTGAGGGAGTACTGTCCCTTCTTTCCTTTCAGGGGTCTGGATGGAACCACAGGCACCCAATAATCCAGTCTATGTAGGCTGAAAGTGCCTGCAGTTGTTCAGAGAGGTTGAGGAAACACCAATCCCCCCTCCTGTCCTATCGAGGGTAGGGATGGAGCTACAGGCGCCCCAACAATCCAGTCTGTGCAGGCTGAAACCACCTGCAGTTGCCCAGAGAGGCTAGGGAAACACTGCCCCCCTTCTACCTATGGTGGGGAGAAGAGCAGGGGGAGGGTGGGGATAGAGCCACAAATGTCCAACAGTCCAGTCTGTGCGAGATGAAAGCACCTGCAGTTGCCCAGAGACGTTGGGGAAACACTGTCCACCTCCTTTTCCATTGTGGGGGCGGGTATGGAGCCACAGACACCCAACAATCCAATCTGTGTAGGCCAAAAGCTACTACAGTTGCCCAAAGAGGCTGATGCCATGCTTCCTCCATGATGGTGGTAGGGCTGGAGCTTAGGATCTGTCTGCAATCCATCGTGGTGGAAAGAAACCGGTACCTTTTTGTCACTGTGATTTTCAATCAGTTTCACTTCCCCTCATGCTAGGGGTGGAGTTAAAATGGAGGCTACCGGTCTCTGTCTGACTTGGACAGGTTCAGGCTTTAGCTGTTCTTAAGATTGGACTTTAGCCAGCCGAATTTACTAATATGTAGCTGAAGTTGGTGCCCAAACGTCTCTTCTTCCCCTGTTTTTAGGAAATGGAGCTTCCAACTCCATCCAGGGAATAGCTCTTGAGGCTGCTTGCACCACCAGTGGGGATGAGCACCAGCCTCCATGGTGTGAAGTGTTCTATGAATCTTCCCTGCAGATAGGTAGTCTCCTCCTTCCATTCTTTCAAGGATGTTGCAGGATACTCTTCTTCTGGGCCCCCAAACAGGTGATTTAGGTAGCTCTACTAACTGCCCTGTAGGATGAACTGACTCTTGTAGCTCCTTACTCAGCAACATTTTGCCACTCTTGTCTCTAGGAATAAATTTAACAAAGGATATAAAGTACTTGTACACAAAAATATCAGTAACAAAGGCAGTCAGTGAGATAGGTAGACACAATGTTGTAGCTCTAATTTAGATCCTGTATGAGATAGATGAGGACACTAACCTTGGCTCCTGTGAGGATCTGTGGAGCTGTTTCATTCACTTTTTCTTTTTATCCACCCCCGCCCCCGGCCACTTGAACTCACTGTCTGCTCTCTGTGTCCATTCACTGCATGTTCTTCTGTGTCTGCTTGTCTTCTCTTCTCATCTTCTCTTTAGGAGGCACCAGGAACCGATCCTGGTACCTTCCGACGTGGGAGAGAGGCACTCAATCTCCTGAACCACCTTAGCTCCCTAGTTTGTTGTATCTCTCACTGTCTTTCCTCTGTGTCTCTTTTTTTGTTGCGTCATCCTGTTGTGCCAGTTGTCCGTGCTGCGGACCAGCTTGCCATTCACCAGGAGGCCCCAGGAATCAAACCCAGGATACTTCATATGTTAGATGAGAGCCCAGTCACTTGAGCCATATCCGCTTCCCTTCATTCACTTTTTAAAAAAAATTTATTGAAGTATATCACTCATACATGAACATACATAAACAATAAGTGTATAGTAATAGTTGTGAATTACAAAACAAACATACATAACATCATACAGGGCTGTCATGTCTCACCCTCCCACCAATACCTTGCATAGTTATGAAACATTTTTAACTAATGATTAAAGAGCAGCCTCAAAATATTACTACTAACCAAAGTATTTTCCCCCAACCCACCCTATTATTTTTTTTTAATATCATTTATACATGAACATACATAAACAATAAGTGTATAGTAAAAGTTGTGAACTTAAAAAGCAAACATTCATAACATCATACAGGGGTCCCATACATCAACCCTCCACCAACACCTTGCATTGTCGTGAGACATTTGTTAAAAAATTATGAAAGAATATTGTCAAAATCTTACTACTAATTATAGTCCTTATCTTACATTTGGTGTATTTTTCACCCAACCCACACTATTATTGTTTTTTAAATATATTTTTATGACAGAACTTGTAAACTTACAAAACAGTCATGCACATGTGCAGAATTCCCAAATAACACCCCTCTATCAATACACCACACCCTGGTGGAATATTTGTTACAGATTATGAGCTAATAACATCCGATTATTACCAGGTCCACATGAGTACATTTGACACACTTTTTCCATACTCCCCCATTATCAACAGTACATCTTTGGCAAAAATGCAAGAATATTGCATTATTACTGTTAACCATACTCCATAGGTCACTCCAGTTGCAGTTCTCCCATGCCTCTTCACATTCCCACCACCCCACAATACCGACGCACATCCGCTCTAGCTCACAAAGGACACTCCTGCATCTGCACCATCAACTACCATTTTCATCTACCTCTGGGTCCACTGTGCTATCCAGTCCCTAGATTACTCTCCAGCCCTCTGTCAATTGGCATCCACATCCCTAGACTACCCTTTTCAGCCACATTCCCATTTGTAAACCAGCTGTTACTCACTACAATGTGTTACCATCAACTCTGTATATTTCCACACTTTTACAGTAAAGCTAATTAAAACTTCTACATATATTAAATATCAGTAATCCATCTCAGTCCTCCTATCTCCTTTAAGAATCCACCACCTACCACCAGGTCTTAAAGATATTTTCCTACATTTTCTTCTAGAAGTTTTATGGTTCTTGCTTTTATATTTATGTTTTTTATTCATTTTGAGTTAATTTTTGTATAAGGTGTGAGATAGGGGTCCTTTATCCTTCTTTTGCTATGGATATCCGATTTTCTTAGCTCCATTTGTTGAATGGACTGTTCTGTCCGAGCTGGGTGGGTTTGACAGGCTAATCAAAAATCACTTGAACATAGATGTGAGGGACTGTTTTTTTAACCATCAATTCTGTTCCTTTGGCCTATGTCTTTATGTCAGTACCATGCTGTTTTTATCATTGTGGCTAGGTAATACGACTTAAAGTCTGGAAATGAGAGTCTTCCAAGTTTGCTTTTCCTTTTTAAGATGTTTCTGGCTATTCAGGGCCCCTTACCTTTCCAAATAAATTTTGTAACCATGTTTTCCATTTATTTTAAAAATGCTGGTGGAATTTTTACTGGATTGCATTGAATCTGTATATCAATTTGAGTAGAATTGACATCTTAATGATACTTAGTCTTTCAATTCATGAGCATGGAATATTCTTCCAATTATATAGGTCTTTTTAAAATTTCTTTTAACAATGAGTTGTAGTTTTCTGAATACAAGTACTTTAAATCATTGGTTAAGGTTATGCCTGAATATTTGGGTTTTATCTGTCATATTTTATTTTCACCACTCTTGTGACGCTTTTAGTTACTTTTATTGATATAATCATCATTTCTAGATTCTCTTCCAGGCCTCTCTCTCCTGTCTTTACTTTTCAGGCTGTAGCACACACTTTAGTATTTCCTGCAAAGCAGGTCTCTTGGTTACAAACTCTCTCAGTGTCTGTTTATCTGTGAATATTCTAAATTCACCCTCATTTTTGCAAGACAATCTTGCTGGATATAACGTTCTTGGCTGGAAGTTTTTCTCTTGCAGTATCTTAAATATATCATACCACTGTCTTCTTGCCTCCATGGTTTCTCGTGAGAGATCAGCACTTAATCTTATTGGGTATCTCTTATACATTATGCATTGCTTTTCTCTTGCTGCTCTCAGAATTTCTCTCTTTATCTTTGGCATTTGACATTCTGATTAGTGTGTGTCTTGAAGCTGGTCTATTAGGATTTTTTCGGATGGAGTACATTGTGCTTCTTGAACATGGATATCTATGTCCTTCAATAGGGTTGGGAAATTTTCTACTATTATTTTTTCAAATATTCCTTCTGCTCCTTTTCCCTTCTCTTCTCCTTCTGGGACACCCATGACGTGTATGTTTGCATGTCTTTTGCTGTCTGTTAGTTCCCTGAGACCTTGTTCAAGTTTTTCTAATCTTTTCTTCATCTGTTCTTTTGTATGTTCACTTTCAGAGGCCATTTCCTCAAGCTCACCAATCCTTCTTCTGCCCCTTCAAATCTGCTATTATATGATTCCAGGGTATTTTTAATTTCATTTATTGCACCTTTCATTCCCATACGATCTGCTATTTTTCTGTGTATACTTTCAAATTCTTCTTTGTGCTCATCCAGTGTCTTCTTAATATCCTTAATTTCTTTAGCAATCTCATTGAATTTATTAAGGAGATTTGTTTGAACATCTATGATTAGTTATCTCAAGTCCTTTATGTCATCTGGAGGCTTATCTTGTTCCTTTAAGTGGGCCATATCTTCCTTTTTCTTGGTGTGGATTGTAATTTTTTTGTTGGTGTCTTGGCATCTGACTTACTAGAGTATTTATTCTGGATGCAGTTTTTCTCTTTAGTTTGGGTCTTCCTGCCCTTTTCTCTTGCTGGTTGTGTAGTAGGAGCCAAGGATGTAGTTGGTGCTATAAGCTGTGGAGGCTCAAGCTGCTCTCATTGCCCCAAAGACCAATGAAGCTTCTCCCAACTTTCTCCTTTGCAGTGGTAGCGACAGAGCCACATGTGTGTGGAATAATCCAAGTCATGCAGGCCTAGAGTGTAGTTGCCCAGACAGACTGATGAAGCTTCATGCCCCTTTCTCCCCTGCCTGGGGCAGAGATGGAGCTGCATATGTGGGCAGCATTCTATGCAGGGCAGGTCCAAGATGACCACAGTTGCCCTGGCAGACTTCCAATTTTTCAGTCTGTGCCAGCTAAATGTACCTGCAGTTACCTGGATAGGCTGGTGCAGGGCCCACCAGCTTCCTCCCTGCTAGAGGTGGGGCTGAAGCTAGGGCTGCAAGCCAATCTGGGTGAAAGAAACCGGTCTCTACTGTCACTGTGATTTTCAGTCAGCCCGGCTTCCCCTCCTGCGGGGGATGGAGTCATACACTATAGACCATGCTTAGTAGCAATGCTTCAGTATGTGTTCATCAATTGTAACGAATGTACCACACTAATGAAAGATGTTATTAGTGGGGGAAAATGTGAGGCAGGAGGTGATGAGGTTTATGGAATCCCCTATATTTTAGATGTAACCTTTATGTAATCTATGCTTCTTTAAAATAAAATAAAAAAATATTTTAAAAGTAAAAAAAAACAAAAACAAAAACCTCACCTACTGGCCTCCTTCTGACTTGGACAGGCTCAAACTTTAGCTGTTCTTGGGGTTATACTTTAGCCATCTGAATTTACTAATCAGTAGGTGAAATCGGTAGCCAACTGTCTCTTCCTCCCCTGTTTTTGTGAAATGGAGCTTCCAGTTCCCACCACAGAACAGCTCCTGGGTGGCTTGCGATGCCAGAGTAGGATGATCACCGCTCTGTGGCGTGGCTGGTAATTTCCTGGAGAGGCTGACGCAGCTCCCCCCAGCTTTCTCCCTGCCCAAAGTGGGCCTGGGGCTTAGGCTAGAACAGCAATCTGATCTAGATGGAAAAAAAGCCAGTCTCTACCAGCACTGTGATTTTCAGTCAGCCCCTCTTCCCCTCATGTCAGGTATGGAGTTAAGATGGCGGCCACTGGGGTCTTTCTGACTTGGACAGGTTCAAACTTTAGGTATTCTTAGGATTAAACTTTGGCCCGCCGAATTTACTAATCAGTAGCTGAAGTTGGTGCCCAACTTCCTCCCCCGTTTTGGGAAGTGGAGCTTTCAATTCCAGCCGTGGAACAGCTCCTGAGGCGGCTTGTGCCTCCAGTGGAGGATGGGCACCGGCCTCCGTGGCATGGAGTGCTCTACTTAAGAATCTTCTGTGCAGATGGGCAATCTCCTCCTTCCATTCTTTCAAGGTGGTTGCAGGATGCACTTCTGGTTTCCTGGAGCCCCCAAACAAGTGCTCTATATAGCTGTGGGTGATCACTACCTGCCCTGTAGCAGGAGCTGATTTTCGGAGCTCTTTACTCTGCCACCATCTTGCTGGTTGTACCCCTTTATTCACTTTTATTAAATATATTTTAATAAAAATTTTCTCTAGGAGGTATTTTTCCCCTAAAGCCTTTTTTCTAACAAATCACTTTTATTGATGCATATTAATAAAGCATAAATCCATTCAAAATGTACAATCATTAGTATTTAGTATAATCAAATATTTGTGCATTCATCACTTCAATCATTACTAAAGCATTTTCATTATTCAAATAATAATCATAATAAAAAACCAAAAAACAGACAAACAAACAAACAAAAAATCACCTTTCAATCTCTCTGTGCTTCCCTTGCTATTCTGTTTCTGTCTTTCTAGATTATTTGTGTTTATATTTTGTAGAAACAGTCTTATATATGCAATATTCCCCATATTTGTATTTTACATAAGGTTTCACTATGTTATACAATCCCATGTTGATTTTTTTAACTTTCCTACTAGAAATACACATGTCCATAGACTTTCCCTTTCAACTACTGTCATACACATATAATAACTCTGCTAGTCACAAACACCATGATGTGCTCTCACCATTTCCATTCATTTCCAAAGTTTTACAAACAACCTTTTGCCAATTCTGCACAGATTAACTCTCAGCTTTCTATTCTCTACTCTCATTCTATTTTTTTGGAGACCAATATCTTATTAATTATTAACTCCATGAGTTTCCACAATATATCAGTCCATAATACAGCAGTCATACAGTGTTTGTCCTTTTGTATCTGGCTTGCTTCACTCAACATAATGTCCTCCAGCGTTATACATGTTGTCATATGCTTCACAGCTTCATTTCTTCTTACAGCTGCATAGTATTCCATCATGTGCATGCACCACAGTTTGTTTATCCATTCATTGGTTGATGGACACCTGGGTTATTTCCATCTTTTAGCAATTGTGAACACCACCACTGTGAACATCAGTGTGCAGATGTCTGTTGATGTCTGTGCTCTCAGTTCTTCTGGGTATACACCAAGTAGTGGTATTGCCAGATCACATGGCAGGTCTATATTCAGCTTCCTTAGAAACTGTGAAATAGTCCTTCACAGTGGCTGTACCATTCTTCATTCCCACCAACACTGAATAAGCATTCCTATCTCTCCACAAACTCTCCAGAATTTAGAGTTTTCTGACTTTTTAATAGTGGCAATTCTAATAGGTATGAAATGATATCTCATTCTAGTTTTGATTTGGATTTCCCTGATTGTTAGTGATGTGGAACATTTTTTCATGTTTCTTTTTTTCTTTTTTTTTTTTTTCACCATTTGTATTTCTTCTTTGGACAATTGTCTGTTTAAGTCTTTTGCCCATTTTTTAATTAAGTAGTTTGTATTTTTAGTGTTGAGTGGTATGATCTCTGTATATATCATGGATATTAAACCCTTATCAGATGTGTGATTTCCAAATATTTTCTCCCATTGAGTCAGCTGCCTTTTCATCCTTTGACAAACTCCTATGAGGTACAAAAGTGTTTAATTTTGAGGAGGTCCCATTTATCTATTTTTTCTTTTGTTGCTCGTGCTGTAGGTATAAGATTTAAGAAACTACCACCTACCACAAATTTTTAAGATGTTTTCCAACATTTTCTTCTAGGAAGTTTATGGTCCTGGATTTTATATCCAGGTTTTTGATCCATTTTGAGTTGACTCTTGTGTAGGGAGTGAGATAGGGGTCCTCTTTCATTCTTTTGCTTATGGATATCCAGTTCTCCCAGCATCATTTGTTGAATAGACTGTTCTGGCCCAGCTGGGAGGACTTGACGGCCTTGTCAGAAATCACTTGACCATAGATGCGAGGGTCTATTTCTGAGTTCTAGATTCAGTTCCATTGCTCAATCTGTCTGTCTTTATGCCAGTACTATGCTGTTTTTACCACTGTATCTAAGTAATATGCTTTAAAGTCAGGAAGTGAGAGTCCTCCAACTTTGTTCTTCTTTAAGACATTTTTACCTATTCAGGGCCCCTTGCCTTTCAAAATAAATCTGAATATTGGATGTTCCTTTTCTACCGAAAGAGTCTGTTGGGATTTTTATTGGGACTGCATTGAATCTGTAAATCAGTTTGGGTAGAATTGACAGCTTAACAATATTTTAGTCTTCTAGTCCATGAACACAGGATGTCCTTCCATTTCTTTAAGTCGTCTTCAGCTTCTTTTAGCAATAATTTGTAGTTTTCTAAATACAGGTCCTTTATATCCTTGGTTAAGTTTATTCCTAAATATTTGATATTTTAGTTGCTATTATGCATGCAATTTTTTCCTCATTTCCTCCTCAGGTTGCTCGTCAGTAGTGTATAAAAACGCTTTTGACTTTTGTGTATTAATTTTGTATCCTGTCACTTTGCTGTACTTGTATATTAGTTCTAGTAACTTTGTTTTGGATTTTTCAGGATTTCCTAGATATAGAATCATATCATCAGCAAATAGTGCAAGTTTTACATCTTCCTTTCCTATTTGGGTGCCTTTTATTTCTTTATCTAGCCTAATTTCTCTAGCTAGAACTTCTAGCACAATATTCAGTAGCAGTGGTGACAGGGGTCATCCTTGTCTTGTTCCTGATCTCAGCGGGTAAGCTTTTAGTCTTTCATCATTGAGTGCAATGCTAGCTGTAGGTTTTTCATATATGTACTTTACCACATTGAGAAAGCTTTCTTCTATTCATATCTTTTAGAGTGTTTTTATCAAGAAAGGATGCTGTATTTTGTCAGATGCTTTTTCTGCATCAATCGAGACGATAACATGATTTTTCTTCTTCAATTTATTAATGCGATGTATTACATGAATTGATTTTCTTGTGTTGAAATACCCTTGCATACCTGGCATAAAATACATTTGATTTTGGTGTATGATTCTTTTAATGTGCTTTTGGATTAGTTTTTTTTTTTATTATTATTTATTTACTGTATCCTCCCCCCCTCCCCCCGTTTGCTGTTTTGTGTCAATTCCTGGGCAATTCTCTGTGTCTGTTTCCCGCCCTCTCTTCTCATCCTTCTCCTGCCTTCAACGGCATTCGATCCTGGGGACCTCCGATGTGGGAGAGAGGCGTTCTGCCACCTGCATCACCTCAGTTCCCGGTTTCTCGGCATGTCTCATCTTGGCTCTCCCCTGTGTCTCTCTCCTGTTATGTCATCATCTTGCTGTGTGGCTTGGCGGGGCCTGGCACACCCGTGCATAGGGCCTGTCGGCCCACGTGCCTTCTGTATTTTTATTTATTTTACCAGGAGGTCCCGGGGATCAAACCCAGGTCCCTCCATATGGGAGACGGACACTCAACCATTTGAGCCACATCGCCCCCCTGGATTAGGTTTGCAACTATATTTATTAGAGACATTGGTCTGTAATTTTCTTTTATTATAGTATCTTTATCTGGTTTTGATATTAGGCTGATGTTGGTTTCATAGAATGATTTTGATAGTGTTCTTTCCTGTTGAATGTTTTGGAAGAGCTTGAGCAAGATTTTTATTTGATCGTCTTTGAATGACTGGTAGAATTCACTTGTGAAACCAACTGGTCCTTGGCTTTTCATCTTTGGGAGATTTTTGATGACTGTTTCAATCTCTCTTTCGGATTGCCTTGTTGAGGTCTTCTATTTCTTCTAGGGTCCATGTAGGTTGTTCTTGTGTTTCTAGGAATTTGTCCATCTCATCTAAATTGTCTAATTTTGGTATATAGTTGTTCATAGTATTTTTTATGATCTTTCTTATTTCTGTGGGATCAGTGGTAATGTCTCCCCTCTCATTTCTGATTTTATTTATTTGCATCTTCTCTCTTTTCTTTCTCAGTCTAGCTAAGGGTTTGTTTATTTTGTTGAACTTCTCAAAGAACCTACTTTTGGTTTTGTTGATTCTCTCTGTTGTTTTCTTGTTCTCAATATCATTTATTTCTACTCTGATCTTTACTATTTCTTTCCTTCTGCTTGGTTTGGAATTAGTTTACTTTTTTTCCTAGTTCCTCCAGATGTGCAGTTAGATCTTCAATGTTAGCTCTATCTTCTTTTTTAATGTAAGCATAGAGGGCTATAAATTTCCCTCTCAGCACTATCTTTGCAGTGTCTCATAGGCTTTGATATGTTGTGTTCTCATCTCAAGATATTATTGAATCCTCTTGCAATTTCTTCTTTGACCCACTAATTATCTAAGAGCATGTTGTTTAATCTCCATATATTTGTGAATTTTCCCTTTTTCCATCCATTATTAATTTCCAGCTTCATTATGTTATGATCACATAAAGTGTTTGTATAATTTCAATCTTTTTAAATTTATTGAGACCTCTCTCGTGACCCAACATATGGTCTATCTCTTTCTTTACCTGAAAATCAGAGGTAAACTACTCTCAGCCCATAGTGGATTTACTATGATGGCTTCCCTACATTATTTTAGTTTATATGAATGTGTGAGGGTGAATGATAGCTGCCATTTTGCTCATGGTAATATGATTGTGATCAGGAAAATTATTTGCAAGAAATAAATTAAATTGCTGTCTTTACTAATTTCAACTTTGTTAAAATCTCTACACTCTAGCTCATAACACACTTAGGGAAGTTTGTATTCTCATGGGTCATATCTAAGACGTTCATTCATATATTCTTTCCTCTATCAAATATTGGTTGAATACCTCCTAAGTTCAATGCACTATTTCTAGGTGTTTACATTTTGGGGCCAAATGCATATTTAGGCAACTGTAATTCCACCTTCTGTATCTAAAGCAGAAAATAAAAGAGACACTGAAGTACTTTTGTTTTATTATCTAACTAAATATACCATCTTTTCAAATCATCTTTTGCTCTCTCTCTCTTCACAAGGTGATTGGCCTTGCCATGCAAATATGTTTTGCTTTTAAGAGCATGCAGCATTTAAGCTAGGCATTTATTAAGTAGACATATTTGGAAATGATAATCCAATTAATTATGAAAGAATTTTTTGCCCTATAAAAGCAACTTGCAAATAGTTGAATAATCTATTCAATGAAGAGGGAATATGTGTGGGGAAAATACAAAATATTCAATTCAGTGATTGTCTTTAATATTGCTTATTGTTTTGTAGGGTCTCTTTTGCTTTTCCTGCTGAAATATTTTCGGCTCTCTCTTGATAGCATTTGGTTTCTAATAAATGTGGAAAATTTAAATTATAGGTATGTTAGACGTGCACTTTTTATATAAAATTCATGCATAATTTGACTTGTTTTGGTTGCTTTTTTTCATGGCAAAGCACACGTGGGTTTTAGAAGTCTAGAGTCTAACCATTGGAGGCTGTTTTCTTTGATTTTCTCTTTTTGTTTACAGCTCAAATGAATAGCACTGACCCATTAAATGAAGAGGATGCCCACCAACATAAGGTATATCTATATTTAGTAATAAACATTTTTATAGGATTGCACCTGCTGGTATTTTATAGCTCCTCAGATAGAAAAGAAAGACTGCTAATGCATTAGTCAGGAACAGTGCCTTCACCTAAGCTTTTAAGACACTTTGGAATAATTACATGAGAATCAGAGGTTCTGGGCTGCTAGTTTGGGAAGCAATTGAGTAAATGTAGCATATCTGGGCACACTATGTAGTGGTAGCTATTTCCTTTCTCCTCTTCTTCATGGAGCCATGGAGTTTATCAACTATGATGAATTTCCTCTGGCCTAAGCACAGTATGAGAGCCAAAGGTGTCAATCCATCCGTTCAGTGTTTACATGGTGGGCAGTTCATCTTCATTTCATGCTTGGGTTGTAGTGAAAGGAAGCAGTGTCCCTATTTTAATCTTAACAGCCCATGATAATATTTTCATATAGACCAACTTGGAAGCAACTTCTTGTTTTTAAATTCCTTCTTCTCCTGCCCTACCTATAGTTTCTCACAGATACCAGAAGAAAAAAAGCTCTCCTAGTTCTAGCTCTAGTTATATAACAATTGGGAGAGGTGAGTGTTTCCAAAGTGTTTTCATAATGTTTCCTTTATAAGGAAATTTGATCTGATTAATTTAGTAAGTCTTTAAAAATTAAGTGGATTACATTTTTATTGTGTTTAAAATTATCAATATTGCTAAAATACTGGAAGAAAGGACTTTAAATGTACAACAGAAAATAATGATTAGTACACATATGGAATCTGAGTCTACTGCATTTTGTTTTTCTTCTTATTAGTCTACTTTTCTGAAATATCAGGATGGCTGTATCCCAGTAGCTACATGGTTAGATCTAATTATAAAATTGAATTGAATAATATTTAGATTTATGAACAATCTAGAATTAACTGAGGGTGGAATTACAGCTAAAGATGTAAAGATGTAATTTTGAGCTAAAGATGAAAGCTAACTATATATTTTGTTTCTATAGAAACCAAAATTCAGTTCTAAAAATCACATTTGGTATGTTTGTGCTGAAAATTCCAAAACACAGAAGTCAGAACATGTAAAAGTTGATGAAAGAAGCAAAGAGGATTTATTTATAAATAAAGATATATATGAAGATTACCAAACAGATTCCAAAAACACAAACTTTGTTAAATCCCAGCACAAGCAATCAGCTCTCAACCAAAGATACTCTAAAGAACTCAGAAAGGACAGTCTCCATAATGTCAGAGATCCCAGCACATATTTGTCTAAGGGTAAAGGAAGAAGAAATAAACAATGTAAAAGGACTCATGTGGATGATGGAGACTGCAGTCTAAGAAAGACAATAGCTGCCTTTTCTTCCGGAAGAATAAAGGAATTGGTTACTTATCAACAGCCTATTCTCCATATCCCTGATGAGCTTCCAGAAGAGTCATGTAAACCTTCCAGCCCTACTCTGCCAAACTTGAAAAATGAATTAGATAACAATAATAAGACTTGTTCAAATTCCAAAGAAATACATACTCAGAGCCTGGATTTACCAGATGGTCAAGAAGTTCATTTCTTAGAATTAGAATCCGTTGACCGAACTGAAGCTGTTTCTTCCCTGGGACTTTCTTTACAAAAAGAAATCAGTTTACCACTTGTTACTGCAGACCAGCAGCCTCAGACTGACCAAGAAGAGCATAGTATCCCTTATAAATCTCATGAAAACAATAACTCAGGTAAAAAAGATGAGTACCTTAATAAATGGGAAAATTCTTTTCGATCCTTTATAAAGGAAAGTTTTAATGATGGTGGTGGTGGTGGTGATTGCTCTACCTCTGAGAATACTGTAATATCTAAAAAGGTGATGTGTTCTGCAGATTGCCAAAACCACTATCATTGTAAAGAGAGCATAACTAACAGAGAAGAAATGGACTTTCAACAATCGTTGCCTTCAGAACAATATTTGTCACAGGAAAATGAAATAGAAACAGGCAGCCCAACTAAAATTCTACAACAGGAAGCTGTTAATTTTTCTGATTCAGATAATAATATCATTTCTGAACAACATGTTGCAAACTATGAACAACATATTTCTTTTAATCATTCACATGGCAATCCTGAACAAACTTCCCTGGCTTGTACAAGAACTCTTTCAGCACATGAAATTTCAAAGTTGACTAGTCACGTTGAGCTGTTCAAAAGGCCTCAGGATTATAGCTTCAGAGCACCAACTCTTTTAATGAATCACAGTATGGAAAAGATAAATGAGAAGCAAGACACCAAAAGGAATTACACTCATAAAGGTCAAAAAAATTATTCAAGTGGGCCTTTATCCACAATTGTTCATTCTCAAGTAACAGAAACAACTAAAATTGATAAAAGCAGTCAAGACCTTCTAGATAGCCAGACCATGCATAACACAAATTTTCATTCCTCTGACAATATAAATGAAGAATTGATCAACATCTCACAACTTAGTCAAAGAGGAGAGAAGGAAATTTCTCCCAAACCAGGTATTATTAGGAGATTTACTTATTTTATAGAAGTGTCCAACTGAATTCCACTCAACATATGCCCAAACTTACAAGAATGAGGACCATGATTAAGGGATGCTACTAAGCCTAGTGATAGTGTTTACTTTGAAAGTCAAACTGTTATTATCAAAGATGGTAGTGATAGTGTTTACTTTGAAAGTCAAACTGTTATTATCAAAGATGGTTGTTAAATTGGTATTGACAGAAGTTACCAAATAATATTTCTATCTATTTTTATAGTTTCTTTTTTATTTTTTTTATTTTTTTTATTTATTTTTTATTTATTTATTTATTTTTTTTTTTTTTTTTTATTGGTAAAAATCAAAATTCTCACAATACATACAAACATTTGCAAAATGATATATAAATATATATGCATATATGTGTATTTGCTTACAAAAATGTTGTGTTTATATATATATATATACATATATTTTAAGAGGTGCTTAGATTACCCAAAATATTACATGGAACCCACTAATATAGTATTTATTTAGTATCAGGAAGCATAACATTTTCACAGCAGGAAATTGTTAACCCCCATGATTTCAACTATTTACTATATCCTCATCAGAATTGAAACCAGTAAATTTTGTTTATTATATAAGAACATTGTTATGTTAAAGGCTTCCATTCCACTGGGGAAAAAATTCAGCTTGGAACAGAAACTTTTAAAAACTGAGAATTTTTTTTTAGTCACGTAGCCAGTAAGAAGAATTATATTACTAATATTGCACAGGTGTTGTTTTTCAGATGAGAAATTAATTAATAGTATCAATATAGCTGAAAACACTGTAAGAAATTTTGAGGAGAAAAAAGAAAATTCAGAAATTTACAAGCCTACTAATATCCAAGAACATAAAAATGCAAAGAATTTCAGACAAAGACAAAATTCCTTGAAAGCTACCTACAGCCAAGGTTTGTATTCCTATAATTGTATAGGTAAAAGTTTACACAATCGAACACAGCAATCCACTCTACTTCAGGGATTTTCTAAACTCTCATAGACACTGTTTACCTTTTAGTCATTCACTAAATTATAAGATTATTTCAGTTGTATTTACTGATGTTTTTACTATAAGGCACTACTTGAGAATCCACTAGTCTTCAGATACATTCTAGTCATATTTCCTCCTCTGACTTCTAATTTGTTTTTTAGAGGAGATAAGATAAACAGCAGAGGTAGCAGGAATATTAAGTGGGGGCAGTATGGGTGAACTGTGTCAGATCCCTTAGAAACTTCAATGAGCTCTTTTAACATAGGAAAACATAGGAAAGTGTGGTCACTAGTTTCTTTGTATCAGATGAGTGAGCTGTTTGGCAATTGGACAAACTAACTATCCTTTGATAATTCTTGTAGCTAGTTCTTTTATGAACAATAGGCTGGACTATTTCAGGTTAAATATTAAACAGTTAAAAGCTGATTTATCTACTGTCTAGTAATACTGGATTAGGCATTCTCTGTGAACCTTCCCCTATTGTCCCCCTCTCATGTAAACTGAAGCCCTTCTTATACATACTTCCTGTAGTAGGCTGAATAGTGGTCCCCAAAAGAGATGTGTCCACATCCCAATCCCTGGAGCTTTTGAATATTAGCTTGCATGGTAAAAGAGTGAATATTACCTTATTTGGAAAAAGGGTCTTTGCAGATACAATTAAGTAAAGGATCTTGAGTTGAGAAGATCATCTTGGATTATCTGGGTGTCCTTAAATATAATGACTAGTATTCTTTCAAGAGAAAGGGAAAGGGATATTTGAGATATACAGGAGGGAAGGCAATGTGAAGATGGAGGCAGAGATTAGAGTCATGTGGCCACAAGCCAAGGAAGCCAAAGAATTCTGGCAGCCTTCAGAAGTTGGAAGAGGCAGGAAAGATTCTCCTCTAGAGCGTCCAAAGGGAGCATGACTCTGCTGACTCCTTGATTTTGGACTTATTGTCTCCAGAATCACAAGAGAATAAATTTCTGTTGTTTTAAGTCAGCCAGTTTGTGTTAATTTGTTATGGCAGTCACAGAAAACTAACACACCTCTCTAGCAGCACTTAATCACATTTTAATGTCATTGTTTACATGTCTGAAGCAAAAACAGTATATTTTTATCTATTTTTATAGAGAACATTACTTGAATAAATGTTTGTTTGATTGAATTAATAAATTTACTGTCCTAGAGAAAATAATTACAGATATGGACATTTGGGGATTCCTTAATACAAGGGCTGGCTTACCTCACTATCTCCCAACAGTGAAATCAACCAGATTCTGAGCTTTCCCACTCTCCTTGCATGCCCCCCCCATACAGATTTCCAGTCAGAATTTTATTTATTTTATTTAAACATGAACAGATAGCTAAGGATCAACAAGCATTTGAGGAAAGTGCCAATATCAAAGAAACAGCAAAGCAAACCAACAGACCAAAGGAAACAGAAACAATGCAAGAATGAGAAAAAAAATCTAAAACTTAAAAAAAAATGGTATAGAAAAGAAGGAACAATTAGAGAGCAATAATACAGAGTTCTTAGATATTAAAAATATAATAGCACAAATTAAAAATACATATATATAAGTAGATATCTACAACAAGGTTAGAAGGTAGAGCTTTACAAGTCTTTTACAATGGGCAATAAAAGAAAGAACTAAACAATAGGAGAAAAAAGATAAAATTGGAAGATCACTCTAGGATAGGTAGAGAGAACAGTGAAAACAGGAGAAGAAATCATCAAAGAAATAATACAACATTTTCCATATTGAAAGTGCCCACCAAGTGTCCAGTACAATAACAAAGCACGTCACTGTGAAATTTCAGAACAGGGATAAAGAGAAGACCCCAAAAGCTTCCGAAGAGGAAAAAAAGCAGGCCACATACAAAAGAACAGAAATCTAAGTTTTCTGAATCATATCATACTTCTTAATAACAACACCAGATTCCACACTATAGTAGTACCTTATGAGATGTTTAGTGTGAGAGCTATTTGTTTCCCTTCAATTTTCTGCCAGGTTGTATCTTAAATTTTCAGCTACATGATGTAGAAATTATGATGATAGTAACATTGAGTAGCTTTTGAGTTTTTGCCCCAAATTGTTTATCACCTGCCTGCCTTCTTTGTACCAGGAACAAGGTGAGAGGATTTATATCATCCACAGTAAGAATTATTTGGAGAGATATTTCAATTCAAACTTGCAATCTTCAGGTGCCATCTTAGATATTTTAGAATTTTAAAATATTATATGCATATATATATCTTTTATAATATGTTGTTATTCTTCCAATAAAGAATTCCTGAATGCAATTTCCTAAATATGTTTTTGTCTGGATATCAGTGGAAGATAGAGAAGAAGCTATCAATCTTCCCTGTGATTCATACAGCCAAATAATCCATTTTTTAAGAGAATAATCCTCTAATCTTTTTAACTCATACCTTGAAATTGTATGTCTCATTGATAACCTTTAGGGAATAGGCCAGAGGAATGATCCCATGTTTTAATACAGTGGTTTCCAAACTTTAGCTTGCATCAGAATTACCTGGAAGGCTTGTTAAAACACAGATTGCTGGACTCCACCCTCAGAGTATCTTATTCAGTTAGATGTATTAGTTATCTATTGCTGTATACAAATTACCATGAATGTTTAAAACAACACAATTATCTCACAATTTCTGTAGGTCAGGTTGGGCATGGCTTCGGTAGGTCTTCTGCTCAGGGTCTTTCATAGGCTGTAATTAAGGTGTTGGCCAGGAACGGGGTCTCATCTGAAGGCTCAACTAGAAAAGGAGCCCCACTTCCAAGTTTATGTGGTTGTTCACAGAATTCAGTTCCTTGGAAGGTTGTTCAGACCGAGGGCCTCAGTTCCCAGCTGGCTACTGACCAGTAGCCATCTGCCACATGGGCTTCTCTAACATAGACACTTGCTTCATCAAAACCTGCAAGCTTCCTCTTCAACATTAGGAAAGAGGAAGAGGAAAGGTCTTAAAAGGCCTAACCTGGGCCCCACGTACAGAACTCATCCTGTACCACACCCGCAATCCATGTCTTGGATTATGTACTGTTTTGGTTTTTTTCCCTGTTTCTTAAGAAACTCTTTACTCCCTTGCCTACCCCCCAAAAAAAAGAAAAAGGGAAAAAAAAAAAAAAACTTGCAAGCTGAGAAGGAAATAGAGTGAGTCTGCTATCAAGACAGAAGAAATTATGATCTCTTGTAACCTACTAAGGGAAGTAAAATTCCGTCTACACTGAGGTATTCTATTGGTTAGAAGCAAGTTGCTCAAGAGGAGAGATTTACACAAGGCTAGAAATACTAGGAGGCAAGGATCTTTAGGAGCCATCTTAGAGTTTGCTTTTCAAGGTAGGCTTTGGTTGGGCTGGAGAATTTGCATTTCTAAGAAGTTTCCCAGGTGATACTGCTATTGCTGGCCTGGAACTACACTTTGAGAATCACTGTTTAATGACCATCCTTTCCTGTTTTATCACCCTAGCCCTTCATTTACTTTGCCTTGTATCTAAGTCTAGAGCTTCTCTAATGCAGTTTCTACAAAGAATAAACCTCCAGGTTCCTGGCTTGGGGATGGGGATATGAGGTAGCAAGTGTAGTTGCCAGGCTAGTCACTGTTAGGGAGCTTGGAGACCCAACTAGTCTGTATTTAGACTTCCAATTAGTCTCCCTGTTTTCGGCCCTAATCCACACATGCTGCCTTCTTTGGTACCTGATGCCCCCAAGTGCTGAGTGCCTGGGTTCAGATTGGCTCTCTTCCTCTCTCCATTCCCTTTGCAAGCATTTAGTTTGGTGCATTCCCCACTGTGCTAAGTCAGTTACCTCTTCTCCATCAGTGCACGTTTCATTCCCCAAATTTTGTTGAAGCCTTTTGTTCTCTATCATTTCCTATTCTTTTCTTTATACTATACTTTTAAAGAATCATTTACTATCATTTTAGCATCATTTCGGGGGAAATGGGGAAGGTCTACTATGTGGTCAGTTCACTATAGTTAGTGCCAACTTAAATCTCTGTAAACTTGCATTACAAGGAACAGAATTTTTTAAAATCTTTCGGCATTCAAGTTTGGCTGCATTTTTATGAAAGAAAATAGAAAACCCTGAAGACCAGTTTGGTACTTGCACCACATGTGATTAAAAACACACCCATTGAGGCAGAGAATAGCTGTTGGAAGAAGATTTTTCTATAAGCATCACAATTTGTTTGAAGGAAAATTTTATCCATTGCTAAAAGGACTGCTGGGAGTTAGGATGAGTGTGGAACTAAAGCAAGTTTGTTTATTTATTTTAATCAAGCATGATAGATTGAATAATCAACTTCTAGGGTGAATGCAAAGTAATGTGCTTATATGCTGTATAATTTACAAGTTATATTTTAAAATAATATCTGTAATAATAATATTAATTGATATTTCTATGTAGTGTACCTAACTTAGGATATTTTGAGGAAGTTGTTATGTATTTGCTAGGATCATTTATAATAATCAGCATTTAATAGAAAAGAAGCCTCAGTTTTGCCTGGCAAATTTACAGAAATGAAAAGAACTGGAATCAATAAGAGGAATATGAAAGGAGAAAGCCAGCTTCATTTGGCTGCCAGAAGAGGAAATTTGTCTCTGGTGAAAGTTCTAATAGAATCTGGAGCAGATGTGAATCTAAAAGATAATGCAGGTTTGGGTACTTTTTTTAAAAAAAAAAGATTTATTTTATTTCTTTCTTTCTCCTCCCCCCTCATTGTTTCCACTTGCTATCTGTTCTTTGTGTGCTGTGTCTGCTTGTGTTTTTTTTTTTAGGAGGCACCGGAAACCGATCCCAGGACCTCCCATGTGGGAGGGAGGTGCCCAATCACTTGAGCCACCTCCGCTCCCTGCTTGTGTCTCTCATTGTGTTTCCTTGTTACGTCTCTTAGTTGTGTCGTCTCATTGTGTCATCTTGTTGTGTCAGCTCATCGCGCCAGCCCGTTGTGTCAGCTTGCTCTCTTGCTCGTCTTCTTTAGGAGGCTCTGGGAACCGAACCTGGGACCTCCTATGTGGTAGGTAGGTGCCCAGCTACTTGAGCCACATCCACTTCCCTGGTTTGGGTACTTTTAATTTTTTTAAAAATTTGAACTCAGTGAAATATACATTTCATCTTTCTCCCCTCAATTTTGACTGACTATATATTCCTGCTAACTTTTATTTGAGTAATCTTTTTATAATATAATATTATATAGTTGAATAGTAAGATTTATCTTGCTGTCCCATCAATTGCTGAAATAACTTTCTTTTTTTTTGGAATAATTTTTAACATATATTTGGTAGTATTGGGAGGGGTTATACAGAAGAGGGAATAAGAAAATTTTTATTCACACTCTTTCCTTGTAATCCTTAATTCCATTTCGTAGCTCTTGAGAGAATGGAAACTTTTTCCCATTTCCCCATCCCCTCTTCTTTTTCCTCCTATCTTTATACTATTCCTTTTTTCTTCCTTCCCTTATTTTTATGCTAAACCTCCATTCTTTAAATTGATCTTCTAATATTTTGCTTGTGTGAAAAATTTCAGAGGGAAGAACTCAAAAGTTGATTGAGTCAACTGTCATTTTTAAAAGAAATGTGACAATATAAAGATATAAAATAGACAGATATGATCGTATTCTATTTTAATATGAATTAAAACAAACTGACATGAGTAGTGTTTACTGTGGTCCCATTATACTTTGCATTCTGTGAGTCTTCTGTTTTGGTGCTTGTGACAACAAATATTTGTGATGAGATCAATTTGTTTAAAAAAAACAAAAAAAACTTTTAAGCCTTATTTTTCAAAACTGTTTTTTATCTAATACTTTGTGTATGTGTGTCTATGAATCAATATAGATATTACTTTTATTAAGGCAAAGAAACTTAGTCATAAAGATTCTCCATGGATGTTGATTGGTAAGCAGAAACTAGTCTTATTTTTATTTTTCCTTGTTTTAGGTTGGACACCACTTCATGAAGCATCTAGTGAAGGATATAATGATATAATTGTAGAGTTATTAAAAACTGGTGCTAATGTTAATAGTGAAAATCTAGATGGAATTCTGCCCTTACATGATGCTGCTGCAAACAATCATTTAAAGGTACAGTACTCATCAGGTTAATTTTCTATTACTTTTTTTTAATATATATATATAAAATCTTTTTTAAAAAATCCAAATGATTTTTTAAAAAGATACTTAGATTATATAAATGTTACACAAAGATATAGGGATTCACATATGCCCCACTCCCCACACCTCCCATACCCTCCCACATGAACATCCTTCATTAGTGTGGCACATTCATTGCAATTGTTAAATGCATCCTGGGACTTTGCCATTAAGCATGGACCATAGTTCACCCTGAATGCCCCCAATCCTGTCTGATCTCGGAAGCTAAACAGGGTCGGGCCTGGTTAGTACTTGGATGGGGGACCTATTACTTTTTCTTAGGAAAAAGAATGAAAAAAATGATATTTTTAAACTGAGGACTAAAGTGATTCCTCGAATAATTTTTAAAACTTACTTGAAATTACATGTAAAGATAAGATATTGTATATGGATTGGAAAAACAATATATTTCTTAATGAATCATTTTCCCTTTGCCTCTTCATAAAATTCATGTTAGTCAGAATAAAATGAAAATGCTCAGAGTAAACCCAGGCTATAAATCTAATACATTCCATTTTTAAGTGTGTAAAATTGTTTGCTGTTGTACACAAACAAGCCTAATTAAATAGTGATGATCAAGGTGACAGTTGGACTTTTTTTTTTTTTAATGCAGAATTATTCGCTGGGTTTGGAGTTTTGAAGAAATGGATAAAAACACGAGTTGCCTATTTTCTTGGGATTTTGTTGTTGTTGTTGTTTTTCTTTGCTTTTCTCCATCAGGCAGCCGTGGTAAAAAATATCACAAGAGAAAATTTTGGGGGTAATTATTTCAGTGTCATTATTGACACTGAATTTCAAATCTAGACCTTAAAACCATTTGAATTTTTAAACTCACCTTTCTGTTTGAAAAACCTGTCTGTTATTATCAATAGACAGGAAAAAAAAATGCTTTTGAAAATATAGCTAAGGACCCAACAACAACAACAAAAAACAGCGTTCATATATAAAAGAAAATTCTTGGATCCCTCACTAATACCTACCTGTCTGTCTGTCTATCTATGTATCTATTTCTTTTAAGAGCATGTTTATATTTATTTAAAGCTTCCATGGAGGTATTTTTTCCACTGTTTTCATCTTACAGGTAGTCATGCAAAGAAATAGAGTTATCAAATTTAAGATTTGCGGAAATAAGAGATGTGAACTAATGATTAAGAATAATACCAGAAGGAAGACACTCTTTTGGCTTTTGAGATATTTAAAGTTAAAAAGAATAGACAAAGTCTCAAGGTTATGTGGTTGTGAAATGGAAGAAATCAAAGAATCATTAAAGCAACGAACCTACTGATTATTTGTACAGGCAATAGGCCACTTAAAGTGAAACCACCTAAATACAGACCAAAATTTCATAGAGGGAAAATCATGTTTTGGGAATTACCCTAAAAAGTCTAACATAAAACAATGAAAATAAGTTTATTTTCTTATTTGAATATGAGTTGGGGATCCCCAGGGCCACCCCTCCATTCAGAGATTCATTAGGAAGAACTCACAGGACTTAGCATACAGTTGTATTCATGGCTAAGATTTATTTCAGTAATGTAGTAAGTATACATAGCCAGATCACAGGGGAAAAAGACACAGATGGAATCTGGAGGTTTCCATGTGAAGGCTTTTTTATCGTCTCTGCCTCTCATGAGGGGTCACACAAAATGAATGCACTCTTTCCCTAGCAAAGAAAATGCAGCAAAATTTGTGATGTTTCTGCCAGGGAGGCCCATTAGAAACTTGAAGGCCAAGATTTTTACTGGAAGTTGGTCATATCTGCCTAGTAAATACCAAAATTCCAGGCTCCCAAAAGGAAAGCAGGTATTCAGCATAAATCACATTGTTTGTGCAATTAGTTTAGGCATAGTGAGCCACTCATATCAGTTAGGTAATGTTTTATATCAGTATATATATCAATGTATCAGCCAAGTTCCCGATGCCAGCCAAGGGCCAACCTTGCAAGCAGGCCTTTCTGGATGGCAGTCTCAGGCTTTCTATGTCAATTACTTTCTACACAGTATTAAATCTAGGTTCTATTTGAAACATATACTAATTTCTAGAACAGCAAAATTCTGAATTATGTTTTCTTGGCCTGATTTTTCTGACAAAGTATATGACATTACAGAGTACATCCTTTATCTCACAGTTAATTTTTGCACCATGATCTCAAGGAAAGTCTTTTTACAAAATCCTGAGGGACATCACCAGTTTTTTGTAGGGCCTCTTCAATCCTTTGATATCCAAATCCTTGTGATTATTTCTCTTTTTAGGTTAACAGTTCTGTTAGTTTCTCATTCATCACTGGCTTTGCTAGTGCTTCAAGCATTTCTCCAACATTAGTTTAATGTAGGACTTCAGGAAATCCTACATCTTTGCATTTGTACTTTGTAATCAATTTATAGTATATTTCCATTTTCTTGTTGACTGTTTACTACATTAGTGACCAGTGGGAAATGGACCAACAATCAAGACAAAAGATGTTGACCTGATGGATGGGAAAGATACTGTCTTAAAAAGCAGAGAGGAATGTTCTATGGTGTCAGATTTTATAAATGGTCTTCATTAGAATTTTGCTGTTCTCACAGGAACTTGGTAACTTCAGGGGACTGAGAAAATGATTACCCAGACATAGAGAGTCCTCTGTAAAAATAAATGCCAAGAGCTGAAAATTGACCATAGGAAATATCAGAAGGGGAACCTTGTTTGGTAGATAAAACACTGAACTGGGGGGTTGGAAAACTTGGGTTCTAGCCCTTGTCCTGCTGCTTGAGTAAAATGTAAATAACTCTACCTCTAAAATGAAGAATTTCTTCTAGAGCTTTGCTGTCAGTAGCTACAGGCTGTTTTAATTTAAATTACTTAAAATTGATTAAATTTTAAAATTCAGTAGTTCTTTTATGTTAGCCACATTTCAAGTATAAAATAGCTACATGTGTTGAGTGACTACCAAAGTAGACAGTACAGATACAGAACATTCCCATTATCACAGAAAGTTCTATTGGACAATTCTGGTCCAGGGTACTGTGAGCACACCTTTTCTGTAAAGGGCTAAATAGTAAACATTTTCGTTTCTCTGGGCTACATGGTTTGTCGCAAATACCCAACTGCTCTTGTAGTACCAAATCAGACATAAGCAATATGCAAATGAGTGAATGTGACTGTGTGCCAAGAAAGCTTTATTTATAGAATCAGGCAGCAGGCTGGATTTGGCCCACAGATCATAGTTTGTTGATCCCTGATCTAGAGTATCACAGGATCACTTATATCCCTTCACCTATATGGTGATATAAATGAACTTTCCTTATTTCTTTTGGCTTTATTTTAAGGAGAAAATTTCTTTTAAAGATTTATTTATTTACTTTATCCATTTTAAACACCCCCCTTCCCCATTTGCTGTTTTGTGTCCATTCGCTGGGCAATTCTCTTTGTCTGTTTCCTGCCATCTCTTCTCATCCTCCTCCTCCAGTCTTCACCAGGATTCGATCCCGGAGACCTTCCATGTAGGAGAGAGGTGTTCTGCCACCTGCGCCACCTCGGTTCCTGGTTTTCAGAGCTTTTGGAGCATCTCGTCTTGTCTCTCCCCTGTGTCTCTCTCCTGTTACGTCATCATCTTGCTGCATGGCTCCCGGGGCCTGTCGGCTCACCAGCATACAGAGCCTGGCAGCCCATGCACCTTCTATATATATATTTTTTTTTATTTTATCGGGAGGTCCCGGGGATTGAACCCAAGTCCCTCTATATGGCAGACGGACGCCCAACCATTTGAGCCACATCCCCCCCCTTAAGAAGAAAATTTCTATTTGTAAAAAGGAGGTGGTATTTTTAGTGACATTTTAATTCCCTTAACACTGATATATTGCCAACATCTTTCCTTATCTTATGTCTTCATTAACTTTAGCTTTGTGTCCACAGTTCTTCTTCTGTCATTGTCTCATTTTTTTTCTGATTTACTTCTTCCCTTTTGTCTCTATTTCTTTATCCCAAGATAGGATATTGAGAGATAAATTAGAAAGATTAAAAGAGAGGAAAGAGAGGCAATTTTATGTATTGTAGACCTAATCTATTTCGATTCTTTTTCTATTCTATAAATTTTATTCTTTTGTATAATTTAATTTTTAATCTTGTTTGATTATTCACAAGGGTAATCAGTACCTTATATTTCTTTTTCAACTTTTAATTTCTTTTTGCATTTTAATTTCTGTTTAAGTTATTTTCTAAGATAACCATATATCTTACCATGTAAAATTTAGAGAATTTTAAAAAATAGGGAAAAGGAGAGTGAAAGTCTAAAAAAAGATAAAAAATAGGTGGGGATGAACAGCCACTTTCAGCCAAGATGGAATCACAGGTTCAGGAGATCCCCTCCCTTCTTAACTAGAAAAGCAGAGAAAAAAAATGAAATCTTGACACCAGCACATCCCTGAGAGAAAAGAAGCAAATAAAATGAACCTCTAATTGCCCCAGCTTACTGATTGGAGCAAATTTCCAGGCACAACTTAAAGAGAGCGAACACAGAGTCCAGGGGTCTCAGTGAGTTGAGTTCTCAGTGTGGACTTTAAAAGAGTCAGGTAGCTAGAATTTGTGGAACAAAAAATGCCAGAGAGAAAGAATCTTCACAGAGAGAAATCTCCAAAGATTTCAGGAGAAGTCTCCTTAATTCTTTGGCTGAGTACTAATTTTTAAATAAATGTAAGGAAAGGACCTAAGGCTGGACAAAGAACCAGCAGGGAGAAATAGGCAAAACCATCGCTGAAACTTATACAGGACTGGGAGTAGTACATGCTCCCACCAGCCAGAGCAAAAGGACCTTCTAATTGATAGAGGTTCAAGGAGAGTCCTTAGAAGGGTATTGATTCAGTAGTGGGACCAAGTTAGTCCTAAGCTAAACATTTATCTGGACCCATCATAAAACTTAAAGGTGAGACTCAAAAGAACAATACTGATTCCAAATAACTTAGCTGTATCCTAGGACAAAACTCAAAAACGTCTGGAGGAATATAATAAATTCCAACATTCAGCTGTGTCAAATTCACAATGTTCACTAACGAATCCAAAATTATTAGGCTTGCATAGAAGTTAAAAATATGATCTATAACCAGAAAAAAAATCAGTCAATCGAAACAGACCCAGAAATGACACAGATAATAGAATTAGCAGAAAATTATGTTAAAATGGTTATTATACTTCATGTGGTAGGAAAAATCCTAAAATAGCCCTCAAGATTTACACATCCTGACATGTGCAAACTCTGTATAATCCCCTCCCTTTGAGCATGGGTAGACCTGACCTAATCAGGTGAACCCTTTTAAAAGAAGGTAGGCAATTTAGCAGTTCCTCAGAAAGTTAAATATAGAATTACCAAATGCCCCAGCAATCTCACATCTATGTATATATAAAAAGAGTTGAAGGCAGGGACTTGAACAGATATTTGCACATCAGTGTTCATAATGGCATTATTCACAATTGCCAAAATTGGAAGCAAGTGCCCATTAACAGATAAATAGATAAACCAAATGTCCTATATATATGCAACGGAATACTATTTAGCCATAAAAAGAAATGAAGTTCTGATACATGTGACAACATGGATGAACCGTCAGTACATTATGTTGAGTGAAATAAGCCACACATAAAAGGAAAATATTATATGATCCCACTGATATGCAATAATTAGAAGTAAATTAATAGAGTCAGAAACTACAGTACAGGTTACCAGGGGCTGGGGTGAGAGTATGGAATAGGGAGTTAAGGCTTAAATATACAGTTTCTATTTGAGACAATGGGGGAAAGTTTTGGTAATGGATGGTGAAGATGATGATAGCACAACATTGTAAATGTAATTAACACCACTGAATTACATATTTGAATGTGGTTAAAGGTTAGGTTGTATATATGCTATTAAACAAATAAAAAAAAAAAAACCAGAATGTACAACACACACAGTAAACCCTAATGTAAACTATGGACTATAATTAATAGTAAATAGTACAATTATAATATTATTTCACTAATTGTAACAAATGTACCACACTAATGCAAAATGTTAATAATGGGAACTCTGTTTTCTGCATTATTTTTCTGTTAACTTAAAACTTCTATAATGGGAAAATATTATATACATAAAAAAAGAAGGTGAAGTATCAAAGAGATGCTCTCCTTCTGACCTAGAAGAAAACAAACAACCACATTATTAATTGCCTTTGGGGGTCATATGGCAAGGAACTGCAAGCAGCCTTTAGGAACCTAGAGTGGTCTCCAGCCTACAACTACCAAGAAAATAGAGAATATAGCCATAAGGAAATGAATTTGCAAAAAAAAGGAAAAGGACCCCACCTATTAGATGAGAATTGCAGTCCCAGCTGACAGCTTAATTTCAGCCTGGTGAGACCCTGAACAGAGAACCCAATCATATTTTGCCCAGATTTCTGATCCACAGAACTGTGAGACAATATATTTGTGGTTTAAGCCACCACATTTGTAGTTATTTTTTATGCAGCAGTAGAAAATTAATATACTCATGTTCAAGAAGGAAGTGGAAAACAGAAACATCATGAAGAGAGAAAGAAATGGAAGACAGAAATAAGACTTAAACTTTTAGAGACGAAAATTAAATATCTGAAATAAAATATTCACCAAATGGAATTAACAGCAGATAAATACTGAAAAATAAATGAGCTGTAAAGTTGAAGATAAAGCAATAGAAGCTATCCAAAATGAAACACAGGAAGAAGAAAGACTGAAAAAACAGAATACCAGTAACCTGTAGGACAATATCAAGTCATATAACACATAAGCAATTTTAATGTCCCAAAGGAGGGGGATGGTTAGAAAAAATAGTTGGAGAAATAAAGGCCAAAGATTATCCAAATTTAATGAAAATAATAAACTCACAGAACCAAAAAATCTCAGCAAACCACCACTAGAAAAAAACATGGTAAAACTGCACAAACACATACCATAAGCAAATTGCCAAAACTAATGATAAAGAGAAAACGTTTATAAATGGCCAGAATTTTAAAACAACAACATATGTATAGTGTAACAAACATAAGAATGGCCACCACCTTCTCTTTAGAAACTTTTCAAGTCACTGGACAGTGGGGTGAAATCATTAAAAAGTACTGCAAGAAAATAAAAAACTTAATCTAGAATTCTATACCCAGCAAAAATATCTTTCAAAAGCGAAGAGTATATGGGTACTCCGTATTTTCTGCATGATTATTCTATAAACCAAAAACCTCTCTAATAAAAAAAATTTAAGTGAAGGTGACTTTGGTGAGAATGTGGAAAAATTGGACCCCTCATACATTGCTGGTAGGAATATAAAATGGTGCAAACAGTTTGGCAGTTTTTCAAATGGTTAAACATAGAGTTACCATCAGACCCAGGAATATCCAAGAGAATTGAAAACATTTCTTCACACAAAAACTTGTATACAAATATTCATAGCACTATTATTCATAGTAACCAAAAAGTGGAACCAGCCCAGATGTCTAACAATTGATGAATGGATAAACAAAATGTGGTATATTCCAATGAGATATTATTCCACTATAAAAAGGAATGAAATACTGTTTTATGCTACAACATGGATTAACTATGAAAACATTATGCCAATTGGAGGAAGATAGACACAAAAGACCACATATTGTATGATTCTATTCATATGTAATGTCTAGAATAAGCAAACCCATAGATACAGAAAGTAGATTAGTGGTTGCCAAGGGCTTTGGGCGGGTGGGTGGAGAAAATAGGGACTGATTGTTGATGAGTGGGGTTTCTTTTGGGGGTGATGGAAGTGTTCTGTTAATACGGGTGGTTGCACAATTGTGTACATACTAAAATCCACTGAGTTATATACTTGAAGAGGGTAAATTTTATGGTGTGTGAATTATATCTCAATTTTTTTTTAAAGTAGAAAAAAATCAACATGAAGGCTTTTTCAGATAAGCAAAAGCTAAGAGGATTCATTGCCAGTGGGCCTACTACACTGCATTAAAATATATTAAAGGAAGTTCTTCAGACAAAAGGATAATATACTGGAAGGAAATTTGGATTAACAAAAAAATGAAGAGTGGCACAAATGATAAATATGTGGGTAAACGTAAAGGAATTTTTTCTCATTTTAAAAACTTCTTTAAAAGAAAATTGACTTTAAAATTAAAATAATGCATTTTGGCATTAAAAAATAGATGGGGAAATGGAAATATTCTATTGAAAGGTTCTTACAATATACATGAAGTCATTTCTATTATTTAGAGATAGATGTGGTATCTTAAAAATATATATATTTGTAAGCCCTAGAACAATCACATAAAAAATATAAATATAGATAATAAGCCAATATGAGAGAGAAAAATAAAATTCTGAATATTATTCAATTCAAAAGAAATTAAGAAAAAATAAAAAAAAATAAAAATAAAGAAATTAAGAAAATAGGAAAAATGAACAAAAGGACATGAAACACATAGATGAAGTATGGCAAGATGGTAGATTTAAACTTAGCCCATATTGATAATCACATTATATGTAAATTTAGATTTTTTTATCTAAACATTTATTTATTATTTATATATTATATATTATTTATATATTTACTTTTGGAGATTGGGAAATCTCCAGATATTTAGATATTAAACCATACACTTCTAAATTTACCATAGTTCACAGAAAAAATTACAAGGAGAATTAGGACATATTTTGAACTGAATTAAAGAACACAAATAATATAATTTATGAAATGCAGCTAAAGCAGTACTTAGATAGAAATTTAAAACTTTAAATGCTTATGTAAGACAAAAGGGTACAAATTCAGTGACCTCAGGTTCCACTTTAAAAAGCTAGAAAAAAAACCAAAAAGATCAAGGTAGAAAAAGATAATAGCAGACATCAAGGAAATACAAAACAGACAAATAATAGAGAAAAGTAACAAAGTCAAAACTTGGTTCTTTGAAAATATTAATAAAATTGATAAATTTCTCACCAAACTAAACAGGACAAAAGGAAGACACCAATTACTAATATCAGGATTCAAAAATGATATCCGGATATCTCTACAGATCCTTACAGACCTTAAAAGGTTAATAAGGGACTATTGTTAACAACATTATGCTAAACAATTCAACAATTTAAGTAAAATGGACAAATTCCTTGAAAGAAACTGTTTGTTTGCCAGGACAGTTAAAACAAAGTACTATAGTCTAGTTGGCTTAAACAAGAAATTTATTGTCCCATAGTTCTGGAAGGTAGAACACCAAAATCAAGGTGTCAGCAGGATCATGCTTCCTCTCAAGGGGAGAATAATTCTAGGCCTCTCTCCTGTTTTCTGGTGGGTAGCCAGTAACCCATGGCATTCCTTGGCTTGTGGGTACATAACTCAGTCTCTGCTTCTATCATATGGCCATCTCTCTCCCAGTCTCTCTCTTGCTGACTATGTCCAAATTTCCTCTTGTAAGGACACCAGTCATATTGGATGAAGGACCCACCCCAATACAATTTGGCCTCATT
The DNA here is from genome assembly GCA_026826555.1 of Tolypeutes matacus. Taxonomy (NCBI): domain Eukaryota; kingdom Metazoa; phylum Chordata; class Mammalia; order Cingulata; family Chlamyphoridae; genus Tolypeutes; species Tolypeutes matacus. The sequence continues at coordinate 9,857,868 of JAKSZT010053785.1, forward strand.
CTAACTAATAATATCATCAAAGATCATATTTCAAAACAAAATCACATTTATGAGACCCAAAGTTGGGACTTGAACATATCTTTTGTGGGGACACAGTTAAATCCATACTAGAAACAAACTATCAAGGCTTACTCAAGAAGAAAAAAATAATACTTATATGCTATATCTATGAAAGAAATGAAAATGTAGTTAAAACATTTCTGCAAAGAAAATTCCAGACATAGGTGGATTCACTGATAAATTTTACTATTTTATGATAAAATATAATCAGTTCTATACAAACTCTTCTGGGAAAGTGAAAAGAATATGCTTCCTAATTCATTTTATACAGCTAGCATTATTTTTTTTTTTTTTTTTTTTTTTACACTTTAGATAATACAATTTAATAATTTTGATGATATTTACCATATCCTGTGTCCATTACTTTAAGGTAATGAAAAACCTTCCCCATGACCACGAAACAACCCATTAGATCTTGACTGTTCCCTTCTCCCCAG
>JAKSZT010053785.1:9863364-10021788 GCA_026826555.1 Tolypeutes matacus
TTCAGTATGTTCTCCCAGTGTCTTCTTTATATCCTTAATCTCTTCCTTCAGTTCTTTAAGTTGGTCCATGATATTTGTTTGGATAGCTTTGATTAGTTGTTCAATGTACTGCATTGCTTCCTGGTTTTATTTTGTGCACTGGACTGGTCCATGTTTTCAAGTTTCTCAGAGTCATTTGTATTTTTCTGTTGCCCTCTGGTCATCATATTATCTTGATGGGTTTGTTCAGTTGATTAGCTTTTCTCTAAAATTCTCTAGAATTTTATTTAGCTGTTGGTTCTGCGTGTGAGTTAAGTTTTCTCTTTGGCAGTTTTTCTTATTTTATTTCCTTGCTTCTTTCTATGTTCCCTTGAAGGCAAAAGGTAGGGCCAAAGGAATCAAAAGATGTAAGGAAGGCAGAAGGATAATAGAAATATTGATAAAAGTTAGAAGAGGGGCAAAATGAGACTTAATGAGATGAATATTTAACTTGTGTAAGCAGTGTAGAGTACTAGGAAAAAATATGGAGTTCCTACAATGGACTGGGAAAACAAATGGAGGAATATATATATATAGTGATTTAGAAGGCTTATGAGGAGGGAGAGAAATAGTAGAGAAAGGTCTGAAAGGAAAAAGTTAATACTAATAAAAAAAAAAAAGGAAAATAGAAGAAGAAGAAAACAAAATAGATGTGATAGAAATTGACACCCTTAAGTTGTGGGCCTATGAAAAAATGTTGTCTCTAAGAGCCACAACAGAAAACAGAAGGCAGAAAGATGCAGGAAGGATAAGCGATAGTTTGTAATACAGAATCAATATATACAGCGAGTGGGAAATTACTGAATAAGAAGCCCAGCAAAGAAGCGACCAGCTGGCAGCACCTATTTAAAAAAAAAAAAAAATAGAAGGAAAAAGGAAGAGGGGAGGAAAACGGGAATAATAGCAATAGACCAGAAAGTAACAGAGAGAAACCAAAGATCCACACAGGCAAGCAGTCAAACAGAGCTAAGGGGGGTCAATGATTCCCCTAGGGTCCACGTGGATCCTTCCTGCCTACTTGTGTTTATCAATGAATTTCCCCACAGGGTTCTATATGCACGTCCTGAAGCAGCTTTTAGCTATTAAACTAAATTAAAAAGAATTTATTTTTCATTTGTTGAGGTGACCTCACTTTTTTTTTTTTTTTTTTGTTAGCCAAATGCAGGACCCAAAATAATTCCTCCTCTAGACCAACCCCCTTACGGAAGGGACCCTAGCTGGGCTCGTTGAAATTAATCAAGCACGTCCCACTTTCCGGACTCCCCAGGTTAGCTGAAGCTCTGATGTTAGTCAGTGAGGAGTGCTAAAGATGGCGGATTCCGCCCCTTCCGGCACCGAGCTCCAGCGTCACCGGGCTGCTCAGTAAATCAGTTTGAGAGCAGATTCGCGTCTGCTCTCAGCCTGGTGCTGCTTCAGGTCGGCTTATCTGCTCCCCAAAGCCACAGGGCGGTGAATGCAGCCAGATCAATGTCTAAAAATATAAAATACCCTTCCCTGTCTTCCAACCGAACCCTCCCTTCTTTGGGAAGTGTCCCTTCCTCCTGGCTCCGCAGCGGCCCGGGTCTTATCCCTGGGTGGCTAGGGAAATCAGCTGCGTTTCCTGACCAGAATCCCCCCTCCGGTTCACTGGGTGCTGATTAGCTCGTTTGCTCTGTTCACACAAGGTCCAAGGGGCACCAGGCAGCCAGATCCCCAGAAAATAAAACTTTTTCGCCCCGCCCGCGGCTCAAAATGGCCGTTTTATTTTATTTTTTCCCTAACCAGGGGGCTCAGCTGCCTGTGCCAACCTCCACCGGCAGCCTCAAAACTCACGAATCTCCACCGTTCGGTCCACGCCGCCGATCCGCGCAGATAGATGTCCCAAGCCAATCACTCCACGCGTGCACAGCACAGACCCCCGGGCAGGACCCCGTCCCCAATCCGCCTTGCTCTGGGAGCTTGCAGTGTGCACCCTCCTACACTAACGCCATCTTGGCCCCTCCTCCGCCAGCATTATTTTGATATCAAAACTAGACAAAGACATTTACAAGAAAACAAAACTATAGATCAATATCCTTTATGGACATAGATGTAAAAACTAAAGTATTCACAAGTCAAGTCTAGCAATATATACAAATATAACATGCCCAAGTGGGGCTGCTCGCAGGAATGTTAGATTAGTTTAATATTCGAAAATCAATGAGTATTTCAATACGTGCAGGAAAAGCATATACATTGATTTTCATTCATGATTATTTTAAAAACTGTCAGGAAGCCAACAATAGAAGTGAAGTTCTTCAATCTGATAAGGGGCACCTTAAAAAAACCTACTACTAACATCATACTTAATTGTGAAAGACTGAATGTTTTCCCTCTAAGATCAGGAAGAAGACAACAATGTCTGCTCTCCCCAGTTCTAATCAACATTATACTGAAGGTTCTAGCCAGTGCAATTATGGGAGAAGAAGAAAGAAATGACATACAGTTAGGAAAGGAAAAAGTAAAATCATTTTTATTTCATATGACATGACAAAAAAAAAATTTATTTCATATGATATAATAAAATTTAAAAATCTTCTAGAACTAATAAATGAGTTTAACAAAGTTGCAGAATACATGGTCAATATACAAAAAACAACTGTATGTCTGTATAGTAACAAGGAACAGTTGAAAGTTGAAATTTTTTTAAATGTCATTTACAATAGTATTTAAAATATGAAATGCATAAGAATAAATTTTACAAAATATATCAACGATTTCTACACTGAAAACTACAAAGCATTTCTGAAAGAAAGTAAAGAAGTCCTAAGTAAATGAAGATATATACCATGTTAATGGATTAGAAGACTCAATGTTGTTAATATGTCATGCCTGCTCAAATTAATCTGTAGATTCAGTGCAATCCCAATCAAAATATTAGCAGGCAGTAGAAATTGATAAGAAAGAACTTAGAATAGCCAAAACAATTTTTTAAAAGAACACTATTTGACGGCTTAGAATGCCTGAGAACAAGACTTACTCTGGTTTTTCAACCTCAGCACTATTGACATTTAGAGCAGAATAATTCTTTGTTGTGGGAGGCTGCCCTGTACATTGTAGAATGTTTAACAGCATCCCTGTTGGAGAGAGTCTGCAGCTGCAGGCAAGATAGTCCCATCCATCTTCTCCATGGGATATAAGCCCCCTCTCAATTGGAGGGAGAGTGGATGTCACCATCCCAGAACCCTCGGGATTGGGGAAAAAACTATGGACTAGTGTGGACTTAATGGTATTCTACTATAGACATATTGTGTTTCTAGCAATGGAAGAAATTACAGCATTGATGTGGAGCCAGTGACCACTGGAGGCTCTGGGGGCAGGGAAAGGGAAAAACAATTGTAATACGGGGGCTTTTTTGGGACTTGGGAATCGTCCTGAGTGACATTGCAATGACAGATATAGGTCATTTTATACTATCACACAACATGCAGAACTGTGTGTGAGAGACTGTAGACTACAATGTGAACTATGTTCCGTGCTTAATGATAAAGCCTCTGGATGCGTTTATCAGTTGCAATGAATGTGCCACACTGATGAAGGATGTTCATGTGGGAGGGTGTGAGAAGTGTGGGGAGTGGGGCATATGGGAATCCCTATATCTTTTGTGTAACATTTATGTAATCTAAGTATCTTTTTAAAAATTATCATAAAAAACAAACAAACAAACAAACAAACAAAAAAAACCCCTATGCTTCAAAGGACACTATTAAGACTTGGGAAAATACTTGCAAAATATATATCTAATAAATAACCTGTATCCAGAATGTGTGAAAAACTGTTACGATTCAGTAACAAGACAAACCACCCCAAAAAAATGGGCAAAAGATTTCAGTAGATACTTCATCAAAGAGGATGTACAAATGCCAATTAGGCACATAAAAAGATGGTCAGAATCAGTCATTCAGGTAATACAAATTAAAAACAAAATCAGATACTATCACACACCCACTGAAATTGCTAAAATTAAAAAGACTGGGAAGCGGCTGTGGCTCTATCAGTAGGGCTCCTGTTTACCATATGGGAGGCCCCAGGTTCGGTTCCTGGGGCCTCCTGGTGAAGGCAGGCCTGCCCGTGCGGCGTGGTTAGCTGACCCAGCGAGCACAAGCAGCAAGGGGGGGATAAATGAATAAATTAAAATAAATAAATAAATAAATAAAATAAAAAGACTGACAATATCATGTGCTAAGGAGGATGTGGAACATCTGGAACTCTGATAGATTGCTGGTCAAAATGCAAAATGGCACACTTGGAAAAAGTCAAGTGTTTTTTTATTACATTGTATATACACTTACCATATGAACCAGCAATTCCACTCCTAAGTGTTTTCTCAAGAGAAATGAACATTTTTGTCTATACAAAGACTGTGTACTCGAATGTTTATTGCAACTTTATTCGTAATAGCCAGAAACTGGAAATAGCACAAATGTCCATCAAATAGTAAATAGATAAATGAATTATGGCATAGCTATGCAATAAAATACTACTCAGCAGTTAAAAGGAACAAACTATTTATATATCTAACATGGATAAGTCTAAAAAGCATTATGTTAAGTCAAAGACACTTGGGCAGAACAGTCCATTCAACAAATGGTGCTGGGAGAACTGGATATCCATAGCCAAAAGAAAGAAAGAGGATCCCTATCTCATACTTTATATAAAAATTAACTCAAAATGGATCAAAGGCCTAAATATAGAAGCAAGAACCATAAAGCTTCTAGAAGAAAATATAGGAAAGCATTTTCAAGACCTGGTGGTAGTTTGAGTGGTGGATTCTTAAAGGAGATAAAAGGAGGGCTGAGAAATTAGCTTTCCTGTAAAAGTGTAGAAATGTATAGAGTTGATTGTGACACATTATAGTGAGTAACAGCTGGTTTATAAATGGGAATGTGGCTGGAAGTGGTAGTCTGAGGATGTAAATATCAGTTGAAAGAAGGCTAGAGAATAATCAAGGGGCTGAATAACACAGTGAACCTAGAGGTGGATGAGAATTGTGGTTGATTGTGCAGATTCAAAAGTGTCCTTTTGTGGGCTAGAGCAGATGTACATCACTATTGCAGGATGGTGGGAATGTGGAGAATGATGGGGAAAAATACCACTGGAGTGACCTATGGACTGTGATTAACAGCAATACTGTTATATTCTTGCATCAATGCCAAAGATGTACTTTGTTGATAATGGGAGAGTATCGAAAAAGTATACCAAATGTACGCTACGGACCATGGTTGGTGGTAATAGTCTGACGGTATTATCTCATAATCTGTAACAAATGTTCCGCCATGGTGTGGTGTGTTGATGAAGGGGTGTTGTATGGGAATTCTACACATGTGCATGATTGTTTTGTAAGTTCATAATATCTGTAATAAAAATATATTTTTAAAATAATAATAAGGTGGGTTGGGGGAAAAATACACCAAATGTAAGATATAGACTATAGTTAGTAGTAACTTTTTTTTTTTTTATAGTAGTAACATTTTGATGATATTCTTTCATAATTTGTAACAACTATCTCACAACAATGCAAGATGTTGATGATGGGTTGATATATGGGACCCCTGTATGATGTTATGCATGTTTATTTTGTAAGTTCACAACTTTTACTATACACTTACTGTTTATGTATGTCTATGTATGAGTGATACACTTAAAAAAATCTTTTAAATGAAAAAAAAAAAAACAAAAAAAACTAGATACTATGATTCCATGTATATGAAATTCTAGAAAAGGCAAATTTTATGGTGATAAAAGCAGCTTAGTGGTTGCCAGGGACCAGAGGATGATGGAAAGGTATTGACTGCAGAAGAGCAAGACGGATTTTTTGTGATAATGATGTAATAGAGGCTGATTTAAAACAAAACAAAACAAAACCGGTAAGGGCTATTTCTTGGTCATCTAATCTTTGCCAAGTTCTTTGGCCTTCAGAGCTACCCCATCTTGTTACTTGTAATGCTTTCCAAACTTTAGCCTTTTCTGTTGAATGCCTTGGTGCTATTGTAGACTTTTTCCTATCAATGAATATTACTGAAAAATACCTGTTCATAGACCCTTTCCCTCTGAGTTAAATTCTCTTTTCCAAACTAATATATTAAATTAAACCATGTTAATTTATATTAACAGCCAAGGCCTAGAAAAAGGCCTTATTTAACACATAGGCAAATAGTCATTATTAAAATAATATGCATAATTCCTTCCCTCCCTGTATGATGTTGGAGATAAATTTCTTCAGATTAAGGCACAGATTTCCAGTTTTCTGAATTAATCTCTGGGGATGGGCTGACAAATCTATATTTTTAAATAATCCACAGGTGATTTTACTGATTATTCAGACTTAGAAACTACAGAATTGAGGCACTGCTGACCCCAACTTTTAAAAAATGGAAAAATTAAATTTTCTTTCCGTGGCTTTATTCAAACTTCACTAAGGTATAAATATGCAGCTTTCATCAAAAGTCTTTGCAGGGCACATCTCATCCTGTAGCATGCCCACACCTGTGTCTGGGGTTGTGTACTTTTTTTTCTTTTCTTTCCTTCATTTCTTAATAAACTCTTTACTCCCTTGCTTAAATCCCTTGACTACCCTAAGGGGGAAAAAAAGTCTTTTCAGAAGACTTTTTTCATGGGCCATTCTCTTCTATCTCTCATTATCACAATTGATCTTTCTACCCCTTTTAAGGAAAGAGGGGGCATTAGGGAGCTAGTTTCATTAAGAGCTTACCTTGTTCCAGATACTTATACCAGCTCACAGTTTATCCTCACAGGTGATGAAAATGAGGTTTTGAGATAGTAAGTAACTTGCCCAAAGACATAGCTATAAAGTATCAAGAATGAGTTTTGCATTCATGTGTGCTTGACTTAAAAACAAATGGGGTTTTCTTTATGCTGTGCTACCTCTAGGCTGATAAGAGGCTATCTTTTTTATTTCTGATGACCCATTTGCTCCTAAATTTCTCAGTCTTTCCGTCCCTGGACATAAGCAGAATGAGAAAAATTATTAGCACATTTTGTTTTTCCATTTTAACAAATCTTGATCATCTCTTCCTTAATCAGAAGGTTTTTCAGTAGTTTGGGTCACTTGTTTGCCTCATGCAGATGGAATCACTGGCTGTGTTTTACTAATTGATTTAGTACTATAATCTAATTAATAAGCATCCCTAACATTGATCAACTACAAGTTTACCTCTAATACACAACTTTGAGTTATTCAGAGGAACCTCATTTATATTAGAAACTACCACCCCCAAGAAATATCATGACCTCTTGGCCTCAGTTTAACTTAAATTACAGTTTATAATATCTATAGTTTTCATTTATATAATATGATACAATATATAGAAATGTAATACAGCATTATTTCAGGACTCTTGGTCCCTTCACTATATACAAAGCTCTAGTAGCATGAGAAATGAAAAGGGGTTCTGTAAAGATATGGCCATTCCTCCTGAACATCAGTGATTTCACCTTTGCATTTGAGTGGCTTATTATCTAGACTGTGCTATCCAAGATGGTGTCACTGGCTACATGTACCTTTTAAAATTTAAATTAATAAAATTAAATTAAATTAAAAATTCAGTTATCCACATTCAAATGCTCAATAACCACATATGGCTAGTTTCCACACTTTTAAAAGAACAGATATAGAACATTTCATTATTGCAGAAAGTTATTTTGGATAGTATTGACCTATAATTGGATCTGCTTATGTGTACTTTTTACTAAAATGAAGGCAGCATATCTGGTACTTTCAGCCCATATTTGATTTTCCAATGAGGCAGATCAGGGTAAATCAGTGGATCAGTTTACACTTGTCATATCAAATTTAATCAAAAGTTTTCTTGGCCAGAACTTGAAAACTTTTATTGAATACTTTTTTTTAAAGATTTATTTTTTTTATTTATTTCTCCCTACCCCCTCGATGTTTTGCACTTGCTGTGTCTGTTCATCTTCCTTGTTTCTTTAGGATGCATGGGGAGCCAAACCTCCGATGTGGGAGGGAGGCAGGCACCTAATCACTTGAACCACCTCCACTCCCTGCTTTGTTGTGTCTCTCATTATGTTTTTCCTCCCTATGCCACTTGTTGCATCATCTTGTTGTGTCAGCTCGCCATGCCTGCCCGTCACATCAACTCACTTTCTTCTTTAGGAGGCACCAGGAACCTCTGCTCCCTACTTTGTTGTGTCGCGTTATGTTTTTCTTCTTGTGTCTTTTGTTGCATCATCTTATTGCATCATCTTGCTGTGTCAGCTGTCGCGCCTGCCCATCGCGCCAGCTCGCTGTCTTCTTTAGGAGGCACCAGGAACTGAACCAGAGACTTCCCATGTGGTAGGCGGGAATTCATTCGCTTGAGCCACATCCGCTTCCCTACTGATTACTTTTAATGCTTGGTAGTGGTGTTTTATGATGAAATCAGAAATTACTATTAGGTACCTGTAGAGATAACTTTGAAAAAAAAATACCTTCTAGGCAGCCGAGACTCTTCTACAACATGGAGCAAATCCTAACCAAAAAGATCAAAAACAAAAGACTGCCTTGGATGAAGCAGATGATGAAAAAATGAAACAGCTGCTAAAATATTATGGCGCTGTTGAGACCAATAATACAGATGAGAGTAATGTTATAGTCACTGGTATGTATGTCAGTTTTTCTTGATATTTTATACAAATGTATACCATTGCTCAGAAAAAAATAATATCTTAAGACTTGTCGTGTAAATTGTTTCATAACTAAGGACAGATGTTTCTTATGTTTAATAGATTCTTGAAAGCCATTATTTTTTGTAGTAATTAGTATTTCAAGATTTATTTTAATTTATAGATCATATGTTCCTAATGGATTGGAGTTACATGTTGAAATGAAACCCATATTATTCATTAAACAATCTCCCTAACCCTGGATCTGAGAAAAAGACGTAATTGAAACCAGGCAGATTGGTTTACTTGTGAGTGGAGCTGGAAAAGGTTAACATTATATTGAAGTCTTTGCAATTTTAAAATTCCATTACTTCAAAATTTGTAATGATTCGTACATAGTTTGAACTGATGCCAGCTTTTTGAGAATCTAATATTCTAATTTTAGAATATTAATTTGGTTAACAAATTAGTGAAAAATGAAGGGTATTTCAAGGGAATTTACAGTCAGGCAAAGTTTTGTGAACTATTTTTTTTAGCAATAGCTTGCATTTAAATAGTATAATGAATTATCTATGAGAAATAGGCATTTACTGAACACTAATTTATAAAACATATATTTGTTGAGCACAAACTGTACAGACCAGGCACTTGCCTGTATGGAGTTTCCAGTCTTGTGCAGAGACAGGCCAGAGAAAAGGCAATTCAATACAATTTGTTAACTGTAAGGGAGAGGGAATTCTCCATTGTTCCTCATGCTTGTACCTTGACTCATAGAAAAAGAAACCAAAGAACTGTATCTCATCTCTTTCTCTATGAGGGAGAGTATTGGAGAAAATCCCTTGTCACACATTTCTGCCCCAGCCTGCCACCTTCCTTACCAACTGTTACTCCTCAAGGCAGGAAGAATTACTAACCTGACTGATCAGAGTGAAGCTATTCATTGGGTCATATTTTACTAGTGGGCTAGATCATAGGTAGGTCAAGCTCAGGACTGATGCATAGTTCCTCTGTTCATTTCCTGCTACCGTGTAGTAAGACCACAGGACTTGGCCCTTAGAGAAAGGCCAGTCATCCTTTTTCATATGATTGGTAGAGTAAGTAGACTCAGGGCCTTTCTTTGGGCTATATTTCTCTCCCTCCTCACAGCCATACCTGAAGTTTCAGGTCCATGATTTAGATTGGCTCAGTTTACCAGAGAAGCCTTGCATTTGAAGTTATTAAACACTGTGTTGTAAAGTGCTATGTATATTTCCATTTGCCTGTTGTTTTTTTGGGTGTACATGTCCTTGGTCAAGTGCCCCAGAGGGATAAAGGAATATAGAATACAATAGTAATATGGAGAAAGGGAATCTAGGGTGGGAGGAGGTTTTGAGAGAGCTTTATAGAGGCAGTGAATCATAGTCATTGCTTAAGAGCATGAATTTTGATTTCAGATACATCTGGTTTTCAATACTAGCTGTGTGACATTGGGTACCTTCCTGAATCTCTCTAAGCTTCAATTTCCTCATCTGTAAATTGGATATAATGAACTGCCTACCTTAGAGAGCTGATATGAAGAATATAAGATGATTCCTGGAAAATGTTTGATGTCTAGCATATGATAAGTGCTCAGTAAATGTTAGCCATAATAATAATAATAAATTAGATGCTGATTAACATTAATTGTAGATTCAATTTATCCCTCCCATCCCTGTCATGATTAGAGCTGATAAAATCAAGCTAAATTTTTACACGTTTATTGTATTTTCTAATTTTATTTTTTAAAGTGAAAATTCCTGCTGTTAGGCCAAAGAAACATAAACATTGTTTTTGTGATGAGTATAAAACTGTTGATCCAGCTTCCCTTTTACACCAAGACAAAACAAAAGAAAGCCTTCCCATGGTGAGTGAAGTTGAAATTCTTTCATTCTTTAGTCTAGAAAATACCATTTGTTGGGCCAGCCAGCCATTGACAGTTGGTAGCACTCATTGTGTTTTATGTATATACAAGTTGAAAATGTTTTTTGTCATAAAAAATAATATAGCATAATTGAGCAGATTGAGCCACAAAGATATACTATATGGTGAACTCTAAATTATCTCCATAGAATATGGAACTATGGACTGGTTGCTATCCCTTATATCTAGTTTGGGTTCTTTGGCTACTTCTTGTCCCACAGATACTGTCATACTGTCTTTTTACCCACCCTCTCCCCAAAAGTGTCTAGGTACATAGTAGGTAGGAAAGACCCTGGAACCCAGACAGGGACAAGGAAAACAATCAGGTTTCGTCATTCTGGATCCCACGTGGTTGACAGTGATGTAGTTTGCTGTATGTAAAAACCCTATGTAGGAGGCGGCTGTGGCTCAATCAGTGGGGCTCCCGCTTGCCATGTGGGAGGCCCCGGGTTCGGTTCCCGGGGCCTCCTGGTGAGGGTGGGCCCGCCCGCACGGCGTGGTTGGCTGACACAGCGAGCACGAGCAGCAAGGGGGGGATGAATGAATAAATAAATAAAATCTTAAAAAAAAAAAAAAAAAAACCCTATGTAAAGTTAGATTTTTGCAAAAATAACATAATACTTACTCAATAAAATATGTATAGATCAATAAAATGGATGGTCTTAGTTTGAAAAACACAGTTTAGTAGACACAAATTTACCTCTTAAGCAAGGTAGTATCTTCAAAGAGATATTTTGAATAAGACTGTGTGTTGGTTAGACTTTTCTTACACACTTTCTATTAGTCAATATAGTAGAGAATATGTTATTCATTGAACCTAAACTATGAGTAATCAACCAATAAGTATTTTATTTTAATTGGTATTTAGACAAAATTGCATTTCCCTCACACTTTGAGAATATTTTGCATTTTTTCCTATTATCTGTTGTTATGAATGAAAGTCAACTATCAAACTAATTGTTCATCCACTAAAGAGACTACAAAGACAGAAAGAAATCTGACCTCATGGTCACACATGTTCTCAAGATACATGATAAATAATAACTAGTCCTCAAGTAAGAGGACTTGACAGTACCATTTGTCACACATAGTTCATCCTAAATTCACCTGGTAATTAGAAATAGCCACCTGTGCTGCTAATTGCCTTTATCCAAAGGAAAAAATAAATGTCTCCTCTCTTTATGACTGGAGGTAGTTTTGCAACTTGGAACTAGGTACCTGCTGACGTTAGCCTCCTACCCTCCCAGGGAAACTGAGAGATAGGGCACGTCTGTGATGATTACATTTCAAAGAGATGGCTCCCAGATCCTGGGGAAATAATTCGTGGCTTGTAAAACTGACAAGAGGCTTATTTAGCTTTTAGATTTATATACATATCAAAGAGGCAGAGAAAGAATTCACATTTATAAGTTTTCTAGAGTGAATATTCTAAGGAAAGGGTAGGGAGAGTTTCTTTTCCTTCTTGCACCAGGAAAAATTCAATTTTTTCTTTTTTTTAAAGATTTGTATTTATCCTTACGTTACCCACTTCAGGCACAGAAAGGATAAGTAACTTGCCAGGATTACCCAACTAGGAAGAGGTAGAGCCAGAATTCACACCCAGACAATGCGGTTCCAGAGCCCACCATCTCTCATAGGAAAGACAGGGATCTGAGCAGAGTGAGTTGATGGCATTCCAGGCAGGAAGATTAATGCTGACAAGCAGATGAAGGGTGTATTGTATCCCCTTTGTGAGTTTTTGGGAGAGTAGTGTTTTGTACTAAGATTAGGTGTGAGATTTTAATAGTGTACAATGACAATCATAAATTCTTAAACTGAACTTGTTGCATATATGTGATTTTAAAATAGTATGTGCTGAGTTGTTTTTTCTCCTACCCCTAAAATTTTAACAGAAGTCAGTGAAAAAGTATGATTTCTTATACAGTTGTTCTTCTTACATTCTGTTTTCTAAAAGTAGATCTAATATAAAGCAAAGATATATTTAAGTTTACTTTTTTCCAAATATGAAACATTTGTACACTTAAGATTGAACAAAATGTCTTACTTTGTCCCAGGGCTGCCAATGGAAAGTACTAGAAATGAGTCAGCTTTTATAAAGGGGATTTATTTGGGGTAAAAGCTTATAGTTCCAAGGCTGTGAAATGTCCAAAGCAAGGCATCAACAGAAATACTTTCTCAGAGGTTCTGCCACATGATGGCCACCAATCTCTACCAAGGCCTCTGCCTTCCCCTCCAGAATCTACTGTCTCCTGGAGCTCAGCTGTGGGCAAGCAGGCATAGGGCTTGTCTCTTTCTGGACCTCCTCTCTGTCTCTTAGGGTTTTTCTGCCTTTGTGTGCTGTAGGCAACAGAGTCCTTCCTCACATGGCAGGATCAAAAATGGCATCTTCCTTTATCTGTGTGTGTGTCTCTCTCTGTCTCCATTTATATCAGACCCAGCAAGAGGGCAGAGACCCCTGCTGGCTTACATGTCACTAATGTAGTCCAATCAAAAGCATCACACACCCACAGGAATGAATGAATTAGTTCAAAAATATAATCTTTCTTTTTGGAATTCATAAAAGAATTCAGACTGCCACCCAAAGCATGAGTGCACGTTGGGCATAATGGAAATTGTGTGTTTTTAGCAGCACTTTCTTTACATTTTCTTTAACATTTTATTTACTGTGCAATTGTCAGTCATATAAGTTCTTTATATTTTTATCTGATAGCATCAAACCATCAGTGCCATTCTACAAGATATTGAAGAAAAACAAGAAAGCTTATTAGAATTTGAAATAAGAACCCCTAAAGATGCAGGTAAGTATGAACTTATACTCAAGTTTAATTATTTCAGACTTCTAAGGTCATTGCTACCTTATCATCTTAAGGTACATGTTTATTTCAAAGCCTACAACAGAGCTGAAAGAATGGTCTTTTTTTTTTTTTTTTTTGCAAGAGTATTTAAAATGCCAGGAATGAACATTAAAAATCAATGATGCACTGCAGGCAGGATCATCCCACCCACCATATCCATGGGATATAAGCGCTCTCTCACTTGGAGGTGGAGTGGACATCACCATCCCAGTCCCCTCAGGATTGGGGGAAGAACTATGGACTAGAGTGGACTTGATGGTATTCTGTTGTTCACATGTGGTGATTCTAGCAATGGAAGAAATTATAACAGTGAGGTGGAGCCAGTGGCCACTAGACACTTTTGGGGCAGGGAGGGGACGAGCAGTTGAAATACAGGGGCTTCTTTGGGATTTGGAGGTTGTCCTGAGTACCTTTGTGGCAACGGATGTAGGCCATTTTAAATCAGCACACACCACTCAGAACTGTGTGGGAGAGAGTGTTGTCTACGGTGTGAACTGTGGTCTATGGTTGGTGGCAAGGCCCCAGGATGTGTAAGTACGTTGAGGGTGGTGGGCCACACTTGTGGGAGATGTTTGTGTGGGATGTGGTGGGAGGTGTGGGAGGTGGGCAACATGGGAATCCCAGTGGGTTCCGTGTAATATTTTGGGTATCTAACACCTCTTAAAATATATTTATATATATACATAAATAACATTTTTTAAGCAAATGCACATATATGCATATATATTTATATATGATTTTGCAAATGTTGGTATGTATTGTGAAAATTTTGATTTTTACCCACAATAAAAAAAAAAAAAAAAATAATCAATGGTGCAGTCCAGCCCTGGTAAGTTGACGGAATGAGATCCTTCTCCCCACAGAAGCTTTGAACAACCAGCAAAAACTGGCAGAATCATCTTTCTTAAAGCTCCAGAAAACAGTAAAGGATTCAATAACAGGACAAGTGCCAAATCAATAAAAAGGCTACTTAAAAGTGGTCTTGGGAAGTAGATGTGGCTCAAGTGATTGGGCTCTCGTCTACCATATAGGAGGTTCAGGGTTTGCTTCCCGGGGCCTCCTGGTGAAGGCAAGCTGGCCCACATAGTGAGCTGGCCCAAGCAGAGAGCTAGCATGGCAAGATAATGCAACAAAAAGAGACAAAGAGGAGAGACAATAAGAGACACAGCAGACCAGGGAACTGAAGTGGTGCAAGAGATTGAGCTCCTCTCTCCCACTCCGGAAATCCCAGGATTGGTTCCTGGTGCTGCCTAAAGAGAAGACAAAGCAGACACAGAAGAACACACAGCGAATGGACACAGAGAGCAGACAACAAGTGCAAAAACAATGGGAGAGGGGGCAGGGCAATAAATAAGTAAATCTTTACAAAGAAAAGTGGTCTTGTGGCTCCTTGGCTGGCCCACTATCCCACACCAGCTCAGCATGAGCCTGCCCCATGCCCCCAGTGTGGTCCTGTTTAGGGAGGGAGCAAAGTAAACCTCATACACATACTGGAAGCATGTATGTCTGGCCTGATGATCTGGTGGTGACCTGAGGGACTAGCCATCCCAGAACTTCCCCTGCATGTAGAAAGCATCTTCATGAATTCTCCTACAGAACGCTATGGGAGACCAGTCAAGTTATGGCTGCCTGGGGCTAGGGATTGTTAGATGTTGGACATACAGTGCAGGGCCCAGGAATATGAGGAAAATATTTCCTAGGGAAGAGGAGACATTCCTATTTGTGTAAACAGGGGAATTCTTAGGGCCAAATGCAGAGGCCTAAGATAAGACAGATGCACAGAATGGATCAGGGAAGTCCCTACTCTTTGGCCTCGAGCTATTTTCTAAACTCATGGTACTGATAAGCCCTGAAGGAGAGCAAATCACACAGGTCAGTCTGCAAAGACTGGGAAAAGGGTTTTCTTTCTTCTTCTTTTTCTTTTTTTCTTTCTTTATTTTGGTTATTGTCATTAGCTCCTGGCATTCAAGGAAAACTTTGTCGTAACACTAGCTGGATTTACAAATTTAAGAAACAGACACCTCAGAGTCTAAATTTCCATGATAACACATTAAAATGTCAAAATGTCCAGGTTTCAACAAAAGATTACAAAACATACAAAGAAACAAGAAATGATATCCCAAGCAAAGGATATGATTAAAGCATTAGAAACTATCTGTGAAGAGGACCAGACCTGGGACATACCAGAAAAAGACTCTCTTAAAAAGTGGTTTTAAATATGCTCGAAGTGCTAAAGGAAAACATGGACCAAGAACTAAAGGAAATCAAGAAAACGTTAGACAAACACAAAGATAATATCCATAGAAAGATGGATATTATGAAAAGAAACCAAAGAGAGCTAAAGATCACAGTAACAAATTAAAAATTCCTGGAGGGTTTCAACAGCAGATTGGAGCTGGTAGAAGAAAGGATCAGTGCACTTGAAGACAAGGCAATTGAAACCATCCAGTCTGAGGAGCAGAAAAAATAAAAAATAAAGAAAAGTGAACAGAGCCTGAGGAACCTTTGTGATACCATCAAATGTACCAATATGCACAATGAGGGAGTCCCAGAAGGAGAAGAAAGAAAGTGACAGAGAGAACATTCAAAGAAATAATAGCTGAAAACTTCCTCGGTTTAATGAAAGATATTACTATACATACCCAAGATACTTAAAGAACTCCAAACAGGATAAACCCAAATAGACTTACACTATGAAATATTATATAATCCAACTGTCAAATGCCAAAGATAAAGAGAGAATTCTGAAAGCCCCCAGAGAGAAGTATATCACATACAAGGATGCCTCAATAAGACTTACTGCATAGATTTCTTCCTGATTGCCAAACACTAGTGATTTAATATAGTAGAAAATTAGACTCTGTTCTCTGACCTTATAATTGAAACTTCTCAGAGCTTCAGTGAATATTTGGAAACCCTTGATAACTCACAGCTATGTATCCTTGAATTAAGATTTACAAGGTAGAAAGCTCCTGATCAATGTAGATATGAATTTTAAAAGGAAAAAAAAAAATAGTTAAAAGGAGTTAGCTAAATGTAAAGTACTTCAACCTTTTGTGTAACAAGATGTGACTGTTAGTTCATCTTTTGCCTTAATTCATGTTTGGATAACCTTTTAAAACAATTGTTTCCTTTTAAATTGTATCCATTCTATTTTTTTCCTGGCCTAAAACATGATACATGTTATGTTGTGAGAAAAAATAATATAAAATGATTCATACCCCTTAAACAAATGTACATCTAGTATATTTTATTTGTTATTTATAATACTGTGTGTATCTAAGCTGATTTTCTAAGCTTTCATATTTTTCATCATAAAAGGCTTATTAATAGTTATACCTCAAAAAAATAAATAAAGGGGAAAATATGCTAAGATTGCCTGTTCTCCCACCACAATACTTTAGTGTATTTGTCTACAGGCTTCTTTTTTTAATGTACAAATTTCTAAGAACATAGCTCTGTAATTATGCCTCTATAAAACTGTTAAAAACATAGTTTTGATCATGCTAGAAATCCTATTTTTGCATCCATCTTTTCCATAGCCATCATTCTTAGTGGTTATATAATATGCTGTTCAATGTTCTACAGTTTACTTAAATTTTCTTTTTGTTGGATATTTAGCGTTTTTCTAAATTTTTGCAATTTTGGATAATGCTGCAACATAGCTTTTTTCTGGACTTAAGATTATCTTCTTAGAAAAGATTAACAGAAGTGCAATTGTTAGGTTAAAATATGTAAATATTTTAAAGTCTATTAATTCATATTGATAAATTGATTTCCTAAAGTATTATGTAAAAATTTGTGCTCCCACCTTCATACTGTCTCCTAACCCTAACCCTAAGGGTTAGGGTTAGGATCAGATTTTTCATTTAAAATAATTTTACTAATTTAATAAGAAAAACATGCTTCATTTACATTTGCCTTGTTGATTATTAGTGGTACATTTCTTCTAGTTTCATTTCCTATTTTAGGAATTGACTGTTCCTATTCTTTACCTAGTCATCAGTTGGAACCTTTATATAATCATTTTTTACCTCTTTTCTGCCATAACTGCTACAAATACCTTTTTCAACCACTTGCCTGTCTTTTTATTTATAATATGTTGGCTTGTGGTTAAAAACAGAAATTTTCAAATTCTGCATAATATTATTAGCCTTTTCTTTTGCTATTTCTTTGAATGCTTCTAAAATCGAAACTCTTCTCCTCTACTCATCTGCAGTCTTTACAATTTATTTTTATTCTATTAGAACCAATACATTGAATAATCATGATGCCTTAAGCTTTGTTTCACTGCCCCTAAGTCAATGGGACCAAAGAGTTCTTGGCTAGTGACTAAGAACCGTGGTTGGCTTTGCCACTGTTTGGAAGGTACTTAAAATTAAGTCTCCTGAGATCAGTTTTCTGGTGCTCTTCTGAGACTTCTACATGGCCTCTCTGGCTGTCCTATGACATGGACAATGCACAATTCCTTTCTCTGACTCCGTGGTCCACCCTATACATATTCTCACTTTCAGGTAGAAGCTCTCATAAGCAGGATCAGGTAGATGCTCTCATAGCACAGGCTTCACACCAAGTCCTCAAGACCTTGTACCTTAGACCTATTGTAAGAAGAGAAAAGAGTTACTTCTCAAGACATCAGTGGCTTAGGAGCTTCTCTCTACCTGGCTGTGGAAGCTGCTACCTCTTTAGGGTCTTGGGCCTTTAATATTCAGGGAGGGGACCATATACCAGTCCATTATCACCTCAACTGACAGTTCAGTTATTAAGCTCTCTGAACAATACTTTGAGGAACTGCCCCCACATTAGGTTTGATGCAAAAGGGACAGATTTCCTCACCCTTTAGTCTGCTGCTCAGTATGGAGATTCCCACCCAGTTAAGCAATAGCTCACTAAAAAAAATCTCTTTACAAATTTACAACCCCTGCACATTCTGACTTTTGTATCTTTAATCTGGCTGAGGATCAAGAGTAATGAATCCTATTTTGTATAGTTCTTTGTATATTTTTCTCCATCTATTTTATTATCAGTTATCTAGTGCCTCTACGAACTAAGACAAAAAAAAAACTGCCATTCTAAACATTTTATATATTGTTTTTTCTTAAGCATAATTTATAA
Source organism: Tolypeutes matacus (assembly GCA_026826555.1). NCBI lineage: Eukaryota > Metazoa > Chordata > Mammalia > Cingulata > Chlamyphoridae > Tolypeutes > Tolypeutes matacus. The sequence continues at coordinate 9,881,934 of JAKSZT010053785.1, forward strand.
AATCTCTTTATACCCTTTCTTAGAGAAACATATAGGAAATTTTAGATTACTGTGATATATTATTTTTACCTGTGTTTTCAAATTGTTAGAAAACCACATGTGACAGGACACATAGATAAGTTAAATGTCTTTTGTTAAACAGTATCAAATTTGCTGAACAAATTTGTCTCTAAATTCTTAATAATCATACAAATGCCCCCTTTGTTAGTGCATTCATCATATTGTGAAACTAATCCTTAGCCTTAGTACTGGGGAAATAAAAACCACTCTGGGGACCCTGATTCTATAATTATCAAATCGTTTACCAGATTTACAAAGTGAGGTTCTAGAACAAATTCCAACGCTGAACCTCTTAACATTTCCTACCACTGATTTTGTCTAATTATCTAGAAATGTATGCATTGGTCCCAAAAAAACCTAGGAAATCCTTTACAAAACAAAGCCAATATTGAAATGAATAAGAAGTGGCCTAAAAGAAATAAAATGTATTCATCTAAGTCTTTCAACTTCCTACATGGAAATCTGGAGTTTGACAAAATCCACAGGATTATGTGTAAATCTTGTGGATTTTCGTTGCAAGGAAAGGTCATGATGCCTTTACTTGGGAAGCAGTGGAAGAAAGTAAGAAAAAATTAAATTATTATAATCAAAGTTTTGCAAGATCTATAAGTGACCTTAGATTCACAGCCCTATACAAATGATAAGTGCAAAGAACAAGAATTGATAGCATGATTCTGATTTTTAAATATATATGATATATAATTATATAGTGTAAATATATAAAACAATAAATTAAATATATTAAATGAATTTTGTACACACACCAAAGTATTGACAGCAATCTCTCTTGTGGAGTTAAATAGAAAAGAAGCAGGGGGATAAGTGGGGTGTTCTTTTATATCTTTTCTTCCTTGTAAACATTCAGTTTGATTGAATTGTTTTTTACAATGAGAATGGATTCATTTCCTATTTTAAAAGTTAAATACTTTTAACAGAAAAAAAAACATTTTTCTTCCTTTACTACCCTCATTTCACAAGTAAGGAAACTGACCCTCGAGGCCACATGACTTTTCCAGGTCCACAGAGCTTGGTCAGTAGGCCAGCAGAGCTAGAACTCAGACTTGCTCCATCTTGGTACAGTGTTCTTACCTAAATACCCCAGGGCACTTCTATTGGGTGACATAATTAAATAAGCTTGAGCTTATTTTACTGGAAAAATTAGTATTGGGGAAGGGGTAATGATTAAAGGCTTTTTAAAATTAACAGAAATGCTAAGTCTTGTGTGACCAAATTTAACATCTGCTATCTCTCAATGTAACTGCCTTTTTATTTTACTACCATTTTTCTAGAACAATACATTGAAAAGATGTTACAGATCAAAGAGGTTATGGATAATGTACTTGCCAAGCAGAAGGCAGAAAGGGATGACCTGGCTAAAAAATACAGGTGAGTGAAAAAAATAGGAGTGTTTTAGAGCTTTTAGAACTTATTCATGTGAGCTACAATAGTTAAGCTTAAAATTCCTTAAAAATACAAATGTTACTTAGGACCAAAAAGTGACTTCATGAGGTCATCTAATCTTTTACCTCCATGGAGAATCGTACATCCCAGAAAGATATTTTCTGCCTTATTATTTGAAATTTTCAGAAAAGATGTTTTACTATTTTAAAAATTTGTCTACACTGGTAATTTTATGAAAGGCTTTCTTGTCATGAATTCCATAACTTTCTTCTCTTAGAAAACTCAAATTTTCTTCATATAAAATTTTTTTATTTTGATTATCACATGTTATCCTTCTGAGCAGTTGTTTAATCATCTATATTTTGTGCTTTTGTGTACTTCCAAACTCTCAGTGACCATAAGGAATTTTATCCTGATTGTATTTGTTATATATCTCTTGTCATCTTTTATTGGAGAAGATGTTTTGTATGTTTTTCTTGTTTGGGCATTATTTTTATTAGTTTTTCAAAGACTTAGCTACCTATGTCCCATATTCTTTATTCACATTTAATCTTTCTAAATATTTACTTTATATTCATGTTCTATAATCATTTGATATCTAGTGTATATTTAAATTTTTGAACTGATTTAAAAATCAGTTTTCTATATTTATTTTATAAAATCTACCAGCTTTTCTCTCCAGTGAATCAGTATCATAAGTTCCTATCTTTTTCCTGACTTATTTTCTGGTCAATATAAAACAAGTGAGCTTGTATTACCTACAGATGGTAATTTACTACAGGATATTTTCTAGGGAACTTTGGAGAGACTATCGATTTTCCTTTAGTATCCAGTGGTTAATAGTGTACTTGGAATTTTGGAAAGTTCCTCATCAATTGGAGTTTCAGATTGTATAAATTCTTATTAGTATTTTCTACAAGACATCAAATATTTATATGGAAAATCTAAAGATAGCACATTTGTTTTTTTCTGAACTCCATGTTTCATAGTTTTAAGTGTGATATTTAAGTTTCTTTTTTTCTTTCTCCTCTGCCCAACTTCTTGATGCTATCAGTTGTTTACTAATCTGATTTCTTCTTCTTGCTATTTATTTCTATATCTCCTACTTTCTTTAATACCCAGTGTGTTGTGAGTTCAGTACCAACAACCCTCATCTGTGGAGAAAAGGTGAGATATCTATAATAGTGCTTTCCCTTAAAACAGCAGCTTTTAGAGGTTTCCAGGAACCCTCAGGTATACCTGAGACCCTTTCAGGGCCTCCATGAAGTTAAAACTATTTTTATAATAATACTAAGATGTTATTTTCCTTTTTTGTTTACACTCTTTCATAAGTATACAGTGGAATTTTTCAGAGGCCACATGATATTATAATGATGTCATCATTCTAATGACTAGTGGAGTGTGTACTTGTATATTGTGTTTTTAAAATATCTCAGTTTTAATTTCTAAAAGTAAATATTGATAGCTATAATCCACATGAACAAAATCTCTTGGGTGTCCTCAATAATATTTAAGAGTCCTAAAAGGGTCCTGAGATCAAAAAGTTTGAGTATTAGAAACAAAGTGACCAATGTCCTAAAGATCAATGTGAGATAGGTGGGCATAATCTAAAGACAGAAGTGTAAAGAAGGCATGATGAGCCATTTCCTCCTCTTTAGTCCTTATGCCCCTGAGAGATTTGGTTTGGGAAAGACACAGGAGATAATGCTTGTCTGGGCATAAATTCCTTTGGACTTGAAAGTGCCTCAGTACAGTTGCAAAGTACAGTTATAGTGATTACTTGATGACAAGGCTTAGCTGAGGTATGGTTATTCACAAATCATTCTCACTTCTCCATAGCTAAGGGAACCTGAATGGAATTTCCTCCCAGATTTTGCTTCCTGCTATATCTTTCCACTTTGAACAGATAAGCAAACCTTAAACTTATAGAATGGTGCACCTTCTAGGCCACCAATTGCTAACTTCCAACTAAAAGACTAGTAGACAACAAGATAAATGACCCACATTTTGACTCACAACTCATAAATAATGATATGAGTATAAATCTAGATAACTATATTGATGCCTCCTAAAAAAAAAAAAAAAAAAAGGCAAACCCACTGTAAATAAAGGAGTCAGTTTCCTCTCAAAGAAAATACATTGCAAAGGTAGATTTTTGTGTACTTCGGGCTGATTAAAACTTAATATTGCAACAAATTAGAATCTTTAACATTTAAATGACTGCTTAAAAACAAGTTTTCTACTGTTTTTGTGTTTTTTCTCTTTCTGTTTCTTCCTATAGGGTGTCCATAGAGTCATTTAAGCATGGAGCCCTCAGAGAACAACTGGCCAACTTGGCTTCAAGACAGAAGAGCCTTTTATATGTGGCAAAAAAACAGAAAAAACTAAGCCAGAAAATTCAAAACTATAAGAATATCACATCATTTTCTGGTCTTGGTTTGAGGAAGCTTCCATCTTGCTCAGAAGTCTCTAGTGAAAAGGAACACCAAGAGTTTACCAGTCTGGAAAATTCAGTGCAGCTCCAGTCGGGTTCACTTTCTCCTGCTAAGCTTGTTTATGGAAACATGCGGGAAACACATTTGTCTCTTACTATTCAGAACAACAGCCAGGATACCAACATTTGTTGTCTAAATTCAGAGACAGTGAGAAAAAGGTACTTTTCTGGAAGTGAGCTGAATTCTGAACAAAACATCAATGACTGTATCTTGGATGGGTTAGCAAAATCCAGTCATTCAGATGACAATGAAAAAATTAAATTAGCATCCAAGCCTGTTGCTTCTACTGCTCAAGCAGAATATCCACCAAAAGAAAATGACCTTCCAGAAACTGCAGACAAAGGACATGAATCCTGTCCTTCCGTAGAAACGGGCACATTAAATATTTCAGAAACCACAAGTGTACTTGCCCAAAAGAATGCCCAGCCATCAACTCTTCTTTATAATCAGGCCCTTTCCAATTGTGACCCAAAAAGAGGAAACAGGGAAACAGCTTCTCAGCAATCACCTAAAGGAGCATCAGGATCCCTAGCACATCAAGGAATTGCTGTCTTGGGCAGTGATACAGTGCATCACATGAAACCATATCTTAAAAAATCAACTTCTGCTATTCCATATGCAAAGGACAATCAAGTCACCGCCTCCTCCAGGTGTGGCTATAAGCATACTTTTAAAAAGTCTTTAAACAACAACACGGGTTCTAAAAAGAAATGTATGCAGATAAAGGATCTGATATTACGAGGAAGAATTAATCCAGGAAGTAACATTCTGGAATTCAAAACCCAGGTACCCTGCTTAGTTTTTTTTTAAATCATGTAAATTTTATAAATAAGTAAAAGTTGCTGCAACATAGGATAGCTCTGATTAGGGAAATGGAGTTTGGCTGGACTTTCTGAATAAAGGGCCATAAGTGTTACATTCTCAGCAAGTGAAATCAAACTTCTGGAATTGTCCTGATACACCTTAGTTATAAGCACTTTTGGGCTCTCAGACCACAACTAGTCAATTATATTATAGTAGAAAGGATTTAAGAACAAAATCAAAATAATAAATTGGAATGGCATAGGTTCCAAAGTTTGGGAACTACCAGTGTAATCCTAAAGCATCCTTTAATAAGAGATATGTATAAATTCATCTTCCATAAAAGCTGAATTTAGAAACAAGAAATGACTTGGAGATTGAGTGAATGTGATTCAATTAAAACATTATCAAATATGCTTAAAAGTAGAGGGGGGAAACAAGGTTCTGTTAGAAATGCTTACAGAGGAGCCTTCCTCTCCACTTTTCCCACATTCCCTTTTTTTGTTGTTTGCATATGCTCTTTTTTAAGCAATTTTATTCAGGAACTCTACAGTCCATCCAAAGTGTACAATCACTGGCTCTCAGTATAATCACAGAGTTGTGCATTCATCACCACAGTCAATTTCAGAACATTTTCATTGATCCAGACAAAAAAATAAAAAGAAACAATCCATACCCCTTATACCTCCCTATTATTGACATCTAGCATTAGTGTGATACTTTTGTTACAATTGATGAAAGAATATTAAAATATTACTGTTAACTCTAGCCCATAGTTTGCATTAGGTGTACTTTTCCCGTATACTACCATTATTGACACCTTGTTACCATTACTAACACCTTGTAATAGTGATATATGTTTATTCTACTTTCATAGAAAAACATTCATATATTTGTACTATTAACCACATTCATCATTCACAACAGAGTTCCCTATGTTATACAGTCCCATGTTTCATGCTCTAGCTTTCCTTCTAGCGACATACATGACCCTAAACTTTTCTCTTCAACCCCAATCATATGCACAATCCAGCACTATTAATTACTCACAATAATGTGCTACCATAACATCTATCCATTTCTAAACATTTGCAATCAACCTTATTAACCATTCTATACAAATTAAGTGTTAGTTCCCCATTCTCTCCCCTCATTCTATCTTCTGGTAACCTATATGCTAGATATTAACTCCATGAGTTTGCTTATTACATTTAGTTCATATTAGTGAGATCATACAATATTTGTCCTTTTGTGTCTGGCTTTTTCCCTTCAACATAATGTCCTCAAGGTTCATCATGTTATGGCAAGCATCAGGACTTCATTTCTTCTTACTGCTGAAAAATATCCTATCACATGTTTATACCATATTTTGTTTATCCATTCATTGGCTGATGGACACTTGGGTTGTTTCCGTCTTTTGGCCATTGTAAATAATGCCGCTAAGAATATTGGAATGCAAATGTCTGTTTGTGTCCCTGCTTTCAGGTCTTCTGAGTATATACCTATAAGCAAAATGGTCAGATCATACTTAGAAGAAAATGTAAGTTCCTAAGGAACTGCCAAACTGTTTTCCAGAGTGGCTATACCATTCTACATTCCAATAAGTGAATTCTACATTCACTTATTAGTGAATAAGTGTTCCTATTTCTCCACATCCTCTCCAACACTTGTAGTTTTCTGTTGTTGTTGTTTTAATAGTGGCAAGTCTAGTGGGTATAAAATGATATCTCATTATGGTTTTGATTTGCATTTCCCTAATAGCTAGTGATGTTGAGCATCTTCTCATGTACTTTTTAACCATTTGTATATCCTCTTTGGAAAAATGTCTACTCAAATCTTTTCCAATTTCTTTATTAGGTTGTTTGTCTTTTTATTTTGGAGGTATAGGATTTCTTTATATATTGTGGATATTAAACCCTTATTAGATACGTGGTTTCCAAATATTTTTTCCCATTGCCTTTTTGCTTTCTTGGCAAAGTCCTTTCAAGCACAAAAGTATTAATTTTGAGGAGATCCCATTAATCCATTTTTTCTTTTGTTTTCACGCTTTTCTTGTAAAGTCTAAGAAATCACCTACCACATGATCTTGAAGATGCTTCCTTACATTTTCTTCTAGTTTTATGATCCTGACTCTTATACTTAGATCTTTGGTCCATTTTGAGTTAATTTTTGTATAAGGTGTGAGATAGAGGTCCTTTTTCATTCTTTTGGATATGACTATTCAGCTCTTCCAGCAAAATTTGTTGAAGAGACTGTTCTGTCTCAGTTGAGTGGATTTGCAGCCTTGTCAAAAATCAGTTGACCACAGATGTGAGGGTCTATTTCTGAACTCTCAATTTGATTCCATTGATCAGTATGTCTATCTTAATGCCAGTACCATCCTGTTTTGATAACTGTAGCTTTGAAATATGCTTTAAAGTTGGGAAGTGTAAGTCTTCTACCTTTGTGTTTTTTTTTTTCCCCAAGATGTTTTTGGCTATTCAGGGTCCCTCTACAAAGGAGGCTGTTGGATTTTTTTTTTTTTTTTCCTGTTGGAATTTTGATTGGGACTGCATTGAATCTGTAAAACAATTTGGGTAGAAATGACATCTTTTTTTTTTAAATCCCCACCCACACACACATCCAAGATGACTCCCTCATCTGCTGCTCATTGTCTGCTCGTCTTCTTTAGGAGGCACTGGGAACCAAACCCGGGACCTCCCATATGGGAGGCAAGTGCCCAACTGCTTGAGCCACTTCCACTCCCTGTGGTTGTGTCATCTGCTGGTTATGGCATCTGCTTATTGTGGCGGTTGTGGCATCTGCTGAGTGCGGTGTCTGCGGCATCTTGCTGGTTGTGGTGAATTTCTGGTTACAGCGCCTGTTTGTTGCAGCATCTGCTTGTCTTCTTTAGGAGGCCACAGGAACGGAACCTGGAACCTCCCATGTGGGAGGCGGGCACCCAATTGCTTGAGCCATATCCACTCCCCCAAGAATTGACATCTTAATGATATTTAGTCTTCCAGCCATGAACACGAAATAGCCTTCCATTTACTTTGGTTTTCTTTGTTTTCTTTTAGCACTGTTTTGTAGTTTTCTGAGTACAAGTACTTTACATCCTTGCTTAAATTTATTCCTAGATGTTTGATTCTTTTAGTTGCTTTTGTAAATGGAATTTTTTCCTGCCTTCCTCCTCAGATTGCTCATTTCTAGTGTATAGAAACACTATTGATTTTTGCATGTTGATCTTGTACCTCACCACTTTGCTGATTCATTTATTACCTCTAATAGCTTTGTTGTAGATTTTTCAGGATTTTGTAAGTATAGGGTCATGTCATCTGCAAATAATATAAGTTTTACTTCTTCCTTTCCAATTTGGATGAACTTTATTTCTTTTTACTCTTTTTTTAATCTTTATTTTGTACATTTAGTAATTGAAAATATAAACAATTAAAAACTAAAAAGTAAACACAGATGAATAAATATATACATTTCTCAATTAAATGTACTGGATAAATATAAATTTTTTTTGAATCAAACACTATGTTACACAATATATTTGGTTCATAGTAACACAATCATACAGTATTTGTCCTTTTGTGTCTGGCTTGCTTCGCTCAACATAATGTCCTCTGGGTTCATCCATGTTGTCATGTACTTTATGACTTTATTTCTTCTTACAACTGCATAATATTCCATTGTGTGAATTGACCACAGTTTGTTTATCCGTTCTTCTGTTGATGGACACCTGGGTTGTTTCCAACTTTTGGCAATGGTGAATAATGTTGCTATGAACATTGGTGTGCAGATGTCTGTTCGTGTCACTGCTCTCAGTTCTTCTTGGTATAGACCCAGTAGTGGTATTGCCGGGTCACATGGCTAGTCTATATTCAACTTCTTTAGGAACTGCCAAACAGTCCTCCACAGTGGCTGTACCATTCTGCATTCCCACCAACAGTGAATAAGTGTTCCTATCTCTCCACATCCTCTCCAACACTTGTAGTACTCTGTCTTTTTAATAGTGGCCATTCTGATAGATGTGAAATGATATCTCATTGTAGTTTTGATTTGCGTTTCCCTAATGATGAGTGATGTTGAGCATTTCTTCATATGTGTTTTTTTGCCATTTGTATTTCTTCTTTGGAGAAATGTCTATTCAAGTCTTTTGCCCATTTTTAAATTGGGTCATTTGTCTTTTTATTGTTGAGTTGTAACATTTCTTTATATATCCTGGATATTAAACCTTTATCAGATATGTGATTTCCAAATATTTTTTCCCATTGAGTTGGCTGCCTTTTCACCCTTCTGACAAAGTCCTGTGAGGTGCAAAAGTGTTTAATTTTGAGGAGGTCCCATTTATCTATTTTTCCTTTTGTTGCATGTGCTTTGGGTGTAAGGTCCAAGAAACCACCACCTACTACAAGGTCTTGAAGATGTTTCCCTACATTTTCTTCTAGTAGTTTTATGGTCCTGGCTTTTATATTTAGATCTCTGATACATTTTGAGTTGATTCTTGTATAGGGGGTGAGTTAGGGGTCCTCTTTCATTCTTTTGGTTGTAGATATCCAATTCTCCCAACACCATTTGTTGAAGAGACTGTTTTTTCCCATTAGCATGGACTTGGTAGGTTTGTCAAAAACCAGTTGACTGTATAGGTGAGAGTTTATTTCTGGGTTCTCAATTCTGTTCCACTGATCGATGTGTCTATCTTTATGCCTGCCTAACTGGTTTGGCTAGATCTACCAGCCCAATGTTGAATAATAATGTTGACAGTGGGCATTCTTTTTTTGTTCCCAGTCTTAAAGAGAAAGCTTTCAGTCTTTCACCGTTGAGTACAATGGTGGCTGTGGGTTTTTCACATGTGCCCTTTATCATGTTAAGGAAGTTTCCTTCTCTTCCTCTTTTTAAAATGTTTTCATCAAGAAAGGATGCTGGATTTTGTCCAGTGCCTTTTCTGCATCAATCAGGATGATCATATGGTTTTTCCCCTTCGATTTGTTAATATGGTATATTACATTAATTGATTTTCTTATGTTGAACCACCCTTGCATACCTCAGATAAAATCCACTTGATCATGGTGTATAATTCTTTTAATATGTTGTTGGATTCAATTTGCAAGTATTTTGTTGAAGATGTTTGCATCTATATTCATAAGAGAAATTGATCTGTAATTTTCTTTTTTCATAGTATCTTTATCTGGCTTTGGTATTATTGTAATGCTGGCTTCATAAAATGTGTTGGGTAAGTTTCCCTTCTCTTCAGTTTTTTAGAAGAATTTAAGTAGGATTGGTGTTAATTCTTCTTTGAATGATTGGTAGAATTTACCTGTGAAGGCTTCTGGTCCTAGGCTTTTCATTGTTGGGAGGTTTGTTTTTGATGACTGCTTCAGTCTCTTTACTTATGATTGGTATTTTGAAGTCTATTATTTCTTCTAGAGTCTGTATAGGTTGCTTGTATGTTTCTAGGAAATTGTCCATTTCATCTAACTTGTCTATTTGTTGGCATACAAGTTGTTCATAATATCTTCTTATGATCTCTTTTATTTCTGTGGGGACAGTAGTAATGCCTTCCCTCCCATTTCTGATTTTATTTGCATCTTCTCTCTTTTTTTCTTTTTCCGTCTAGCTAACAGTGAGCTTTTCAAAGAACCTACTTTTGGTTTTGTTGATTATCTCTATTGTTTTGTTGTTGTTCTTGTTTTTGTTCTCAATTTCATTTATTTTTCCTCTGATCTTTATTGTTTCTTACCTTCTGCTTGTTATGGGATTAGTTTGCCATTCTTTTTCTACATCCTCCAGGTGTGTAGGTGAGTCTTTGATTTTAGCTCTTTCTTCCTTTTTAATGTAGGTGTTTAGGGCTATAAATTTCCCTCTCAGCACTGCCTTCACTGCATCCCATAGATTTTGATATGTTGTGTTCTCATTTTCATTTGTCTTAGTTACTTACTGATTTTGCTTGCAATTTCTTCTTTAACCCACTGATTGTTTAAGAGTGTTTTGTCTAACCTCCATAAATTTTTTAATTTTCCCATTGTCTGCCTGTTATTGATTTCTATCTTCATTCCATTATGTTATTGATTTCTACCTTCATTCATACATTATGTATTATTGTATTCCAATAATACAACATGTGTCTGTTCTGGAGTATGATCCATGAGCACTTGAGAAGAATCTATATCCTGCTGTTTCGGGGTACAGTGTTCTGTATGTCTGTTAGTCTAGTTTGTTTATCATATTATTCAAGTTCTCTATTCTTTATTGATCCTCTGTCTAGATGTTCTATCTATTGATGAGTGTTGTTTGAAGTCTCCAACCATCAGTGTAGAGAAATGTCTACTTCTCCCTTCAGTTTTTCCAGTATTTGCCTCATGTATTTTGGGGGACCCTGGTTAGGTGTGTAAATATTTATGATTGTTATTCTTGGTAGATTGCACTTTTATTAATATATAATGTACTTCTTTGTCTCTTCTAACAGTTTTGCATTTAAAGTCTACTTTGTTCAACTTCCACTCTTTTTTTTTTTTTTTTTTTTTTTTTTTTTGGTTATAGTTTTCATGGAATATCTTTTTTCAACCTTTCACTTTTAGCCTATTTGTATCCTGGGGTCTAAGGCGAGTCTCTTTTAGACAACATATAGATGGCTTATATTTTTTTAACCAATCTGTCAATCTGTGTCTTTTACAAATTAAATTTATTTTATTTTTTACATCAATGTTACAAGTTACTCTGTTAACAGAACTTAACAACCTATGATAACAATAAATCTGCTTTGGTCTGTGGCTACACGTCTCCCTTATTTTTGTTCATTCTTCAATTTGAGGAATTTGAGACAATGTCCACTCTGCTTCAGGCTGAGAGGGGACTTAGATATTATGGTGCAGAGGATAGGAGGAGCTGTCTTGCTTGCAGTTGAAGATACTCTGTTTTAGGAGTGGGACTTTTTTCCATCATTGTAATTTTGTTAGTTATCCAGGGCAAGCTCAAAGAACTGGAGAGTAGTAGTTGGCCACAACTCTGCTGTTTTTCAAGGCTTAACCAGCACATAAAAAATCCAAAGATTTAAGCCTCTGAGAAATATTTTTAACAGGCACACTGAAAATTATAGGTTCAAATAAAAGGAGTAGAAAAATTATGATTAGGGTAATTATAAATGAGTATAACTATGTTATATTGGGGAAATAGATTTTCATATATTCTAAAATATATATGAAACATAGCTGAGGGGGGTGTTGATTTCATAAGGTTGTGTGGCTTGTCCTATGGTGTCCAGACATCCCTACAGTCCTCAGGAACACTTTAGTTTGAGGCTTTGTTTACTGTGGCAGTTTGTGAAATCTGCCTGAGACCAGCATAAGCATAACCTCTAGAATAACCTCCCAAGTCAATTTAAAATCTCTTAGCCTTAAAACTCTGTTTTATTTAATATTTCCCCCTTTTTATCAAGGTCTTTTTCCAAATGCCTCACTGACAAATGCTTTGTAATAATCTCTTGGTGCCAAGGAGGTTCAACCCCAGGAGTCATATTCCACATCAGGGGGAAAGTAGTGAGTATTTTTGCAGAGTTTGGCTTAGAGAGAGGCCACATTTGAGTAACAAAAAGGTTTTCAGAAAGTAACTCTTAGGCATTAATTATAATTAGGCTTGGTTTCATTATTACAGGTCTGTGGTTCATAAATGCAAGCATTAAGATCAAGGGCTTAGCATATTAGCCTGCCAAGGCAATGGCTTACATATTCCAGAGTTTTTGCCATCTTATTTGAGAAAGTGGCAGGACTTCCCCAGGATGGAAGTTTAATATTTTGTTAGCTACTCTGTGGGCCTATATCCAGGAAACATACCTGTGACAGCAAGAATACATTTATATCCCATAAAAGTACGCTTTAGGTATATTTTTCCCATATACCACCCACTATCAACACCCTGTACTACTGACATACCTTTGTTATAGCTCCTGAAAGAACTTTTTTTGTATTTGTACAGTCTGAGTCTTTTGATTGGGGAGTTTAATCCCATTAACATTCCATGTTATTAATGTAAAGGCCACACTTACTTCAACCACTTTATCCTTTGGCTTTCATATGTCATACTTATTTTTGTCTGTCTTTTTACCCTTTCAGTTACCCTTACTGATAATCACCATTTTTACCATCTCCTCCAAGCTTTTTGCTCTTCTTTTCTTTTCAGGTTACAGAACTCTCTTTAGTATTTCTTGTAGGGTAGGTCTCTTGTTGACAAACTCTGTTTCTGTATATCTGTGACTATTTTAAACTCTTCCTCATTTTTGAGGAACAGTTTTGCTAGATAAAGAATTTTTGGCTGGCAGTTTTTCTTTCAGTACCTTAGAAACATCATACCCCTGCCTTCTTGGTTTCTGGTTTCTAATGAAGAATCAGCACTTACTCTTATTGAAGTTCCCTTGTATGTGATGAATCTCTTTTCTCTTGCTGCTTTCAGGATTCTCTATCATTGGCATTTGACACTCTGACTAGTATGTGTCTCTGAGTAGGTCTGTTCAGATTTATTCTGTTTGTTGTACATTGTTTTTTTTCTACATTGATCTTTATGTCTGTCTTAGTTTCCTAAAGGCTGCCAATGCAAAAATACCAGAAGTAGATTGGCTTTTATAACGAGGATGTATTTAGGGTAAAAGCTTACACTTTCAAGCCTGTAAAAATGTCCAAATCAAGGCATCATCAGAGATGCATTCTCAGCAAAGAGCGGCTACTAGCAGATACTGGAGTCCTGCCATGTGGTGAGGCAAGATGGTGGGTCTGATGGTCTCTCTACTTTCTCCTAGAGTTCAGCTGTGGACCATCAGGTATGTCTCCCTGGGCTTTATCTTCTTGAGCCTCTTGGGGCTTCTCTTTCTGCAGCTGTAGGTGAACCTGGAATCCCCTCACTTCCATGACTGGGTAAAAATGCAGAGCTCCCTTTTCTGTGTGTCTCTCTCTCTTCCTCTTGGTCTCCATTTGTATAAGGCTCCCATAGAAGGGTTGGAGACCTAACCTGGGTCACACCTCACTGATGTAGTACAATAAAAAGTGATCTAATCAAGTAATTTAATCAAATATTCCTTAATTGAATGTGATGCAATCAGAGGACCCCAAACCCACAGGAATGGATTAGTTGTAGAACATAATCTTTTCTGGAATTCACTAAATTCAAACCATTACAATGTCATTCATAGGAGATGGGAAATTTTTGATCATTATTTTCTTAAATGTTCTTTCTGCCCCTTATCCCTTCTCCTCTCCTTCTGTGTCATCCACAACATGTATATTTGTGCTGTTTGTGCTGTCATTCAATTCCCTGAGACTCTGCTTAATTTCTTCCTCTTTTTTCAATTTCCTGTCTTCTAAGTTGCTGATCTTTTCTTCTGCCAGTTCAGATCTGCTGTTTTATGTCTTTAATATATTTTTAATCTCATCCATTGTGTCTTTCATTGCCCAAGTTCTGTTAGTTTTCTTTGCATGCTTTGAAATTCTTCCTATGCTCACCCAGTGTTTTAGTTTGCCATGGGATGCTAATGTAAAGTTCCAGAAATCTTTCAGCTTTTATAAAGAATATTTATTTGGGGTAAAATTTTATAGTTCCAAGGCCATGAAAAATCCAACTCAAGGCACCATAAGATATGTTTTCTCACCAAAGTCAGCTGCTATGTGTTGAAGCCATCTCTACCTGGTCTTTCCTTCCCCTCAGGCATCCTCTCTCTGGCTCAGCTGCTCTATTTCTTCCTGATTTCAGCTTCAGGCTGGCATAGAGCTTGTCTCGTAGGGCTTCCTATATCAGTCTCAGCGCTTTCACTCTCTTCCAAGTTCAGCTGTAAACTATCAGGCATATAGCAGGGCTGGTCTTCTCTTCATCTGCTCTGTGGGCCCAGCCTCTTGGGACCTCATGATTAAGTAACCTTCTCTCTTACACAGCAGGATCAATTATGGTAGTTCTCTTTTTCCTCTTCTGTCTATATGAGTCGGATTATATCAGACCCAACTGCAGGAATCTGTCCTGCAAAGTCTTGTGGAGTTCTGTACAGCAGATCCCACGATGGCGCAATGAAATTACTGTGAACACAGTGGTTGAGAGAGGTGAGGAGAACAGCTAAAGGAGCTATTCTCTTGAGCTGATCCCCAGCACAATTTTTATTCAGAATCTTTTTTTCACAGTAAAGGTCAGGGTGTCCTTGAGAAGGGGCAGGTAGGCAGTGTGTGTGTGATTCTGCAAGCAATTCAAGCAGAAAGATAATGAAGACGTATTGTGGCTTACGTCAGAGATATGGTGGAGGCGAAGGTTCTGGTTAACCAATTAACAGAACAGACCAAGAGTGCTGACTTCCCTGCATGGGCAGGGGAGCAGGCCTCTAAACTATTTCTTAGAAGTAAAGATCAGAAGAATCCCATATTTCCCCCTTCCTTAAAATATATACAGAGGCAAGGGTGGTGCCGAGACAAAGTTGTAGCAGATCCGCAGGATATTTGTTTTAGCTGAGTGTGGGAATAAAACTGTAAAGGGAAAAAATTCCTTCCTTGGAAGGGATAGGGCAAGCTCGCCCCCGCAAGCCTACTCAATAATGCTTGCTGTTTGCTAAGAGACTGTGCCTGTCTTAGATTGTTTCTTCCTTGAGGAATCGTACCCATCTTTGGCTAACCAGCCCTTTTTCTTTTGGGAGCCAGGCAAAGCAGAATAGAAATCAAATGATTTTTTCCCATGACTTCTACACTGAGCATACAAAACAAAGCTCCTTTTATTGTACATATATGCAGGATCTAAAATTACATTTGGTAAATACAAGGCAACCATTATGCAGAGTAACACAGGACAAATAGGTTTATAGTCAACACGGAGTAGGAAAGGTTGGGAAAATGGGGACGTAGAAAAGAGATAAGAATTAAAGATATTTAACACATAAAGCTCTGAAGCTTCTCTCTTCTGGAGACTCGGAGGCAGGGGGCAGGGATGAAGCTGTGGCCAAGATGATGATTTTCTGTTCGGCACTGCGAGCTTGGGAGAGGGCACTGTAAATTAACTTGAGAATTGCTATTAAAATATTAAGCAGAATTATTCCAACAAGAGAGAGTATCCAAATTTTAACATTTAGGCTATGAAACCAATATGAGGTCACAAGGTCCTTTCCAAGATCTATCTCCTAACATTACTTTGTCTAGAACTATTGTATTTCTAGGGGAGGTATCCATACTCCTCCTTTTTTTTTTTTTTTTGTTCTAGGTGACATACTTTAAATACTTTTAAGGCTGAGGTAATTGGATTTTATTAGGGATTATTTGGCTTGTTTTGGAGATGTTTATAGAGTTGTGTTAAAAGTGCTTTTGATTGGGTTACAATGAGGACATTATTTATGTAATGATAAATGCATGTTTGTGGGAAGGCAGAATGAGTAGAGTATTGTATTAGTCAGTCAAAGGGGCACTAATGCAATATACCAGAGATTGGTTGGTCTTTTTAAAGGGTATTTATTTGGGGTAGAAGTCCACAGTTACCAGGCCATAAAGCATAAGTTTCTTCTCTCACCAAAGTCCATTGCCACATGTTGGAGCAAGACAGCTGCCAACGTTTGCCAGGGTTCAGGCTTCTTGGGTTCCTCTCTTCCCGGGGCTGCGTTTCTCCCCGGGCTTAGTTCCTCTGTTTCCTCCACAAGGTCAGCTGTAGACTATCAGGCGAACGGCTCGCTTCTCTCCTCCTGGGGCCTTCTCTCCAACATCAAAACTCCAACATCAAAACTCCAACTTCAGAACTGCAACTCAAAAACTGCTCCCTCTGTCCTTTGCCTTGCCTTTTATATTCGGTTGCCCCACCCACCAAGGGGTGGGGCTCAACTCCCTACTGTTGTGGCCCAGTCAACGCCCTAATCATAACTTAATCATGCCCGGATTAACAGATCAGTTTACAAGCATGATCCAATTATATTTTTGGAATTCATAATTACATCAAATTGCCCAACGGCTACAGGCGTAAAGCCTGAAAGACATAAAATTGACACATGGTGGGGCTATAGAGCATTTTTTGTGGCAGGACTTTTTACTGATATCTAGTTAGTAAACTTTTGTTAATAATTGAAAGAATACAAAATAAGTGAAGGATTGTTTATAAACAGGGGTTTAACTGTTACATTATAATCCTTCACAATATACATACATAAAGATATAGGCTTATCAAACTGGGGGACACATTGACATACTTGGCCCACTTTTGGCCAGAGTTCCAGATGGATACAATATAAATGCTTATATATATATTTAGTTTAATAAGTTTATATTGACAATTAGAGTAAGAAATAAGAATAACAATTAATTAAAAGATTAAATTAATATTGAACAGAATTACAGAATGACAGATAAATAGAGCAGCTTATATATAAACTCTCCAACATCTAGCTTTTGCCTGGGAAGTTTTGAATGAGCAGCTGATACTAGAGTTTTGATTGAAAACACATGTGCAGAGCACCTTGTCCTAGGGTGGGACTTTAATTGGTTTGACTAAGGACTGTCTTTTTACTGTGTTCGTGATTAATGAACCTGGTACTGTAGATGTCAACTCATGAGCACTGTGTTAATTCTTGAGGAAATGGCCTTAGAAAAGAACACAACACTGGGAAGCGGCTGTGGCTCAATCAGTAGGGCTCCTGGTGAAGGCAAGCCCGCCCGCACAGCGTGGTTAGCTGACCCAGCGAGCACGAGCAGCAAGGGGGTGATATATGAATAAATAAATAAAATCTTTAAAAAAAAAAAAAAAGAAAAGAACACAACACTCCCTGGGCAGTACATTTTAAAGTTTATGTATTAGTCCCTGAGAAAGTGGCCAGCTTTCCCAGGGAGGAACACAACACCTTCTGGAATGCACTTTATCTGTTTTCATTTGTTACAAAACATTCCTGATGTGCTCACTGTTTTTAGTTCTCATTATTTTTCTTGAAATATGAAAAGTATTGACTAGCAAGGCATTGGTTTGCTGATTAACAAAGTTTTCTGCATGATGTTTTACTTTTAGGTTTGAATACTCACTAAATTTTTTCCCAATACATTCAGTTTTAGGATTGTTTAAACTTAAAAGAAGAGATTTACATATACATTTAATAATATATATTTGTGTAACTTATAAGTTATTAATTAAGTACACAATGTATTGTGTTAAAGTTTTGATTAGTATTTAAGTATTTTATACATAATTTATAACTACAGTAGATTATATAACAACACACAATAATAAAATTTTTAACTAGCAGACATCTAATGAATAAACTATTATTTCTTGTGGGTTTAAGAATTTTAGCCAGTGACATTATATAGGTTAATAGCATGATTAAGATGACTTCATTTTCTCTATGTTGTATAGTTTGAGGCATAGGCAATAACATTATTATTTTTTATTTGGGCTGCGGGGTAGTACATTAACTTGTAATCTTAATACCCATATTAGTCTTGTTGGTAGCATTTTAATTGTAACTGGGGTTGTGACTCATAGTATTGAATTTAAGCTTAGTTTATTGTTGGCTTATTTACAGGAAGGGGAATGTGGGCTGGCTTGACTTGCTTAAGGAGATACTAAAGAAAGCCTTAGAAAATTTTAAAACAGAGTGATAGTGATATAATTGGGTATTAATTTTTTATAACAAACTAATAATATTTGGGACTACTGCATACAATAGTGGTGTTATTTTAATTTACGATAAGAAGTTGTTTTGTGACACATTATTTTTTTCTAAATAGTTAAAACTATGATTAACAACATTATACTTTTATTTAATATTATGTTGAAACATTGTTTTCAGGAATTTTATATACTCTTTAAGTAGTCATATGAACTTTTTACTTATACAGCTTTAATTATCATAAGGTTAGAAAATTCCTTTTAATTGTATAACAGTTTTAAACATTTCATTCAATTTATAATATATCAAATGACCTTAACTATTTTTAGCATTTTACTTTTTTCTAGGTAAAAGAACAGATCTTTTGCAACAATTTGTAATTAAAAGTTACTTTTCAGGATTTGACTTTGAGAAAGCAGGTTTGAACATTAGGTTTCTTTAAAAGTGATGACTTGTTTTTTCAAGGAAACGAAAAGGTTAAAGTATAAGAAGCTATTTTGATAAGACAGACTTTTTTTTTTTGTATACTGACTATTTAGGAGAAAAACTCTTTGTAAACTTTTATTAAAACAGACCAATGATTTAAGAAACTTTGAGAAAGAACAAAATTTTAACTTTGTATTAGTATACTATTTGATACCAAAGCTTTTAAAACTTTATAGATAGACCCATCAAAACTTACTTAACTTTGACCATAAAAATTCTTTATCCATGCACCTTCTGCACTTTCTGTATTCATTCAGGTTTTGTCCCACATTTTACTTTTTTTTAAAGAACCGGTTATTTTATCTTAGGACAAAATTACTATTTTTTTTTTTTTTTTTTAATAATAATAAAAACACATTCTATATACCTTTCATACTTAAGTTACCAAAATCATTTTGGAAACTGTTTTTAAGCAAATTTCTTACAACATATAATTATCATTAACACTAAACAAACTTGTCAGAATACTGATTTAATTTGGTTATAATTATTTTTGTTATTTAAATTAGTATTCATATTTATTAATATAAGCACTTATTTAATTTTTTGGCATTTGAATTAAGCTCTTTTAATAATTTTTATTTATCAATTTTGTATTACTATCTGGAGGGTATCAAAATATACACTGACACTGAACAAACAGATAAACATAAAACAAATTACAACACATTAATAGAAACATAAAGCTTGTTAATTTGACCCATAATTTTTACTTTTATGGTATGGTTGTTTTTAAGCCCTCCATCGTTTTACATCTTTGATTTTACTGCTTTTGAGAATTTTTCTGGAGATTGTGTTGCCAAGTTTTTTTACTTTTCCAGAGGTTTAATTTTATTAGCCCCTACCAGCCCACAACCACATTATTATGTAGGCAGCAAGGGGTTTGCAGAAATGCTGCCAGAATGTTTTTCTTATCTTAGTTAATTCTTTGGCAGAATATTTTCTTACAAGCGTGATTTTATTGATAAGGACTTTATTCAGCACTTCTGCCTGTTGAGTACAGCCTTTTTGATATTCTAGTTGCCAAACACTAAATTGAGCTGGGGTAACAATAGTTTTTATAAGAACTTTCCAATCCCAGGGGCACATTTAATAGCTACTAACAATGGAGTCCAAAATTGCCTTTGTGAAGGAACTGGGTTCAATAATGCTTTTACACAGCTCTTTAAAGACTGCATAGGGAAGTCAGTCATGCTGTGTCTGCTCATTTTGCAGGATTACAGGAAAAGCATGACATTCTCTTGGCTCTATGGCTTCTTTTAAGCACTTTTCCATAGCTGGCTGAGGTTCTTGATTTTCAAAAAGGACCAGGGGAGGTGGAGGTGGAAAAGATGTTTCTTCCTTTTCAGGGGATACAGGGTCTTTAACTGGGAGCTCCTCTGAGGGAACTGTGGGACGAGATGCATATAGTGGACACAAGGCTGCTTTCACTATGTTCCAGGTTATTAGGGTAGAAATGGGAATTTTTTCTCCTTGCTCATATTTTGTTTTTAAATTTTTTCCTACCTGCTCCCGTAATTCCAAATCTAAAGTTCCTCTTTTAGGAAACCAAAGACAATACTTTTGAATTGTTTGTAATAGGGAGCACAATTGACCTTTTTGGACTGTGCAATCAGCTGCTTTTAAGAGTTGCATTGTTTTTTTTAAAAAAGTATCCTGTTCTTTGGAAATTCTTGGTCCCATGAAGATTTAGAAAATTCCCCTCACTGAACTAGATACGTTGGCAACTCTCCCCAGCGGCCGTTGCTATTCCCTTACCTTGGGATGATTAGCTTCAGTTTCAGTCCAGACAGATGTAGCCACTCCTTAATGTGCCAGTTGCGCCATTTTCTAGAATCACGGCGGGGTCACCACTTGCAGGAATCTGTCCTGCAAAGTCTTGCAGAGCTCTGTCCAGCAGATCCCGCGACGGTGCAATGAAATTCCTCTGAACACAGTGGCTGAGAGAGGTGAGGGGGAGAACAGCTAAAGGAGCTATTCTCTTGAGCTGATCCCCAGCACGATTTTTTATTGAGAATCTTTTTTTCACAGTAAAGGGCAGGGTGTCCTTGAGAAGGGGCAGGTAGGCAGTGTGTATGTGAGGGCTCATTAAAACATCACAAGCAATCCAAGCAGAAAGATAATGAAGACATATTGTGGCTTATGCCAAAGATATGGTGGAGGCAAAGATTCTGGTTAACCAATTAACAGAACAGACCAAGAGTGCTGACTTCCCTGCATGGGCAGGGGAGCAGGCCTCTAAATTATTTCTTAGAAGTAAAAATCAGAAGAATCCCACACTCAACAAGTGGGCGGGGCTCAACTGGAGTCACGCCTGTCTGACATAGTCCAAAAAAAGCCCTACAGCAATCTTAACAGGTAATCTAATCAAAAGTCCCCTCAACTCAATTTAATGCATTCAAAGGGTATCATATGCAGAGGAATTAGTTTACAAACATAATCTTTCTCTTTTTGGGATGCATAAAATAATTTCAAACCGCCATACCCAGTGTCTTCTTAATGTCCTTTATCTCTTTAGTCATATTTTCCTTCATGTCCTTGAATTGATTTAGGAGATTTGTTTAAACATCATTGAATAGTTGTTTCAAATCCTGTGAATCGTCTGAAGTTTTCATTTGTTTCTTTCACTGGGCCATATCTTCCTGTTTCTTGGTATTACCGCCTTGTTATTTTTTGCTCATGTCTAGGTATCTAATTATCTTGGTAAGCTTACTCTGATGATCAGTTTTTCTCTTTTGCGTAGGATTTTATTGTTGATTGGCTTTGTGTTATAGCTCTTCTTTGATTCTTGGTTCGACTTATTCTAGGTCTTAAAAATTGATTGTGGGGCAGGGAAGCGGCTGTGGCTCAATCAGTAGGGCTCCTGTTTACCATATGGGAGGCCCCGAGTTTGGTTCCCGGGGCCTCCTGGTAAAGGCAAGCCCGCCCGCACGGCGTGGTTGGCTGACCCAGCGAGCACAAGCAGCAAGGGGGGGATAAATGAATAAATAAATAAAATCTTAAAAAAAAAAAAAAAAATTGATTGTGGGGACAGATGTGGCTCAAATGGTTGGGCGTCCATCTCCCATATGGAGGGGCCTGGGTTCAATCCCCGGGACCTCCTGGTAAAATAAAGAAAAATATAGAAGGCACGTGGGCTGCCAGTCCCCGCGTGCAGGCATGCCAGGCCCCACTGAGCCACGCAGCAAGATGACCACGTAACAGGTGAGTGACACAAGGGGAGAGCCAAGATGAGACATGCCGGAAAAAAAAAAAAACAGGAACTAAGGTGGCGCAGGTGAGCAACCTTAGTTCGTTTTTTGTTTTTTGCTTTTCGGCATGTCTCGTCTTGGCTCTCCCCTTGTGTCACTCTCCTGTTACGTCGTCATCTTGCTGCTTTATTTATTCTTTGTTATCCAACCTGATAATCTCTTTGTTTTAAGTAGGATATATAGATTAATTACCTTTTTAGAGATTTATTGACATATAATTCATACACTGTGTAATTCATCCATTTAAATATGGGTGGATACTAAAAAGCACCCACTGGATTTTAGTATCTACAGATAGAGTCATCCTTAAACAGTCAGTTTTAGAACATTTTCATCAAAACCCATGCACATTAGCTATTATCCCCTTATCCCCATCCCCTCTCCCCACCCTTAAGTAACCACTAATCTACTTTCTATCTCTATATGTGCCTGTTCTAAACGTTTCATATAAATGGAACTGTATAATATGTGGTCTTTTGTGACTGGCTTTTACACTTAGAATAATATTTTCAAGATTCATGTATCAGTACTTCATTGCTTTTTATTGCAAAATAGTATTCCATTGTATAGATATATCATATTTTGTTTATCCATTCATCCCTAGGTATAAGTTTGGGTTGTGTCTTAGTTTGCCACAGGGCTGCTGATGCAAAATATCAAAGATAGGTGGGCTTTTATAATGGGAATTTTATTTGGGGTAAAAGCTTACGGTTCCAAGGCTGTGAAATGTCCAGATCAAGCAGAGATGCTTTCT
The DNA here is from genome assembly GCA_026826555.1 of Tolypeutes matacus. Lineage (NCBI taxonomy): Eukaryota > Metazoa > Chordata > Mammalia > Cingulata > Chlamyphoridae > Tolypeutes > Tolypeutes matacus. The sequence goes on from JAKSZT010053785.1 coordinate 9,904,764, forward strand.
CACCAAAGTCAGCTACTGTTGATCCTGGGGTCCTGCCACTTGGTGAAACAAGATGGCTGCCAATCTCTGCCGAGGTCCCTGCCTTCCCTTCAGAATATACCATCTCCTGGAGCTCAGCTGTGGGCATAGGGCTTGTCTCTTCAGTCTTAAGCAGCTCTGTGGGCCCAGCTTCTTGGGGGCTTTGTGCTTAAGCTTTGCTACTAGCATTCCTTGAGACCTCTCTCACATGGCAGAATAAAAAAATGGCAGTGCTCCGTTTTCCTGTATCTCTCTCTTGGTGTCTCCATTTATATAAGACCCAGCAAGAGGGCAGAGACTCAACCTGATTCATGCCTTCTGACATAGTCCAATCAAAAAGACCCACATGAATAGATTAATTCAGAAGCATAATGGTTTTTTTTTTTTTTTTTTTTCTTCTGTGTCTACAGCTTTTTAGTCCTCCATTAATAAAAGACTCCAGTAAGAGGATCAAAACCCATTCTGGGTCCCACAATCTAGTCAAAGGCCCTTAATGGATGCAATCTAATGAAAGTGATTCAATCAAAAGGTCCCTTATCTGAATCTAATCAAAAGATCCCATCTAAAATGGGTTACAGGCATAGGATTGGGTTTGCTTTAAGATCAGAATTTTCTGGGGTCCGCAAAAGACTCAAACCAGCACACCTAGTATTAATTTTTAATTTCATTTCTTTGTGTTCAGCAAACATATTTTGTATTATTTCAATCCTTTCAGATGTATTAAGGTTTGCATCATATGGTCTATCCTGGAGAATGTTCCATGTATACTTGAGAAAAATGTATATTTTGCTGTTGTGTAGAGTATTCCCTAGATGTCTGTTTGGTCTAATTGGTTTCTAGTGTTGTTTAAGTTTACTGTTTCTTTACAGATTTTCTGTGTGGTTGTTCTATCTAACATTTAAATTGAGTATTGAAGTCTGTTATTGCTGAATTGTCTATTTCTTCCCTAATTTCTGTCAATATTTGCATCATATATTTCAATGCTCTGTTATTATGCACATATATATTTGTAATTTTTATATATTCCTGAAGGTTTTACCCTTTTATTATTATAAAGTATTCTTCTTTATCTCTAGTAACAATTTTTATTTTGAAGGTTTTTTATCTGATTTTTGGTATAGCCACTCTGCTTTCTTATGGCTGCTATTTGCATGATAAATCTTTTCCAGTCTTTCACTTTCAATTTATTTGTATCATTGAATCTAAAGTTAATATCCTATAGAGAGCATATTTGGAGCTTGTTTTTTATAATCTATTCTGACAATCTCTGCATTTTGATTGGGTTGTTTAGTCCATCCACATTTAATGTTATTAAATATATAGTTGAATTTACATATGCTCTATTACTTTTTTGTTTTCTATATATCTTATGTCTTTTTTGTTCCTCTGTACCTACTTTACTGTTTTCTTTTGCATTAAGTGAATATTTTCTAATATAGCATTTTCATTTCTTAATGATTTTTTCAATATATACCTTTTGTTTTATTTCCTTGGTGGTTGCTCTAGGGCTTAATATATACCTCTTATCAGAATCAGTTTAATATGTATAATAATTCTAGTGAGATAGAAATGTTAATCCTATATATTTCCAGTTCTTTTTCCCCCTTTTTGTGGCATTATTGTTACATATATTACATCTATAAATGTTGCAAACCCAACAATACATTGTTATAATTATTACTTTATGTAATGTTATGACTTTTTTAAAATACTTTTTTTTAAAGATACTTAGATTACATAAATGTTATATTAAAAATGTAAGGGATTCCCATATGCCCCACTGCCTACCCCTCCCACACTTCCCCATATTAACAACATCCTTCATTAGTGTGGTATATTTTTTACAATTGATGAACACATTGCCACTAAGTGAGGATTATAGTTTATATTAAAGTTTAAACTCTCTCCCACACAATTTTGTAAGTTATGACAAGATATATAATGGCCTGCGTCTGTCATTGCAACATCATTCAGGACAATTCCAGTGTCCCGAAAATGCCCCCATATTACACCTATTTTTCCCCGCTCCCTCCCGTCAGAACCTCCGGTGGCCACTGCCTCCACACAATAATAAAAGTTCTTCCATTGGTAGAATAACAATAAGTCTATAGTAAAATAACAGTAAGTCTATTCTAGTCCATTGTTCATTCACCAGTCCTGAGGATTCAGGGATGGTGATGCCCACACTGTCTCTAATTGAGAGAAGGGGCTTAGATCCCGTGGGGCAGATGGATGGGACTATCTTGCTTGCAGTTGTAGACTCTCTTTGTTCCTTGGTATGGTCGTTGTCCATCATCATTTCCTTATTAGTTGTCCTGGGTGAGTCTAGTGAACTGGAGAGTAGGTGTTGGTTCTTGAACCTATAGTTAATACTAGAGTTGATAGGTTTATGTCCAATTTATGACTTTTAAAGAAGCTGAGTGAAGAAGAACAAGTATATGTTTTCTTCATTCTAATTATTAATTTTTATGCATAAAGTTAGAGTTACAGAATTACAGAAATTGAAATTTAAAAATTAAAAGTGTGGTACTAATAAGAAACATACAAGAGGGTAAATCAAAACTGTACACATCCAGAGTTAGCAAGATTTGAATTTGTTCACTACCAGACCCTAGCTAAAATGTTCCAGATAGATTCCTGTGCTAAAGGACACTGAATAATAATTATATCACTCCAAAAGTCATGGTGTACATCTTCAATTTTGTATATAGATTGAGAGGAATACGTTGCACGGTTCTGGAATAAGGACTCAAGTTCATATTTCAAATGCTAATTTACAAATATCTACCAATGGATTGAAAAACATAAATGCCTAAAGACACCCTGAATGTCACCAAACAACATGCCTATTTTTGTACCTTTTTTAAATTAGAGAAGTTGTAGGTTTACAGGAAATTCGTGTAAAAAAATATAGTATTCCCATATATCCACCTCTTGTTGACACTTTGCATTAAAGTGGTACTATTGTTAAAATTGATGAAAGAATATTAGAATAATACTATTAATTATTGTCCATAGTTTACCTTAGATGTGTTTTTCCCATTTACCACTTTATTATTAAAAAACCTTGTATAAACGTCAAATATTATAATTCATGACAGAACATTATTTTACTTATACTATTAACTATAGTCCATTATCTATGATATGGTTCACTGTATTATAGAGTCCTATTTTTCCCCCTTTTAACTACATACACATATATAATTCAGTACTATTAATTATACTCACAATAGTATGCTACCATTACCATCATCCATTTCCAAATCTTTACAATCAAACTAATTAGAAATTCTGTACAAATTAATTATCAACTCCCCGTTCTCTAACCCCAGTCTGTCCCCTGATAACTTATATTCTAGATTCTAACTCTGTGAGTGCTTATTATAATTAGTTCATATCAGTGAGATCATATAATATATGTCCTTTTATGTCTGGCTTATTTAACTCAACGTAATGTCTTCAAGTTTCCTTCATGTTGTCACATGTATCAGGACTTCATTCCTTTTTTTGCTGAATAATATTCCATTATATGTATATATCACATTTTGTTTATCCGTTCATCAGTTGATAGATACTTCAGTTGCTTTCATCTTCTGGCAATTATCAATAATGCTGCTATGAACATTAGTGTGCAAATATCTGCTCGAGTCCCTGCTTTCACTTCTTCTTCACTTCATATATACCTAGTAGCGGGATTGCTCAGTCATTTAGTAATTCTTTACTTAGCTTACTGAAGAACTGCCAAACTGTCTTCCTCAACAGCTGCACCATTTCACATTCCCACCAGCAATGAATGAGTGTTCCTCTTTCTCCACATCCTCTCCAACACTTGTATTCTTTTTTTTAATAGTGTGAAATGATATATAATTTTGGTTTTGATTTGCATTACCCTAATAGCTAGTGATGTTGAGCATCTTTCTTGTGCTTTTTAGCCATTTGTATATTCTCTTTGTAAAAATAACTATTCAAGTCTTTTGCTCATTTCTTAAATTGGGTTGTCTTTTTATTGTTTAGTTGTAGGATTTCTTTTTCTATTCTGGCTGTTAAACCCTGATCCATTATGTGGTTTCCAAATATTTTCTCCCATTCAGTAGGCTGCCTTTTCAACTTGAAAAAGTCCTTTGCACATTTTTTTTTTTAATTTTCAGAAGGTTCCATTTATCTCTTTTGTTTTATTGCTTGTGCTTTGGGTGTAGAAACCCTTGCCTACCACAAAATCATGAAGATGCTTCCCTACTTTCTCTACTAGTAGTTTTATAGTCCTGATTCTTATATTTAGGTCTTTGACCCGTTTTGAGTTGATTTTTCTATATGGTTTAAGATATGGGTCCTCTTTCCTTCTTTTGTATATGGATATCCAGTTCTCCTAGCACCTTTTGTTCAAGAAATTATTCTTTCCTAATTGAGTGAACTTGACAGCCTTGTCACAATATATTGGCTAGTGCTCATTTTGGCAGCAAATATGCTAAAATTGGAATAATACAAAGAAGATTAGCATGGCCCCTATGCAAGGATGACATGCAAATTCATGAAGTGTTCCATATTTTATATGTGTGTGTGTGTGTGTGTGCGAAAAATTATGTAATAGGCAGAAGGAGCAGTGAGAGCCGTGGAATTTCATGCCAAGCCCTAAGAACTGTTACTGTTTTTGTCAGACTTATTTTCTGCCAAAATCTGGAATCAATCTTTTCATTAAAGGACCCTTAGTAACCATTGGAAAATATATATATTGGCCAATGATGTGAGGATCTATTTCTGAACTCTCAATTCGATTCCATGTGTCTATATATCTATCCTTATGCCAGCACCGTGCTGTTTTGAACACTGTAGCTTTGTAATAAGTTTTAAAGTCAGGAAGTTTGAGTCTTCCAACATCATTCTTCTCTTTCAAGATGTTTTTGGTTATTCAGGACCTCTTACCCTTCCAAATAAATGGAAAAGGGCTTTTCCATTTCTGCAAAGTAGGCTGTTGGGATTTTTATTGGGATTGTGTTGACTCTGTAAATCAATTTTGACAGAATTGACACGTTAATGTCTTCTAATCTATGAACATGGAATGTCCTTCCATTTATGTAGTTCTTTGATTTCCTTTAGTAATGTTTTGTAGTTTTCTGTGTACAACTCCTTTACATCCACGGTTAAATTTATTCCTAGATATTTTATTCTTTTAATTGCTATTGTAAATGGAATTTTTTTTCTTGATTTCTCTGAATGTTCGTTACTAGTCTATAGAAACGCTACTAATTTTTGCATGTTGATCTTGTATCCTGCCACTTTACTAACATCGTTTATTAGCTCTAGTGGCTTTGTTGTAGATTTTTGGGGACTTTCTTTTTTTTATTTTTTATTTTTTATTTTTAAAAAGATACTTAGTTTGTATAAATGTTACACAAAAGATATAGGGATTCCCATATGCTCCACTCCCCACACCCTCCCACATGGACATCCTTCATTAGTATGGCACATTCATTGAAAATGAGAAATGCATCCTGAGGCTTTGCCATTAAGCATGGATCATAGTTCACATTGTAGTCTATACTTTCTCCCATACAGTTCTACATGTTGTGTGATGATATAAAATGGCCTATATCTGTCATTGCAACGTCACTCAGGACAATTCCCAAGTCCCTAAAAAGCTCCCGTATTACAATTGTTTTTCCCTCTCCCTGCCCCCCAGAGCCTCCAGTGGCAAACTGTCTCCACATCAATGTTGTAATTCCTTCCATTGCTAGAATCACAATATGTCTATAGTAGAATACCATTAAGCCCACTCTAGTCCATAGTTCGTTCCCCAATTCCGAAGATTCTGGGATGGTGACATCCACTCCACCTCCAATTGAGAGGGGCCTTATATCCCATGGGGAAGATGGATGGGACTATTCTGCCTGCAGCTGCAGACTCTCTCCATTCCCTGGGACTGCCATTGTCCATCATCATCTCCCCGCCAAGTTGTCCTGAGACTTTCTATATATAGAATCATGTCATCTGCAAATAGTGAAAGTTTTACTTCTTCCTTTCCAATTTTAATGCCTTTTATTTCCTTTTCTTGCCTAACTACTCTGGCTAGAACTTGTAGCACATTGTTGAATAACAGTGGTGACAGTGGGCATCCTTGTCTTGTTCCTGATCTTAGAGGGAAAGCTTTCAGTCTTTCACCATTGAGTATGATGGTGGCTGTGGGTTTTTCATAATATGCCCTTTATCATGTTGAGAAAGTTTCCTTCTATTCCTGCTTTTAAAATATTATCACTGCTTTTTCTGCATTAATTGAGATGATCATGTGTTTCTTTCCCCTTCGATTGGTTAATGTGGTGATTACATTAATTGATTTCCTTGTGTTGAATCATCCTTGCGTACCTGGGATAAAACTCACTTGGTCATGGTTTATAAATCTTTTAATGTGCTGTTGGATTTGATTTTCAAGTATTTTATTGAGGATTTTTACATCTATATTCGTAAGAGAACTTGGTCTGTAATAATATTTTCTTATAATATATTTATCTGGCTTTGGTATTAGCATGATGATGGCTTCATATAATGAGTTAGGAAGTTTTCCCTCCTCTTCAATTTCTTGAAAGAGTTTGAGCAGGACTCGTATTAATTCCTCTTTGAATGATTCATAGTATTCACCTGTGAAGCCATCTGGTCCTGGGTTTTCCCTTGTTGGGAGGTTTTTGATGACTGATTCAATCTCTTTACTTATAATTGGTCTGTTATCTCTTCTGTTTCTTCTATACTCAGTGTAGGCTGCTCATGTATTTGTAGGAATCTGTCCATTTCATCTAGGTGGTCTAATATGTTGTCTTACAGTTAATACAGTTGTTCCTACTATCCTCTTATGATCTTTTTATTTTTGGCGGTTAGTAGAAATGCCCACCACCCCCCCTTATTTCTGATTTTATTTATTTGCATTTTCTCTCCTTTTTTCTTTGTTAGTCTAGCCAAGGGTTTGTCAATTTTGTCAATCTCCTAAAAAAAAACCAACTTCTGATTTTGTTGATTCTGTTGTGTTTTTTTGTTGTTGTTGTTGTTCTCAATTTCATTTATTTTTCCTCTAATCTTTGTTATTTATTTCCTTCTGCTTGCTTTGGAATTAGTTTGCTGTTCTTTTTCTGGTTTCTCCAGGTGTGCAGTTAGGTCTTTGATTTTAACTCTTTCTTCCTTTATAATGTAGGCATGAAGGGCTATTAATTTCCCTCTCAGCACTGCCTTTGCATCATCCCCTAAGTTTTAATATGTTATGTTCTCGTTTTCATTTGTCTCAAGATATTTACTGTTTTTTCTTGCAATTTCTTCTTTGACCCACTGATTGTTTAAGACTGTGTTGTTTAACCTCCTTAAATTTGTAAACTTTCCAATCCTCGGCCTGTTATGAATTTTCCACTTTCATTCCATTATAATCAGAGAAATTGCTTTGTATAATTTCAATCTTTTAAAATGTATTGAGCCCTGTTTTGTGGCCCAACATGTGTTCTATCCTGGAGATGATCCATGAGCACCTGAGAAGAATGTATATCCTGCTGTTATAGGGTACATTGTTCTGTATATGTCTGTTAGGTCAGTTCATTTATCAAATTATTCAATTTCTCTGTTTCCTTATTGATCCTCTGTCTAGGTAGTCTCTCTATTGATGTGAGTGGTGTATTGAAGTTGTAGAGATGTCTATTTCTCCCTTCAGTTTTTCCAGTATTTGCCTCATGTATTTTGGATCATCCTGGTTAGCTGCATAAATATTTATGATTATTATTTCTTCTTGGTGGATTGCCCCTTTTATTAATATATAATGACCTTTTTGTCTCTTATAACAGCTTTGCATTTAACATGTATTTTGTCCAATATTAGTGTAGGTATCCCAGGTATTTTCTCATTACTGCTTGCATTGGATATCTTTTTCTAGCCTATCACTTCAACCTATTTGTATCCTTGAGTCTAAGGTAAATCTCTTGTAAACAAAATATTGATAGTTCAAATTTTCTTCATCCATTCTTGCAGTCTGTGTCTTTTGATTTTTAATAATCATTCATAGTTATTACTATAAAGGCAATACTTCCACCGTTTTATCCATTGGTTTTTATTGTTATATCTTATTTTTGTCTTTCTTTGTAACCTACCTTTACTAATAATCTTCATTTCTATACTTTCTTCCAAGCCTCTGTCTTCTGTCTTTTCCTTTCAACCTACAGGACTTCCTTTAATAATTCTTACAGGAATTCAGTTTCACTGGTGTTTTAATTTGCCAGGAGGTGTGCCAATGCAAAGTACCAGAAAAATGTTGGCTTTCATAAAGGGTATTTTATGGGGTAAAAGCTTACAGTTCCAAGGCCATGAAATGTCCAAACTGAGGCACCATCAGAGATGCTTTCTCACCAAAGTCAATTATTTTTGATCCTGGTGTGTTGTTGCCTGGTGAAGCAAGATGGCTGCCAATCTCTGCCCAGGTTTCATCCTTCCCTCTTGGCCTGCCATTTCCTCTTGAACTCCTCCATGGGCCCAACCTCTTGGGGTTTCATGCTTAAGTGATCCTGTAGTACTCTCTCTCCTGGCATAGGGATTCTCTTTTTGCAGCTCAGCCATGAGCAAAACTGGAGTATTTTTTTTCTTTATTTTTAAAGAAGTTTTAGATTACAGAAAAGTTACTTCAAAATATAGGAGAGAGGCACAGATGTGGCTCAAATGGTTGGGCGTCCGTCTCCCATATGAAGGGACCTGGGTTCAATCCCTGGGACCTTCTGGTAAAATAAAGAAAAAATTTAGGAGTTGCACGGGCTGACAGGTCCCATGAGTGGGTATGCCATCAGGCCCCGTGAGCCGGTGAGCCCCCAGGCTCCAACGTGGATGTGCCATCAGGCCCCGCCCCCAGGTCCCATGCACAGGTGTGCTTTCAGGCCCTGCAAGTGGGTGTGCCGTCAGGCCCCATGCGCGGGCTCTCCATCAGGCCCCGCGAGTGGGTCGCCTTCAGGCCTTGTGCGTGGGTGCACCACACACAGCAAGATGATGATGTAGCAGGAGAGTGCCGTAGCAGGAGAGTGATGCAGGGGAGAGCCAAGAAAAGACATGTCGAAAAACCAGGAACTGAGGTGGCGCAGGTGGCAGAATGCATTTCTCCTTTATCAGAGGTTCCCAGGATCGAATCCCAGTGAAGACAGGAGGAAAAGGATGAGAAGAGAGGACAGGAAGCAGACACAGAGAATTATCCAGTGAATGGACACAAAAACAGCAGAAATGGGGGGGGGGAGTGGGGGCTTAAAAATAGATTAAAAGTAAATAAATCAAACTTTAAGAAATAATAAAAATAAAAAATATAGGAGATTCCCATATGCCTCACCTTCTCCCCCTCTCATACTTTCCCCCATTGACAGCATCTTTCATTAGTGTGGTACATTTGTTAAAACTGATGAACAAATGTTGAAACATTGCTACTAACTATGGTCTATAGTTTACATTATAGTTTACACTTTGTACCTCACAATTTTATAGGTTTTGACAAAATCTATAATGGCCTGTATCCGTCATTGCACTATCATGCAGAACAATTACCAGTGTCCCAAAAATGCCCCATGTTCCACGTATTCTTCCTTCTCCCTCCCCTCAGAACCTCTGGTTACCACTGTCTTTATATCAGTGTAACAAGTTCTTCCATTACTAGAATAATAATAACTCTACTTTGGTCCATTGTTGCATTCACCCCTTATGTGTGTTCATTCCTCAATTTTGAGGATTTGGGGATGGTGATGCCCACTCTCCTTGTGATTGAGAGGGGGGTTAGATTCCATGAGGCAGATGAATGGAACTGTCTTTCTTGCAGTTGTAGATACTGTTTTGGGGGATGGACGGTGTCCATCATCATCCTTTTATTAGTTGTCCTGGTCAAGTCTGATGAACTGGAGAGTAGTTGTTGGCTGTAACTCTGCTGAGATTCAGGGCTTAACCAGCATATGAACAGACTGAAGATTTAAGTCTCTGGGACATATATTTAATGAGTATAGTGCTAATTATAGGTTCAAATAAAAGGGGCAGAAGAATCATAATTAAAAATGAATCTAACTCTGATACATTGGGGAGATTGGTTATTATATATTCCAAGATAAGGTCCACCAATGTAGTGTCGATTTCCTGGGGTTGTCTGCCCTGCCTATAGTGTCCAGATGTCTCTAGAGCCCTCAGTAGCACCGCTGCTTCAGACATTGTTTACCATGGCAGTTAATAAGATCCTACTGAGACGTGCATAAGCGTAACTTCTGGAATGACCTCCCGACTCACTTTGAAATTCTCAGCCATAAAAACTCTTGTATTTAATATTTTCCCCTTTTTCCAAATGTATCACTAGTTGGCACTTGGTAGGGAGGCCTATTCCTGGAAGTTGTGTCCCATGCTGGGTGGGTGGAAAGTGGTGAGTTTATATGCTGAATTTGCAAAACTGGAGTCCTTTTTGCTCACATGGCAGAATCAAATTCCCTTTTTTTTCCCTCTGTCTGTCTGTGTGAGTCCATTTATATCAGACCCAGCAAAAGGGCAGGGACTCAACCTGAGTCACAGTCAAAAGCCCTAAAGCAGTCTATAAGTAATCTAATCAAAGGCCCCTCAACTGAATTTAATACAATCAAAGGGAATCACACCCAGAGGAATAGATTGGTTTATAAACATAATATTTCTCTTTTTGGAATTCATAAAATAATCTCAAACTGCCATAGCTGGATAGAGAATTCCTGGCTGGAAGGTTTTCTCTTTCAGTATCTTGAATATATCATACCACTGCCTTCTCACCTCTTTGGTTTCTGATGAGAAATCAGCACTTAGTCTTATTGAACATCTCTTGTATATGATGAATCGCTTTTCCCTTGCTGCTTTCAGAATTCTCTCTCTTTTGCATTTGACATTCTAATTAGTGTGTATCTTGGAGTAGTTCTATTCAGATTCATTTGGTTTGTAGTACATTGAGCTACTCAGACTTGGATATCTATGTCTTTCCTAAGAGTTGGGAAATTTTCAACCATTATTTCCTCAAATATTCTTTTTGCCCCTTTTCCCTTCTCCTCTCCTTCTGGGACACCCATGATGTATATGTTTGTGCACTTTGTGCTGACATTCAGTTCCTTGGACCCTGTTCAATTTTTTCCATTCTTTTCTTTGTTTTTCTGTCTGTTCAATTCTGTATGACCTATTTTCTAGCTCACTGATCCTTTCTTCTGCCTCTTCAAATCAGCTATTGGATGCCTTCAGTGTATTTTTAATTTCATCGTATTGTGCCTTTCATTCCCAAAAGTTCTGTTATTTTTCTTTGCATGCTTTCAAATTCTTTATGGTCACCCAGTGTCTTCTTAATATCCTATATCTCTTTAGCCATCTCCTTGAATTGATTGGGATTTATTTGAACATCTTTGATTAGTTTTCCAAATACTGTATCTCCTCCAACTTTCTAATTTGCTCCATTGAGGGGGCCATATCTTCCTGTTCCTTAGTATGGCTTGTAATTTTTTGCTGATAAATGGGCATCTGATTATCTTGATGAGTTTACTCTGAAGTTCAGATTCTCTCTCTTGTCTAAGATTTTATTGTTGATTTGTTTTGTATTAATACTCTTTCTTGGTTCATCAGTATTACCGAACTAAAACAGGGCCAGGGACCCAAGAAGCAGGTGCACACCAGTCCCAAAAGGCCATGGGGAGAGGATCAGAGAAGATTCTGTATTAGTCTGCCAAAGGGGTGCCAATGCCAAGTACCAGAAATCTGTTGGCTTTTTAAAAGGGTGTTTATTTGGGGTAAAAGCTTAAAGTTACAAGGCCCCAAATTGTCTTAACTCAAGGTTGTTATCTCACCAAAGTCAGTTGCCATGTGTTGAAGCAAGATGGTCTCTGATCTCTGCGAGGGTTCAGCCTTACCCTCTGGGTTTCCTTTCTCTCAGCTGCAGGCTGTCACAGGGCTTGTTTCTCAGGGCTTCCTCTCTTTCCTGGCATAGGGCTTATTTCTTTTCCAGCCTTCTGTCAGCTGCAAACTATCAGGCAAATGGCTTATCTCTACCAAGTCTTCAGCTGTTTGATGAGCCTTCTCCTTTCTGTCACATGGCAGGGTCAAAATCACAAAGTTCTCTCCTCTGTCATGTCTCTTTTTGAATGAGTGTCTCTTTATAGCAGCCTTCCAAGGGGATGGGGAGCCAACCCAAGTTATGCCTTACTGATATAGCCCAATCATAATCCCTAAATTGATTTTATCAAGTAAATTTAATCAGAGGCTCCTCACTGAATTTAGTACAATCAAAGGGTATCACAGAGGAATAGATAAGTTTAAAAACATAATCTTTCTCTTTTTGGGATTCATAAAAAATTGCAAACTGTCACAGACCCCAAAAGGACTTTAATTCTGCTCCCCAAGCCTGGGCTCTCCTGGCATGCCCAGCAGATGGCACTCTTTGCCCAAACGTCTCTACAATGTCTTCCCAAAGGTGTGCTTTCCTGGCCTGCCCAGCAGGTGGTGGTCTTCAGCGGCCTATTCTCTGCATCCCTCAGAAGTCCTGGTGCATTTCCAGCTCTCTACTGGCTCTCCCTGCTGTGAGTGGGAACAATGGCATGGGAGTGCCTGGCCAGGTTGGGTTGAAACGGTGTGACCTAGCATTTCATATTCCCTGGCCCAAAACTGGATGAGTGTTGAGCTGTGCCCTGCTCTGTTCCTGGGGAAGTGGATTTCTGTGGACCTCAATCTGCAGTTGCCCGTTAGACTCAACCGAACCTGTTTGCCCCGAGAGTGGGGGATGGATGCAGGAGCCAGGCAGAGTTACTCACCATTTCTCATAGCAGTTTCTCCAGCTGTTTGTCCCACTCTTTCCTGGGTGCTGTACAGCATTCCCCTGATCTCCAGAGCCCTAGACCACTTGCTCCAGACAGTTTCTACGTGTCCCCTAACTGTTTTTGTGGAAGAGAATTGAACCCTCCAACTCCCTAATCCTCCATCTTGCTGGGAGTCTTAATGCAATCCTGATTATTTTATAAGTTAACTCTTTAGATCAATTTCTCCCTCTTGTCTAGATAAGGCTCTTCTTTGATGATTGGTCCAACTTATTGTGGAGTTAGAATAGCCCAGTTTTTTAACTGTCCAGATTTTCTCAGCTCTTCTTCATCTGATTCTTGCCTTATTTATGTGGTACAATTTTTAAGATTGCCCTTTTTGTGCAATTGTTTCACCTCCAGGAGAAAGCTTTCTTCTGTTCCTTCTCTGGGAATCTTGATCTGTTTTGTTTGCTTTTGTGCAGAATTTTCTCCCCAGCAACTATGATTTTTTAAAATCCTTTCCCTCACTCAGTGTCCTGTTTTACTTAACTTTTCATTTCTGGGACCCTCCTGTCTTACAGCAGTTCAGTTTAATCCCCCACCACATTTTATCTCTCTGTGAGGTTTTTCTACATCCGTTTCTTCCCTGTTAGGTTGTCCCACCATGGGAAGTCAGATGGGGTCAATCCATAAAGGTGGGTCACTCCAGAAAAGTCTGTTTGCATGGTCCAGCCAACAGAAACTGGATTGAGTGAGCACCTCACTTGCCCACAGCTGTGCTGCAGTCTCTCTCTCCCCGTCCCTTGGGGCCCTTTTTAATTCAGCACTCCTCAGCACCTTGTGTTCCACCCTGTGTCTCTGCGGATTTAGGACCCTGTCCCTGGATATACATGGGCTTCTAACTCCCTGCTGGGGGTGTCTCAGGGTGTGTGGGACCTGGGCCATTGTCTCTGACTGACTCCCAAGTTGTGTGGGACCAAGTGAGGGGCAGGGGAATGGACTGGTGAGTCTGGGACCGAAATTTCCTATCTGATATTTTTTGTTTTCTTCGATTCAACATTTGTGGAGTCTTTGTCCAGTCTCTACCTCCAGAGTTCTAAGCAAGTGGGATTTGTCCTTTTATTTGCTGAATCTCTTAGAGAAGTTTTTTCAGGGAATGTCTTCCATCACAATGTTGATGACATCCTGGGGTCAATTCTTAGCCTCATAAAGCTTTGCTTTCACCTACCTCCTTTGTGCTGTTATTGGCAAACATATTACGTTTCTAAATGTTACAGGCCCAACAATACAGTATATACATATTATTTCATACAATTGTTTTTAAGTCAGTTAAGAGAATAAAGGAGAAGGCATGTACATATGTGCTATCTCTTAGAATTACACAATAACCTTTACCAGTGCTCTTGTTTTTGTTTTTGTATGGATTCAAATTGTCATTTGGTGTCACTTGCTTTCTGCTGAGGAACTTCCTTTTTTCTTATAAGGTCTGCTGTGAACAAATTCTCTGTCTTTGTTTATCTGGGAATATTTTTATTTCACTTCCACTTTTGAAAGATTGCTTTGCTTAATATAGGACTCTTCATTGACAGAGTTTTCTTTTTCTTTTTTTAAAATTAATTTTATTTATACACATTCCATATCCAGCAAACATCCACTCCCCATAATCCCTCCTCTAGCCCCTGACAACCTCTAATCCACTTTCTTTCTCAGTAGATGTGCTATTTCTAGACATCTCTTGTAAGTGACATCATGCAATTTTTGCCCTTTGTGTATTGCTTATTTTACTGAGGATAACGTTTCAAGGTTTTTCCACTTAGCAGCATTTCTCAGAACTTCATTCTTTCCTATAGCTGGATAATATTCCATTGTGTGTATGTACCATATTTTGTTTATCCATTTATATATTGATGGGCACTTGGGTTGTTTCTACCCTTTTGCTATTGTGAATAATGCTGTGATAAACATTGTTATAACAAATATTTGTTTGAGACCCTGTTTTCACTTTCTTTGGGTATATACCTAGAAGTGGAATTGCCAGGCCGTATGGTAATTCTATATTTAACTTTTTAGGAACTGACATATTGCTTTCCCCAGTGGCTGTACCATTCTACATTCTTACCAACAGTACAGTGCACTTGAGTTGCAATTTCTCCATATCCTCTCCAACACTTTTTTTTTAAAATAATACCCATCTTTGTGGGTGTGAAATGGTATCTCATTGTGGTTTTGATCTGGATTTTCCTAATGGGTAGTGATGTTGAACATGTTTTCATATGCTTATTGGCCATTTATATATCTTCCTTCAAGTGCTTTGCCCATTTTTTAGTTGGATTATTTGTGTTTTTCTTGTTGCATTGTAAAAGTTCTTTATATGTTCTGCATATTAAGCCCTTATCTGATATATGGTTTAAAACTGTTTTTTCCCATTCTGTTTGTTGTGTTTTCACATCCTTGATAATGTCCTTTAATGTTCAAAAGTTTTTAATTTTGATGAACTTAAGTTTATCTGACAGATATTTCTTTGAGCACTTGGAATATGTCACCCCTCTGCCTTTTGGTCTCCATTTTTTTCTGATTAGAAGGCAGCTGTTAAACTTATCAGGGTTCCCTTGTAAATGATGTCTTTTACTCTTGCTGCTTTCAAGATTTTCTCCTTGTCTTTGGCTTTCAGAATATTTACTATTTGTCCTAGGATACCATTTTGTTTCTTGGAAACAGTTTGATTCCTTTGGGTCTTGCTTGTAAGATTTGTTAATATCAAAGCAATGTTCAGTCTATGGCTATTTATTTCCGACTACAAAGGCAATACATTTCTGAGTACCCTATCATTACCCTATCAGTCTTGAAGTTTTATCAGTATTGCTGGTGGGAACATGTAGTATTCCCTGTCCTCTGTGAGTGTCAGGCCCCATTACCTCTTTCTTGTAGTTCTTTTCTCAGCCTTGGGTAATTTCCTGATCACTATTCAACTGAATAGTCAAAGGGGACCTACTGAAGATCTGTAGAGTTCTCTCTGTGTAGTTCTTTCTTCTTCAGTACTCTATACTGAAAACTCTAGCCACCTTTCCTCCCACAGACTTTTGTTTCTGTCTTCTCAATTGGAGAAGTCCCCAGGTTTGGCCTGGTTTCCCTCTCCCTGCTCCATGATCTGGAAACTCTCTCAAAGGAAGTAAGCTGGGGTAATTAGAGGGCTCACCTCATTAGTTTCTCATCTCTAAGAGATCACTGTCCTTTGTTGCTTAATGATCAGTGCCTTACAAACCATTATTTCATATATTTTATCTATTTTTCGGTTATGTCAGGTGTCAGTATAAATCTGGTCCTTCATTACTTCATCTTGGCCAAAGGCCTAAGTTCATATATTTGAGCTATTTTTAATCTTTACTTTTATTTTATTTTTCACTGCAGGAGACTACCCACAAGGCCAGTATTTTGTTGAGTGGTAAAATTAAGGTAGAAAATGGCCAGATTTATCAAAACCCAGTCACCTGGCTCAAGGATCTGCTAGGAGGCAACAGTTCTGTAACATGGAATTATGCTTGGAGTAAGGTGGGTCATTCTTAAGTTGATCTCTAACTTCAGAATCCAATGGAAGGGTATATATATTTTTTGATGATAGAACCATTTCTTTTTATTTTTTTTAAAGAAATCTCAAAGATCGTCAAGCCTATTGTCCTCATGTGCTCCTTCTGTGATATGCTCCATGTCTTCTTCAATTCCTATTTGCCAGAATTCCCCATGATTAATGAACTTGATATTGTAGATGCTAACTTGTGAGCACTGTGTTAGTCCCCGAGGAAGTGGCCAGCCTCCTCAGGAAGGAACACAACATTCCCTGGACAGTACATTCCAAGGTTAATGCATCAGTTCTTGAGAAAGTGGCCAGCTTTCCCAGGGAGGAACAGAACACTCTCTAAAATGCATGTTATCTGTTTTTATTTGTTACAAAACATCCCGGATGTGCCCACTGTTTTAGTTCTCATTATTTTTCCTGAAATATGAAAAGTGCCGATTAGCAATATATTATTAGTTTTCTAATCAAATAAAGCATACTCTTCCCCAAAAGACAAAAGGAATGGGCAAGGGGCCTAGGATCCACAGAAATTATTGTGCATTTTTGTGCTGAACTTTATCTCCTACACGATTTGCCAGTTTCCCACAGCTAAGTCTTTTCATTCAAACTGCCCAGAATCTTAGTAACCATTCTCTCAGCTCTGGTTTCTGAGTTATAAGTGCAGTTTATCACTAACAATGATTGACATTCTTGAGGTCCAATAATCATCCACCTCCAGATGTCCATGGCACTGCTTTGGGAACAGGCGTACAAGAACCCAGCTACCTTCAACCTCCACTAGTTATAGCAGTGGGTCTCAGTTCACCAATAATAAGAGGCACAGCTTCCTTGCTTCTTTCTCTAACACAGCTCTGCCACCTTCCCCCTTAGCCCCTCCTCTGCGTCCCCAAACTCTGCATGCCGGTCTCCTAGACCTTTGTAACAGATGCTTTGAGCACTGTGTTTCAGTTCCTTCAATTACAGCACATTTTGGCTTTTCTCTGCTATACAGCCTCTCTACCTTTCTTTTTTTTCCTAAAGTTTTTTCCTCCAAACCCCTGGAGTCACCAGGTCATGTTTTCAGTTGACCTTAGCACCTTTGTCCAACCCTTTCCAGGGATTCCTAATTTATATTTGCATATTAGTAATTGAATCTTGCCAATGGAAGTGCATTTTTATTGCAAGTTTTCTTAAAATTGTGATAGATTATATTGTTTTGCCAAACTGAATTTATGCTCACAACATGAATATAGTACTGAATGCTATAACTTAGGTTCTTTTGCGCTTAACAGGCCTGTGCTACAGTGTGCCATCCCCTTCTTTCTATTGGATCTGTTTCATTTCCTACCTTTGAATAACTAGCTTTGACATCATCTGGCTATCACTCTGTACTAATGCCTCATTTATATGTCACACTGCCTCTGGTCTTTACTTATCAGCCATGTCAGTTAGAATCATACTATTTACCACCTATATGACAGTGAAGCCAAATGCAAATGTTGCCACTAAAACTAGGACAATTCTTAGAAATATGATATTCCTACAGATTATCTGAGCAGGTTATATTAACCACTTTTTCTAGCTTCTTTAAATTGATACTTTAATGTTTATAGGTATCCCCAGGTGGCCAAGCCCCATTATACATCTGTTACTCCTAGATAAGTCTGACTCCAGTTGGGGGCATGCCTCTTTCAAATAGAGCCAGCCATTCCCGCACTGCCATGCACCTGACCTACCCTTGCACTATTTCTGCAGAAACTGCAGTAAAGACACTTCCTCTGTCCTACTTGCTCTGTCATATGACTGACCCTGGTGCTTTCCTCATGTGTCTCTGTGTGGCGTGCTGCCCACTCCCTTGGAAACTATGAGTGTAATAAGTCTTTCAAACTCTTCTGGTCTGTGCCTGGCCTTACCATACCTCACACAAGATAATATGAACAAAACACAGATTTAGATTATTAGATTATTTTTTAGACTATCCTAAAAATCGAAAGAGTTTTAAAAATTTTTATCATGTACTTATGTACTTCTAATAAATGCCCTGTACTGAGAAACTCCACCCATCTGGGTTTCTTCTCAATATTTAAAAGCTTCTTTTAAAGCCATCTGTTAGAGTTTACCACAGAAACCTCTTGACTTGAGGTGACTCCTAAATTCACAGTCATTTCTTGATGAAAGGAGTTTTTTGCTTCATTGGTAAATGTGAACATTTCTACTGACTAGTTCTGAGAATGGTGGTGGGGGTTTGAGGCCAGTGGTTTCCGGTAAGAAATGCCAGAAAACTAGGTCTACCCTGCATCAGACAGAGTGACAGAGACCCCAGACACAGAGATGACTCATACCTCCTACCCAAGCAGTTTGGTTGCTACACATCTTTGCTAAGGAAATCCTGATGCTTAATCCCAGCAGGCATCACTGAGCACTCTCTCTGCTACAGCCTTCCAGCTCATAGACATCCTCCTGATGAGGCAGAGTAAGCTGTCAGATGGGAGACAAACCAGGCTTCTAGACCCGATTCCACACTTGATAATTTTCATAGTCTGGGTAATGGTTTTCAATCCTGGCTACACATTAGAATCACTTGGGGGCGGGGGGGGGAGCTTTTAAAAACCACAGTGCCTAGTGGACCCCAGTCCCATAGATTCCGATTTAATAGTCTGGGTTGGGGACCAGAGGTCAGTGTAAGAACCTAGCTTCCAACAATTCCCACGTTCCTCTGTTAGAGCTGTTACATAAGCTAAATTTGGATCATACAAGATTTAGTTCAGGATTCAGAGTTTGAGTCCTATGCGGGTGTGATAGCTGTTTGCTCTTAGGCTTTAACTGACTGAAGCACAGGCACTATTATGAAATGCACACTTTATAGAAGTGACCTATTTTGATATTTTTTTCATTCTTTAGCCTTATTCAATAAATCTCTCTTACCTTGTGGAAAAATAGATTTTAATTCAATGTTTTCTTAAAGCCATATTCTTTGTATGTTTGAATTACCTCTAGTGGTAGGTTTAACATTTAAGGGAACTCACGACCACTAAGAGTATAAGGTATAATTTTAACACTTTATATTGCCCATCACTAACTAATAAAAATATACTTTAAATCTGAGATATAGGTGAAAAACCTACTGAACCTGCACTTTGATGCATCTGTGTGTTGGATGTTGTCAGGGCATAACAGGAAAAAATCTTTTGTTTCTAATGATTGGTTGCTTAGAGAACTGACAGGTGGCATTTAGGGGCCTTTCCTTTCCTTCATTTCACGCTGTGTATTCCAGTGGTCCAGGTCTGCTCCATCTTCATTACCAGGCTTTGATTTGTCATGGAGTTAAGCCTAAAGGGTACCTATACCTCTCAGATCCTTAAGCCTTCCTCCCTCCATTCAATTTAACAAGTATTGAGCACTCAAATTATGTTAAATGGTATACCAAATGCTTTTCTTGCATTATCTCTTTTAATTGTCACAGCATCTTAATATGCTGGAGATAGTTGTTTTACAAATGCATATTCTGAGGCTCAGAGAATTTAAGGATCTTGCTTAAGAGCTGGGACTTCAGAGTCTCAGAACCAGTAGGGTCAGGCACTATGTGAAGTGCTGAGAGAAGCTAGGTGTAGGTACGGTGGCTTTTATAGAATGTGTAATTTTTAAATTCTGTATTTAATTATGTACAGATAACATATCTTGGGAAAGAGCTTTTAGAATATGTGTCTGAGGAAGAACCCACATCTCTGGAACCAAACTTAGTACCTCAGCAACATCAACCTTGTCTTCCAGGTATGTGCAGACCAACACCCTTGCTTAGTTGTGGGATAAAAACATCCCAAACCGTGAGAAAGCACTCCATTTCTAACCACAGTTGATACTAGGAGAATTTAGGAAATCACACCTTCCCTTACAGTTCCTTTCTCTAAATCTATGCTGTACTTACTTTGCTTACATTTTTTTTAAGTGTCATGTAAAAAGGAAAAAATGTTTTTTTTTTCCTTCCCAAAGGCATGATTTGGTTAGTTTCCCACATTTTATAAAAACAAGTACTAAAATAAATCTGTACTTATTAACATATGCATCTTCTGCTTTTCTGAAGGAAAAACCTTAATCTGAGAAAATTGAAGAGGTTATAGTCCTCACCAATGAAAAACAGATTTTGAAATGATATGAGGAGGGGCAGCACACATTTCTGAAAAAAACAGAGGTAACTGATATTATGTTACCTTTCTCTGCTGTAGTGCTCCCTCTTGTTTTCCCCAGTGTCCCTGTCTCAGTCTGTGTGGGGACAACATAGGCAGGGAGAAAGTATGAAACAGAAAATGATGATTCTGTGATAACCAGGATCAAGAATCAGGCAAGGATTTCTATCACCAAGTCCCTAATCAAGGACTCACAGGGTTCTTCCTTTCCTTACCACAGGCCTCAATAATTCAAACTACCTTATTCTCCTAATCTTTATACCTGAACCACTTATATAATCTGTTGAGGTCCTTCTCTGTCACAGAAAAACTGGCTTCACAATAGTATATATTCTCTCCAGTTTCCTCAAGTTCTTTTCATCATTTTAGGGAAACAAATTCATAACAACACTCATGGGAAATTAAAAAAAATTAAGAAACTGGAAGGTTCTTATAGTAATTCATGGTCCTTGGTTCCTAACCCACACTGCAGATCTACTGAATCAGATCTTTGGGGGTAGGACCCAAGAATATGAATTTTGAAAAATGATTCTTATGCAGCCAGCCTTACGACTTTGGATGACTAGTAGTATTTGATTTCTTATGCAGATAATAATTTGAAACCTCTTCATATTCAGCCCTTCATTTTAATTCCTGAGAGTAGAATTCCCACCCCCAACCCCCATTCCCCCACCACACACACACATACACACATTTGAAAGAAAGCTAAGCAAACCCTTTCTACTCCTAGTTTCTAACCTCAAGTCAAAGCAGGACAATAGGTTCTTCCTTATATCATGAAGGTCATTTGCCCCTTCAGATCTTCTGGTTCCAGGCAGGTATTTTCAACAACCCCAGCAGACATTTCCGTCCTCAGAGCACCCACAGTTTCCTTGGTAAGTGAGCATGAAATCAGAACTAGGTTCTGAACTGCTGCTTCTGTTGCCTGCAATACAAACAGCTTCTTATTACTAGTTTCTTTCCAGAAATCCTGATTTTTCTTTTCTTTAAATATTTCAGAAAATGTTAATACTAATTTGAGAACTTTGGAGGTACTAGTGTGATAACCAGATTCTTGGTACCATCATCTAGGTCTGGGAATCTATAGGTAGTTCCCTGCTGGCATGCAGTAGGCTGATGTTGGAGTTTTGTTTGAACTTCCTTGACTTATGATTCTTTTGCACCTGGTTTTATAATACTGGACAGAAATCCAAAGGCCTGGCAAGTTAGAAAAAATGTAAACTCTCTTTATTACAAGCAAAGCATTTGAGAGGAAATCTTGCTCCCTCGTCTGCATACCAAAATGTGGTCATGGAAGTTGTGGCTCTGACACTGTAGAGAACAGAAAGTCTAAAGGGAAACCAAGTCCATGTGGCTTTCATCAGCCTCCCTCAGATCAAGAGTATAATCTGTTCTCCTATACTTTTTGTTGTTCACGCTCTTCAGAATAGTGTCCTTGAGATCAAATAAAGTGTTTTTGGGGGAATAAGGAAACTAGGAAGAGTCACCTTGCATCCCAGTTTGACCAAGACAGTCCTGCTGATCCAGCAAATTTATTAGTAGCCCTCCCTTTCACTTTCAGAAGTGTGCTGGTTAGATGACTCAGTACAGAAATCACGTATATAGGGGTTGAAGAAAATGAAAGTTGGACAAGATTGAAAAAAAAAAGGAAAAGACATTTCAATTTCATATATTTGTATTAGAAATTAGAGATTGTATTTCAATTTCTATATACATGTATAGATTCTGACATATTACTGTGCAAATAAATGATCAAATCTCACACATATCACTCTATATTATAAAGAATGCTGATTTTCTAGTCTTTCTCCTCTGCTAGACTTGGAAGATTTTTGAGTGCAGGGAGACGCTTATGGGTCTTTGATTCCTGTCATTCCTCAGTGCCTCCCAAATTTCATTGAATAATATTTACTAAATAAATGAATAAATGAGTGAATGAAAGCATGGATATGATCCAAAGAGATGCTATTTTAAAATTGAATTTACTTGTGATTGTCTTAAAAGGTATATAGTCCCAGACCTTGTATGCTGTATCAGAACTTGTGGTGATTAATTCAGCAAATGGTAAATGGGATTTCAGTTGGTGAATATTACCTCCTTTATCTTGAGTTTCTGCTTCTAATTGTGAAATATATGATGGCCCTCCACATTTTCTCAACCAGGAAATTTAAGAGAACTATTCCTATCTCTGTTTCTTTAAGCTGTGTCACTTATCACTGGGAAACTATTAGGGAAAATCTAGCTGGGAAGGCATGGGTGCAGCCTGGGCCCTTCTCATCATTCCAGCTATGGGAAAGAATTAGGATCACTATAAGATTTGTCTCCTTAGGAGAAATAGGGCATACGGTGTTTGAAACCACTGAAGGACCCTAAGAGGTCAACAAATATGTCTCCACTCCCATTTTGCAGATAAAGCACCCATAGAGGCAAGGGTGGTAGAAAAAATTGAACTTAAAAATCACTGAGCTAACCAGGACCAGGTGGCTTCACAGGTGAATTCAAAGACTATCTAATTCCAATCTTGCTCAAGCACTTCCAAAATATTGAACAGGAAAGGACACTACCAAACTCATTCTGTGAAGCCAGCATCACCCTAATACCAAAACTAGATAAAGATACTATGAAAAATGAAAATTACAGACCAATATCTAATTAATAGATGCAAAAACCTCAACAAAATGCTTGAAAACCAAATCCAAAAGCACATTCAAAGAATTATGTGCCATAATCAAGTGGGTTTTATCCCAAGAACGCAAGGGTTTTTCAACACAAGAAAATCAATTAGTGTAATAAACTACGTTGATAAATTGAAGAAGAAAAATCACATGGTCATCTTGATTGATGCAGAAAAGGCATTTCACAAAATACAGCACCATTTCTTGATTTATAAAAAAACACTCCAAAAAAATAGGAAGAGAAGGAAGATTTCTCAACATGGTAAAGTGCATATATGAAAAGTCTATAGCTAGCATTGTACTCAATGGTGAAAGACTAAAGCTTTCCTGCTGAGATCAGGAACAAGACAAGGATACCCACAGTCACCACTGTTATTCAATATTTTGCTAGAAGTTCTAGCTAGAGCAATTAGGCAAGACAAAGAAATAAAAGGCATCCAAATAGGAAAGAAAGAAGTAAAACTTGCACTATTTGCTGATTATATTCCTATATCTGAAAATCCTAAAAAATCCACAACACAGCTACTAGAACTAATAGATGAGTTCAGCAAAGTGGCAGTGTATCAGTCCACCAAAAGGGTGCTGATGCAAAGTACCAGAAATCTGCTGGCTTTTATAAAGGGTATTTGTTTGGGGTAAAAGCTTATAGTTACAAAGCCCTAAAGAGTCCAACTCAAACTTGCTTTCTCACCAAAGTCAGTTGCCATGTGTTGAAGCAAAATGGTTGCTGATCTCTGTGAGGGTTCAGCCTTACCCTCTGGGTTTCCTCTCTTTCAGCTGTAGGCTAGCACAGGGCTTGTCTTTCAGGGCTTCTTCTCTCCTGACACAGAGCTTGTGTCTTTCCTGGCTTTCTATATCAGTTTCAGCTCTCTTCCCAAAGTGAGCTGCAAACTATCAGGCAAATAAATAGCTCATCTCTCCCTAGGGCCCTGGGATCAAATGACAGAGCACTCTCTCTTCCTGTGTGTCTTCTTGAGTGAGTGTCTATTTATATTAGCCCACCGAGGGGACAGGGACTCAGGGACTCAACCTGAGTCACACCTTACTGACATGGTTGAATCAAAGCCCTAACCTTAACAGGTAATTTAATCAAGGGCCCCTCAAATGAATCCAATATAATCTCAGAAGAATAGATTAGTTTAAAACAAAATCTAGAAAAAAACAA
Organism: Tolypeutes matacus; assembly: GCA_026826555.1. Lineage (NCBI taxonomy): Eukaryota > Metazoa > Chordata > Mammalia > Cingulata > Chlamyphoridae > Tolypeutes > Tolypeutes matacus. The sequence goes on from JAKSZT010053785.1 coordinate 9,929,123, forward strand.
AAAACCAACCAAACAAAAAAACAATCTGTTTTTCGGATTGACAAAAATAATCTCAAACTGTCACAGGCAGGATACAAAATTAATATGCAAAAATCAGTAGCGTTCTATACACTACTGATATGCAATCTAAAAAAGAAATCAGAAAAAAATTAACATTTATAATAGCAACTAAAGGAATCAAATATTTAGGAATAAACTTAACCAAGGACATAAAGGACCTGTATTCAGAAAACTACAAGACATTATTAAAAGAAACCGAAGACTTAAAGAAATAGGACATTCGTGCTCATGGATTGGAAGACTAAATATCGTTAAGATGTCAATTCTACCCAAACTGATTTACCAATTCAACGCAATCCCAATAAAAGTCCTAACAGCTTTATTTGCAGAAATGGAGAAGCCAATTATCAAATTTATTTGGAAGGGTAAGAAGCCCCGAATAGCCAAAAAAAAGTCTTAAAAAAGAAGAATGAAGCTAGAAGACTCTGACTTCTGACTTTAAAGCATATTACTTTGCTACAGTGGTAAAAAAAAAAAGAAAGAAAAAAAAAAAAAAACCCCCATGGTACTGGCATAAAGACAGACAGATTGACCAATGGAACCAAATCAAGAACTCAGAAATAGACCCTAACATCTACAGTGATTTCTGACAAGGCTGTCAAGCCCTCCCAGCTGGGCCAGAACAGTCTATTCACAAATGGTGCTGGGAGAACTTTCTTTCCAAAAGAAAGAAAGAGGACCCCATCTCACACCTTATATAAGAATTAACTCAAAATGGATCAAGGACCTAAATATGAAAGAGACAACCATAAAAGCCCTACAAAAAATGTAGGAAAACATCTTCAAGATCTTGTGGTAGGTGGTATTTTCTTAAACATTATATCCAAAGCATGAGCAGCAAAAGAAAAAATAGATAAATGGGGCCTCCTCAAAATTAAACACTTTTGCACCTCAAAGGACTTTATGAAAATGGTGAAAATGGGAGAAAATATTTGGAAACCCCATATGCAATAAGGGTTTAATATTCATGATATATAAAGAGATCATACAACTCAACAATAAAAAAAAACAAATTGCCCAATTAAAAAACGGGCAAAAATACAAAAAGAGAAAAAAAATGGGCAAACGACTTGAAAAGACAATTGTCCAATGAAAAAATACAAATGGCAAAGAAACACATGAAAAAATGTTCAACAACATTAGTGATAAGGGAAATGCAAATCAAAACTACAATGAGATATCATTTCACACCTATTATAATGGCTGCTATTAAAAAGTCAGAAAGGGGAAGCGGATGTGGCACAAGCAATTGGGCTCCCATCTACCATATAGGAGATCCAGGGTTCGATTCCCAGGGCCTTTTGGTGAAAAGCAAGCTGGCCCAAGCAGAGAGCTGGCCCAAGCAGAGAGCTGGCCCAAGCAGAGAGCTAGCCCATGCAGAGTGCTGGCCCATGCAGGAGTCCTGGCCCTCACAGAGAGCTGGCGCAGCAAGATGACGCAACAGAAAGAGACACAGAAGAGAGACAATAAGAGATGCAGCAGACCAGGGAGATGAGGTGGCACAAGAGATTTGAGTACCTCTCTCTACTCTGGAAGGTCCCAGGTTTGGTTCCTGGTGCCACCTAAAGAGAAGACAAGCAGACACAGAAGAAAACACAGCGAGCAGACAGCGAGCGCAAAAACAACCTGGGGGGCAGTGTGGGGGGGCAAATAAATAAATCTTTAAAAAAATAAAAAGTCAGAAAACTGTAAATGTTAGAGAGGATATTGAGAGATAGGAACACTTATTCGCTGTTGATGGGAAGGTCGAATGTTACAGCCACTGTGGAGGACTGTTTGGCAATTCCTAAGGAAGTTGACTATAGACTTGGCATGTGATCCAGCAATACCATTACTAGGTATATACCCAGAAGAACTGTCAGCAGTGACATAAATAGACATCTGCACACCAATGTTCTCAGTGGCATTATTCACAATTGCCAAAATTTGGAAACAACCCACGTGTCCATCAATTGGTGAATGGATATACAAACTGTGGTGTATTCACACGATGGAACACGATAGATGCAACAGTAAGAAGAAATGGAGTCATGAAGCATATGACAACATGGATGAACCTGGACAATATTGCATTGAGTGAAGCAAGCCAGGCACAAAGGACAAATACCGTATGGTTTCGCTATTATGATCTAAATATATTTTGCAAACTCATGGAGTTAATAACTAGAATATAGGTCACCAGAAAATAGAATGAGGGTAGAAAATTGAAAGCTGAAGGTTAATCTGTGCAGAATTGGTAAAAAGTTGTTTGTAAAACTTTGAAAATGAGTAGAAATGATGAAAGCACATCATAGTATTTGTAACTAGCAGAGCTTTTATGTGGTTGTGACAGTGGTGGAAAGGATGTCTAAGGTCATGTATATTACCAGAAGGAAAGCTAAAAACTGTAACATGGGACTGTATAACATAGTGAAACCTCATGTAAAATACAAATATGGGTGATATTGCATATATAAGACTGTTTTTACAAAATATAAATACAAATATACTAGAGAGATGGAAACAAAATAGCAGCTATGTATGGCAGGGGAAGGATAGATTGAGAGGGGATGAGTTTTGTTTATTTGGTTTTTGTTTATTATTATTATTATTATTATTATTATTAGAATAATGAAAATGCCCTAAAAATGATTGAAGTGATGAATTCACTACTATGTGATTATACCAAATACCATTGATTGTACACTTTGGATGGATTTATGCTCTATTAATATGTATCAATAAAATTATTTTGTTTAAAAAAATCACTAGACTAAAAGAATTTTTGTTGAAAATGTATATTCCGATAGTATTATGGTTAATCATATTCTTCTGTAGCAACATGGTATAGTGAATGGAAGTAACACTATACTAAGAAGTGAAACTAGGAATCTCTCACCTCACAGCCACCAATTAATGTATAACTTTGGGAAAGTTTGTATTGCCTCTTCAGGGTTCAGTTGCCTCATCTCTCAAATGAGAAAACCAGGAATTTGAGCAGTTGTTATCTTTAGACCTACATCACAGTGTGTTTAAAAAAAAAATGATAATGGTTTTGATGGTGATAATGATAAAGATAAAAGGTGGAATAGGAAGAATAAGAGCAAGCATATATTGAGTATCTTCTAGGGCTCAGGCACTGTGCCAAGCATCTCAGAACTCCAAAGGAAAACATTAATGTTAGAGGCTTTTGTGATGCCTTTTTTTTTTTTTGCTGCCTTATTGGCATGGCTTGTGCTGGAGAGTCCTTCTAAATCTGCAGGCAGAACAGATGGCAGATAGGCAGACCATGTACAGACGACTATCAAACCTTGTCCCATTTTCCTGGGTCTGGTAATAGGGCAACAGGCTGGATAAAGGTGTTCAACTTTTATATTCCATCCTAAGAAATATAGTAGAGGAGTTTAAAGGTGGGTGAGCACTCTGGTTTTCGTTTTCAGTTTATGTAAATGACTGTTTTTAGTTGATAATAGCAAAAATTCATTGAATTATTCATGTGTGGTACTTATTAAGCTAAATGTTTACCTAAAGATCTCATTTAATTATCTAACAACCCTATCACTATCCCCATTTTATATATGGAGAAACTGATCCAAGGTCTTATTGCTTAATAAATGGCAGGGCAGGGGACTCAAACCAAGATCTGTCTGGCTCCTAAGCCTGAAGCACTATACTGGAACATGGTCCCATTAGATATTCTGGAAAAGGGAAGTGGGGAGAAGGTTTTATGTTCAACTATTCTTGAGAATTGCATTCTCTATCTTCCCTTTCTAAAGAGTACAGATTACAGTAGCTTATTAAATTCTTTAAGAAATTTTAAAGAAATCTGTTTCACTTTGTTTAACCAGCATTTCCTAAATTTATTTAATCAAATGATATCAACACTTCATGGAACAAATAACAACAGCCTTAATATCCAGTTTGTTTCTAGGTATCATTTTGTTTGCATAATATTGAGAAAATCCTGTATGATATAGATAAATAATAACAGTTTTTAATCTTACTATCTTATGACTTCCTTCAATGAATCAGAGATGGTAGAAGAGCTTTATGCTGAGTTCTACTCAAAAACTAGTTAATTGGTTAGTAAGTGTAGTGGTAGATTCCAGGGTGTTAACATGTAGTATATTAACACTGTTGAGGGTATGTGTTGTTTCTAATTAAAGATTTTTAAACATATAAACATAAATTTTAAAAATGAAATTCTGTTGATGAACTGTTGATGTAACTCCTGAAGCATCCATTATCTCTAAAGTCTTTTTAAGCTTTAAAATGGAGTAAGTCTATGGTGCATTTTCCCTTGAAATTCCACAACCTTCTCCCAGGCCTCTGTCCTCTTCTTAGTTGGCTATAGTTCCCCTTCTCTGTTATTGAGGGAATCTTCACACATTTTTCAGTATAAGTTGGAAGGAAAAAAAAAAATGAACATTCCTAAATGCCTACATAATTTTTGATCATTATGTACAGACATATTGACATATTTTCACAAAGTTCTTTTTAAAAACATTCCATTAAGATAGATTGGGGAAACGGATGTGGCTCAAGAGGTTCGGCGTACGTTTACCATATGGAGGGACCAGAGTTCGATCCCTGGGACCTCCCGGTAAAATAAAAATAATAAAATGGATTTTTAAAAGTAAGTAAATAAATAAATAAAAAGATAGATCACATTTTATTATTTATCTGGAAAGCCAATGTATATATTTATGTTCCCTGTCACCATACTTCCAAGACAGTCAAAATATATTAGGCTAAATGTGTTCACCTAAACAAACAAAAAAGTATCTCCTGAAGTCTTTCTTTTCCCAACCCATCATTTAATGCACATTAATACTTTTCTTTGGTAAGGAACTAACATCATTTGTTCATCTGAAAATGGAACATACTTTTCCAGGAAACAAATACTTTTTTTTTTTTTCAGTAAAATGGCCCTTGACCTACTTATAATTTGTTGTAAATAAATGACTTTTAAAGAGTTTTCTTCATTTCAGTGCTGTTACTGTGCTCATTTCTCTATAAAAAGTATATGTAATAGAGCTTTATGTGGTTAAGATCTTCTTAAAACTAAAACACCCAAGGAAGATCAGTGCCTGATACCAGAGCAGAGGGTGTTATTTCAACTCTTACTTACAACTCTTGATGCTTTTACATTATTTTAATCATAATTTTTTTCATCTTGGCATCATGATTAACACTCATTTAACCTAATTTATAAAATAGAGGGTATATCAACTTATAGGCAAGGAAAGAGAAAACTAAGTATTTGTTGGGACCTGTCTTGTGCCAGGCCCTTTGCTATATTATTTTAAATACATTAGGCCATTTAAGAGCTTCCTTTTAGTAGAACTCAGTTTCATTTCTTTATAACCAAATGCACAAAAATCCTGAATACTCTGTACTTAAAATCAAACTGAATTCAGTTTAAGGAACCACCTATTAGATATCAATTTTCCCCAAAGAATAGGGGCTTAAATAGCTTTAAAGTTCTAAATATAACATTCAATTCTATTTCTTTTACAGTTTTCACATGTAATTTTACAGATGGCTTTTTTAACAACATAAACCTATATCAAATTAATAATTTTAAATATCAAATCATGTAATACTCCATCCCACTCCAAGGGTACCCCTTTATTTTAAAAGAGAAATCATGCTTTCTATTAAAATAGCCATAATAGAATATTTTCTCCAACATAACTAGAATGATGTATCTTATAACCATCTATTGATATTATCTTGCTTTTGGTGGGAATATATTTTTTATTCAGAATGAGAATGTATGCATATATATTTCCATTTATAACCAGAGTAAGCAAAGTTGCATTCCATAATTCTAATGAAATGTAGAATGCTTGGTTTGTAATAACAAGTTCAGGAAATCTGAGTTTAATAATTTTAGAGTTAGAAGTGAACCTCATATATCAACTAGTCTTGGGCCTGTTTTACAGAGAGAAAACTCGAGAACCAGAGAAGTGAAATGGGTTAAATGAAAGGAGTTCAGAGATTAATGATGTTTCAGAAGTGAATCAATCAGTTAAAATAGCAAAACTGTTTATTTTTCTTTTTGATCTATAAAGGGGAAAAATTTTTTTAAGAAATTATAGAAAAAGAAGAGTAAAAGTTACAATTTAGCTTGTCACCTTGAAAAGTTAAGCTGAACAACGAATATATAAATAGTTGTATAAGCCCATTCTTTTGCCTAGTAATGAATCTGGCAAGTCAGTATTACAGTCTTGCAGAATATGTGGTGATACTACTTGAGAAAGATTTATTCTTCCCCACCTTATGCATGAGCAAAATGATTTCCTAGCTGTGTGGTCCTTGTTGGAGGCTCATGGGACAATAAGAATTGTCAAATGCCCATATACACAGGCTGCTAACATGGTACTGTTTACAAATTTGTTTACAGATTTAGAGGTCACTGACTTTGCCTAAGGAATCTACCTCAAGTATAAGTGAAAAATAAAGAGAAAGGATTTCTACATCTTAATGGTGTGGATTGGTGGTCTTCCTGATGGAAGATCTTCTGTTATAAAGCTACAAGTAGATGTCCTTAGTTATCATTCCAAAGTTAATAATTATTTAACCAAAGAAGGGATTAAATTACTGTTTCGAAGGGTTCTGATTTCTCTCTCCCCTGTGCCTAACAAAAATTCTTTCAATGATAGAACTTACAAAAAATCTTCCAAGTCCTCTCCATCCCCCTTTCAGGATCCAAAGCCAGGAGGTATCTTGGCCCCCTATGCAAAACTAGACCTCTAAGCACCAGTCCACTTAATTTTTTCCCATACTGAGGAATGAAGAATATGAATGTTATAGGAAAAGAGTTAATTGTAGATGGTGTTAGACTGCTTAAGTGTGTGTGTCTATGTCTGTGTGTGTGTGTGCTCCTGGTGTTACAGTGTTTTTAGCTGTCACTTCACATTGTTGCAGATCACAACAGCTTAGTTTTTCTAAGGTCTTTCTATGGGACAGTAACAATTACTAAGGGACCCAGAGTAAAATTACCTCCTATAAAGAATATTCAATTTAAACATTTTACATGCATTATCTGACTCTTGCTGCTTCATTCCTTCTTTCAACCTCCTACCCACAACATGAATTTCAGGGCCAAAATGGGAAGCAGAACTCTAGTGTTTGAAGCTTTCAATTTGGATGCAGGCATTTTAGGTGTGTCCTTCTCACATTCCTTTTAATTGTTCCGATTTCTCCTTACAGGCCCAAATCTGTGGGACTAGTAAGGGTTGAAGTAAAAGTATAGAGCAGATTGATGGGGAAACTTTTGCTTGCTTTTCTTTTTTATTTAGGTTGTCTGTGTTTGTGCAACCTATTAAGTTCCTATTAAGTAACAGTGAATATATTTAGTACTATAAATGAATTGATAAACCAAGAAAATAAAAATCTAAATCTCAGTTTCCTAACCACTTTGATTCTTTCCCTTTCTTTCACATGGTTTTATGGGGATTAAATAAAGTATTTGAAAAGTGCAGGCAAATGTAAGATATTATCAGAGAACAGAAACAAATTCTAGAAGGATAAGGTATACCCCATTGGTTATCTGTGCAAGAGAGGGAAGTGGGGTAGGGAGAGGGAAAGGGAATGAAGGGGAGACCATACCCACAAGCCATTCTTGGAGCATGTGCATAGGTAGAATACTAAAACCTCAGTAATAGAAGCCCTGAAGCCAGGAGACATCCCAAGATATACTAGGGAATGAGCTCAGACTGGGGCCCACCGAAGAGGATCTCAAATCTAGAACTGTGTCCTCAGCCATAGTAGTTATAAATTATTATCAATTTCTCAGAAAACGGATAGTAGTAGTATTTTCAGTTAAAGTAAGTACAGCAAACCAAATATAGTCAATTCTCTTTATTCATAGTATTTATGAATAAAGTTGCAGCCAACACTGAATTAGCAAATATTGAAACATTGCTCCTAGGGGAAATACAGGGTTAGGTTCCTGTATCAACCATTTAATATATATTGTTGATTCATTAACATTGAACTCATGGCCAACATTCATGCCTGAATGCAGCTTATCTAAGACATGTATTTTCTCTATAAGACACCTCACAGCCTTCTCGCACTTAGGAACACTAAACACTTCAGCACTATGCTTGGGGACCATCTTAACCAACAAATCACCAACAAAAAGCACAAAAATGCAGAAAACATGACACTAAATATGCCACAAAAGGGACACTTGTTTACAGTATGAAAGCTGAAACAAGAAGGCAGAGCATTGTTTTGTTTATACTCAGCTTAAAACATGCACATTGGGTAATTCAAATTTTTTGCCAATTTGTGCATGTCCATAAATGACCGCTAAAGTACTGTGTATAGATTTTGGAATTAGAAACTTTTAAGAAGAGTTTGTAAGTATATAATCCATGAATAATGAGCATCGACTATATATGTTTCTTTTTTTTTAAGGAAAGGAAAAGCAAACAAAATTAATTTTAAAATTATATACTGGTATTCATGCTTTCAGGTGGAAATATATAGACATGGAGCAAAGTTTTCCTCAACTTCAAAAAAGAAAGAAAATTAGTAGGGCTATTTGGCACTAACTTTGCTGAATGTTTTTTGCCTGAAATGATTCAAATGATTTCAAAACTCTTCTGTTATGTAATAAAATAACCTAGAATTTCAATAGCTACTTAAAACTTGCTTCAAACTGGGAATATAAATTTAAAATCAGTTTACTGTATTGTTACATTTACTTGTATAGAGATTACCCTCTTTAGCTCAGTTTTCTGTATCAGTGTTTTTTGTTTTGTTGGTTTCTCCTTCTACATATATGGTAAATTTTATTGTGGATAACAACAAAGTGGTCAGCCAAAAAGAGTGCAAAATCCTAGAGAAGTAGGTCTTATGGAACAGCACTGGTTGGAATGGAATGGGTAGGCAATGCTATGATGGAAGGAGTTTAAGAAGACCTATGCAGTAGAGGTGGTAGAGAAGAAAGAGATGGAGGGGGAGGAGAAGGCATAAAGAGATAAGAGGCAAAGGTGATACAAACAAATTTGTTGTAAGGAATGGCCTTTTTGTGTTTTTCTTCCAGTCTGATCATGATGGAAAGGAAGCCATTCTGTAAGAAACTATGAGGTGGTCTTAATACTGTGCTTTGTGCTATGCTGTGCTGTGCTGTTCCCAGAGCTTCATTTGCATACATTTACCCTGAAAGTGCCACCTTCTGTTACTGAGGAGCCACCCTTAGTTTTCTTAAAGTCCTCTGATAGTTGGAAATTGAGAAGTGTGTGTATACTGACAGTGAACTTGAGTGGAGATGGGAGTAGGATGGTAGCTACCATGTCCTCTGTCCCTTTGAAAGACAAACCATGTGAATGGCAGAAAGATAGAATGCCAACCATATAAGTTTTGAGGATGTACTAGCTTGACATGGCTGAACATTGAGAAAGATATAAATCAAATCACTACACCCTATTGGTTTTATCAATCCTTTTATTTTGGCCCTGCTGAAAAAGAGGAGGTGGGCCTAAAATGGCCCCTTTCTCCAAATTCATTACAACCCTTAAGAGAGAAGGAGCCCAGGTTCATCTCTAAGCAAAACTAGCTTAGAGTGCATAGTAAGATTGCATAACACCTTACAATTTTACAGAAAGCTTTCAAATATGTGGTATTTTTTTTAATTTGGCAAAGATGAATGCTGATAATGGTAAAGAAAAAAAGTGTTAATAGCTTTGCTTTATTGAAACTCCACTTTCAGAATTTACTAGGTTAACAAATATCCATCTGAAAGTAATATTTTCCAAACAAAATTGTTTTGTCATCTCAAGCATCCCAAGTTTGGGCCACTCAGTTTTCAACATAATATCAGTTGGGAAAATGGGCAAGTTGCTTCCTCTGGAGCTACTGCCTAACATTCTGTAGTTTCGTTGGTGATCTCTATATGAACAGCAGGGTGATGATTTCTTGTTACAAATAAGGTGAGACACAAAAAATACTCCTGGGCCTCCCCTACAAGTACCTTTATTTAGGCCTTTGTCTTTTGTGGCAAAGCTCACTCTTTGGACAGAGAGGCTAGGATTTTTGTGCATACAGATCCTCCCTTGTTATTCCAGCCCTGATTTTCCCAACTCTCCCTAATTCCACATGTGACTGAACTACAGGCAATAGGATCAAATGAGATAGTGTGTTTAAAAGCTCCATAAAAAAGTACAAATTACTGCCAACTCTCATTTATTGAAAATTCTTAAAATATGCTTATCTTTTATAGTAAAAAGAAAATTAAAGGTTGGTATATTAGGTGGGTTTTGTTTTTCATTTCATAATCCCCATGTGTCTAAATATTAAAGATCTCTCTGTTCCTCAGAAGATAAAGTCCCAAGTAGAACTGATGGTCTTAGTCCTTGCAAACATATTTTATCTACTTCTTAGGGTTCAAAAGTTCTGTATCAGGCAGAATTAGGTTTCACATCATGCAACAGAAAACCCAAAATAACAGTAGTCTAAATACACAAAGATTTATTCTTTCATAGAGAAGTCTGGATTTTGGCAATCCAGAGCAGCCATGGCAGCACCACATAGTCACCCTTCTGTCTTTCTGTCCCATTTTCCTTGGTGCTAGTTACCATCATGAAGGACAATTCATGGCCCAAAATAGCTATGAATCTGCATCCACATTAGCCATCACATCTGCATTCATCAGGAAGACAGAAAGCAAGGAGGCTGTCTGTTCATCTAAGCAACCTTCCCAGAAGTCTGACATACTTTAATTTACATATCACTGGCCAGAATTTAGTCACATGGCTAACTAGTGGCAAGGAGGGCTGAAAAGTATTTTTTCCACTTGATGGACACATTGCCCAGACGAAAATGGAAGCAACTGACAATCTCTGCCAAAAGTCCTTTTAAGGCAGCTAAAATATAACCATGTCAATTTAGATGTAGTAAATTGTGCTGGGTTAATTTGGCCCTTTACAGTGAAAATTCAAGCAAGGACCTTCTCTGAATAGTTGTTAAACCACAGGATGATGTGATTGGAATTGTGCTGGCTATGAAGAAGTAAAGACTATAAGGAAGAAGCACAGGTCTAAGGTGCCATATGACCAATGTATCCCCTCTCAGCTGGGGCCCTCCTGGTCTGCCTGCTTAGCACTACAGCTACAAATCCCCAATTCTAAGGTGTCAATAGACCCCTGCCTCTGTCCCATTATCTCTTCTATACTTCATTAAGAACAGTTTTTTTTCAAATATCAGTGAAATTGCTTTTGAATGAAACATTATGATCTTGTTGACTTTGCTGGCAGTTTCATATAACCACTGTGGAAATAATAATCAGCAGTTAAGCAGCTACTTCTATCAGTCATTTCAATGTGTTGATAAATAATAATGTACTATTATTAAAATATTTAAAAATATATTAATGTAGTGCAAAATAATAAAAAATGAACTCTATCAGAACTTTATTTTAGTTACCACAGAATAAGAACTGTAAGCAGTGATCCTCTGAAACAGTGGCTGAGTTAAATATTCAAGTGTATTGATGTTTCAAAGCTAATACTATGGGTCCAATGTTACCAGGACATGAGCCTTTAGCTTCATTTTTATTTGGAATGCCAGATTTGACTAAACATTTATATTCCAGTGAAGGTGCCTGATCAACTGACAGTTTAGTTTTGGAGCAGAATTTTGATCTTTACAGATTAAACTCCTGACCTAATTAGCTCCTTACTCTGATTAATATTGATTAAATCAATGTAGGTAAATTCTTTTACAGGACTTTTTAATCCTAGAAATTGTAAAGGATAATAATAAGTACATGAAATGATGCTCAAGCTCAATAGTAATCAGGAAGATGCCAGTCAAAACAAGAAAAAACATATTTTACCATCAAAATGGCAAAACTTAAAAAGATTGAGAGGAGCAAATATAGCTCAAGTGGCTAAGTGCCTGCTTCCCATGTACAAGGTCCTGGGTTCGATCCCCAGTACCTCCTAAAAACAAACAAGCGGGAAAAAAAAAGCAACTCTCATTGGGGAGCAGATGTAGCTCAGTGGTTGAGCACCTGCTTCCCATGTACAAGGTCCTGGGTTCAATCCCTGGCACCTCCTTAAAAAAAAGATTGATAATATTCAGTGTTGGCAAACATGTAGTGGGAAAATTAGTATTCTCATATACTTTTGTTGGTAGTGTAAATGAATGCATTTGGTAGGGTCCCTTGGCAGTACCTTTTAAAAGTACAAATCCTTCAACCCAGAAATTCCGCTTCTGAGTATCAATCCTATAGAAATATTTGCACATGGCTGAAGAGTGAAAAGTGGGGAATGATTTTTGAATTGTAGATAAACTGTGGTAGGTGTGTTAAGTTTTCAAATTATAAATTAGGTAGAGGGGCAGTCTATTTTGTAGACAAAAAGACTAGTATAAATTATGGAGCTCAAATGATGAAACTAAGCTAATCTTGATGAAATGAATTTAAATTAATATGTAGAAACCTTGTTTCTGTGGGATTTTCCCAGTGCGAGAATGATGCTCTTCACCCCGATCTTTGTGTAATACCGTGTTTCAAAAAGGCAATAAAACAAAGCTGCTAAGGGAATTATTGTGTAAAAAGAGTTGGGATTCTTTAGGTTTTTAGGATTCTTTGGGTTGTGAGTGACAGTTTAAAACCCAACGTAACTGGGCATGAACCCGAAAAAAAGGAAATTCAGATATTCATATATCTAAAAGACCAGGAATGGGTCTTCAGGCTTTATCCAGGATTCAGACAACAAGGCTAGCATCCAGTTTCTCTTGCTCTCCATTTCCTCATGTTAGCTCCATCCTGACAGGCACTTCTCTCAGCATCCTAGGGCTACATGCTTCCAGGTTCAAGTGTAGAGGCAAAGAATTTGTGACTCTTTCCCAAAAGTCCCAATAAAAATCTTACTGCATCTCACTTTATTCTGAATGGGTCATATTCTCATCCCTGAATCAATGCCTATTCACTGATTGGCTTAGATCTAAAGCAGGAGGTCAAGAACAACTCCAAAAGATGCACCCACACCCTGTGGGGAAAGGGATGATGATCTAGAGGAAAATCAGGGTGGAGTCACCAGGGGAAGGGTAAATGGGTAGTGGGCATCAAAATACCAGATGCCCATTCAGATATGTAATTATGTGAACATTTGTACTGCTTAGAATTATGAACAAAGCTCTTGGACTAGTGTAATATAACTAAAACTGTGCCTGGTGGAAGTCACGCTTATTTTGATGCTCTCTATGGAAGAAGATTCCATTTGCTGAACAGTGTTTAGCTCACCTAGCTAATTTCTGAATCTCTGAGACTTTCAGGGAACCTGAAGAAACCAGTTTTAGGTTTATTGACCTATAGTCTGGCAGAGTTAAAATAGATCCTGGAGATGCCACATAACTTACTTGATATCACACACCAAGTTTGTAACAGAGCCAGGACTAGAAACTTGATCCCTTATTTTCCCAGTCTAATGCTCTTTTCATAATAAATAATGATGATAATAATAGCAGATAACACACTGAGTATTGGCTATATGCCAGGCAGTCTGCTAAACATTTCACATGAGATACCTCACTTGATCCTCACAACTGTTTTATTCTCAATGTATTGGAAATTGGGGCACAGAGTGGCTTGTACAACTGCATTAATAAGTTTTGAACATCTTTTTCTCAAAATCAGCCAATGCTGGTTTATAGCTTTGTCTCAGGCATAGAAAATGGAGTGAGTTAAAAATGTCCTGGTCAGTAAACCTGTTATGCATGCTTTCACATAAACTTGACTAGGGTCTATGATTTGTAATAACTAAATTTAAATCTCACATTTTATAAATCACTTTTTAATTTGTTGACACTTCTTTAAACAGGAACGTCCAAAGAGTCGATACAAAACATACCACATTATCTACAAATAAATGAAATACTATTAATCAGCGATAGAGAATTTCTCCCATGCCATCTAATGGATCAGCATTGGAAGTTCTATGTGGAATGTGAGGAATTAACATTCTAAAGCCTTGTTTTCTTAATAATTTATTAGATGTTTGTTCATATTATTAACCAGTGTTCATACTTTATCTAGTGTGGTCTGTGGGACTATTTTAACACACTTCATGAGTTGCTCCTTAAGATTCATGTTTAATGTTGTAAAGAAAAATATAACTTTTCAGCTATTGTAGTGGGAATAATAATTGTTTGCCATTAAAATAAAGACATCTTTAAACTAGACCAAATTGCCTCTGACTTTCTTTTTATTATCATAAACTTAAAACTAACTTTCAATCAACATTTTTACCTTTGCATAAATAACAGTGTTCCTAAATGGAAATGAGGATACTAATAAGAGTGGTCCATGATAATTGGTCCTGAAAGGGTCCAGGTAAAACAAATCCACATCAAAGAATTTAAAGTCCGAATACCTCCCTGCATTTATTTAAAAATATCTTGAAATCAAAATGTAAAATTATGAAAGAGGTTTATCTTCAGTTTCATAAAATTTATTTTATTTAGAATTGTAAATGTGCTAATTCTTAGAACAAATCAAAGTTTTGATTTGAGGGCTGATTATTTTAGATAGGATATACTTCACCTTTAACTTTATCTAAATTGTCATGAAAAGAGTTTTTTTGTTGTTGTTGTTTGTTTTTTAAGAAAGAGATATATTCAAGAGTTTTGTCAGGTTTTTCAAGAATTTCTCCTAATCTTTTGATAGCCAAATTATTCTTTACTTAGCCTTCATTACCCCATGCTCCCAAATATAGCCCTTGACTCTCTGGCCTAACCCTATAGGTTCTCTCATTCTTATTTTTATTTACAATAAAAATTTCTCCAGCAAGTGCTAGAATTTTTTTTCCTTCTTTTGATGGTGGTGATAGGAGAGATATGGTGTGCCTTTTAAAAATATTTTCTTATTTCAAGTGTATAGAATCTTTTAAAATTATCTTTAAAATATACAGAAACTGGTTAAAAATGGTCTCTGGGAAGAGAAATTATGGGGCTGGGAAACCAAGGCAAAAATAAGACCTACTGAAGACAACCTGACTCTTTGACAGCTTTTGAAATTGGTACTAAGTGCATGTTCTTTCTATTCAGATATTGCTAAATATCTGAAAAGAAGGCACCTGGAAAGATTTTCCTATTAATAAAAGCATAAAATCATATTAAATAATTTTATTTTTCTTTTTGTAAGAAGCCAATAGAAATGTTAAGGATAGAATGGCCCTATATTTTATAATTTTAAGAAATGGGCAGGAATTTTATAAGTCCATTATAATTTTCCTAGATAACCATATTTTACTATTTCCTAAATAATCTACATGAAGTGGCATATTTGGCTTTATTAAGAAATTTTAAAATATGGGCTATTTGGGAATATAGGGGAAATTGTATTTATGAGTAAGTGAAAGAATGTAAATTACTGGGCAGTTTTTAATATGAACCCTGATTTTGTTAAAGAAATAAGGGTATGTATCTTTGAGTGCTTGTGTTATATAAATAGCCTTATGTATTTTACATATACCTTTATATGTATAACTATAAACATGTATATTTATAAAAACGTGTGTAGGGTACGGGAGAAGATGTGTTTAGTAAAAAGGTCTGGAATGCTATAAATTTTTTGCAATGCTTGTCCCTAACAGCATTGGACTGGGAAGGATAGAAGTTTACTTTTGCAATTTACACCTAACTTTTTAAAAAATAAGCAAATATGGCCCAGCTCCAAACAAGATGATAGAGCTAGAGCTTCAGGGCTCCATCCCCCTATAGAAGCTTTGAACAACCAGCAAGAACTGGCAGAATCATCTTTATCAAAACTCCAGAAAACAGTTAAAGGATTGCAACAAATTTAAAAAAAAAAAAAGGCAACTTAAAAGTGGTAGGACCTTGTACTGCCCTGGCTGTTCCCTCTCCCATCCATTCACTAGCTTGGCACAGAGCCAGCCTCTACTCCCAGTGCAGGCCTCTGGTCACAGTTCCAGAGGAAGCAGAGTAATGCTTGTGTGCATCCTGGGAGCATGGATGTCTGGCCCATTCCAGTAGCAACCTGAGGAATTAAACCAAGACACTCATCACAAGCTCACAAGCTTGACCTGCATGTAGAAGGCAACACACAAAGCTCTCTTACTGAATGCCATGGCAGAGCGTTCAAGTCATAGCTGCCTAGGGAAAGGGATTGCTGGATGTAGGGCATACAGTGCTGTGATTGGGACCATGAGGAAACTGTTTCCTAGGGAAGAGGGAACATTCGTACTCATGGAAGCAGGGTATATCCTAGGACCACACACTCATGCCCAAGACAAGACACATATGTACAAAGGATTAGTGAGGCCCCTACACTTTGTCCTCAAGCTGTTCTCTAAACTGTGTATATGGATAAATTCTGAAGGCAGCACTCACACAGGTCAATCTGCAAAGCTCTGTCATAACACTAGCATCCTGGATGCAAGCTTAAGAAATTTAAATGCCTGAGAGTCTAAATTCCAATGGTAACACACATTAAAATAGCATAATACCCAGGTTTCAACAAAATATTACAAAACATACAAAGAAATAAGTGATGCTCAGGGAAAGGAAAAGATTAAAGCATTAGAATTCATCAATGATGAGTACCAGACCTAGGACATCCCAGAAAAAGACTTCTTAAAAATGGTCCTAAATATGCTCAGAGAGCTAAAGAAAAACACAGAAAAGAAATAAAATCAGGAAAACAAAAGATAAACACAATGAAAATATCAATATAGAGATAGAAATTATGAAAAGGAAGCAAACAAAACTGAAGGTCATAGTAATAAATTTTAAATTGCCTAGGGGGATTGGTTCAACAGCAGATTGGAGCTGGCAGAAGAAAGAATCAGTTCACTTGAAGATGAGACAATTGAAATAATCTAGTATGAGGGGGAGAAAAAAAGAAAAAAAGTAAAGAAAATTGAACAGAGCCTAAGGAACTTGTGTGACACCGTCAAATGTACCAATATACACACTGAGGGAGTCCCAGAAGAAGAAGAAAGAAAGTAGCAGAGAGAACATTCAAAGATATAATAGCTGAAAACTTCCTCAAGTTTAATGAAAGATATGAATATACACACCCAAGATACTTAACTCCAAACAGGATAAACCCAAACAGACTCACACCATGAATGTTATAATCAAACTGTCAAATGCCAAAAATAAGAGAGAATTCTGAAAGCCCCCAGAGAGAAGTGGTAAATCACATACAAGGGGGCCTCAATAAGATTAAATGCCAATTTCTCATGGGAAATCATGAGGGCAGGAAGCACTGGGATGATAAATTTAAAGTGCTGAAAGAAAAAAAAAATTGCCACCAAGAATTCTATATCTGGAAAAGATTTTTCAAAAATGAGGGAGATTAAGACATTCCCAGATAAACAAAAAAACTGATGGAGTTCATCACCATTAGACTGGCCCTAGAAGAGATGCTAAAGAGAGTTCTGCAGGTTGAAAGGAAAGGACAGTAGACAATAGATCAAAACCACATGAAGAAATAAAGATCTCCAGTAAAGATAATGACGTGGGTAAATATAAATGTCAGTACTATTTTATTTTTGATTTGTAACTCCACTTTTTACTTCCTACATGAACTAAAAGGCAAATCTATAAAATGTAATGATAAATCAGTAGTTTTGGACTCAAAAATACATATACATGTACTCTGTGACAAGAAATGAATTAAAGTGGGGGTTGGAGAGTTATTAGAATAAAGTTTGTGTATACTATTGAAGTTAAGTTGGTTTCAAAGCAAACAAGATTCTTACAGATTTAGGATATTAAATGTAAGCCTCATGGTAACTACAAAGAAAATATCAGAGAATATGCTCATAGAGACAGAAAGTAGAGTACAGGTTGCCAAATGTGGGGGGAGGGGGAATGGGGGATTCATGCATAATGGGTATAGGGTTTCTGTTTGGGGAGATGGGAATGTTGGTGTAGTACTGGAAGGTGGCAAGCGTTCCACAACATAGTGAATGTGATTAATCCCACTGAGTGGTATGCTTGATAGTGATTAAGATAGGAACATTTATATTGTGTATATGTTCCCACAGTTTTTTTAAAAAAGAGAAAACAACTAAAGAGCAATTGCAATTAAATGCAAAACATAATCCTGGACAGAATCTAATAAGGACATGATCCTGGACAAAATCTAATAAGGCAGGAGAAACAACTCAAAAGGAGTATCGGGAGATATGAAAAAAAATGGAAAATAGACTAAGTTTTATGTCAATGTTAAATTTCTTAAGATGGTTAGAAAAATGAATAGTCTTGTTCTTAGGAAATGTATGTGGCTGTATTAAGTGTTAAAGGTGCATGATGTATACAATCTATACTCATGTATTCAGAAAATGGATTGATATATAGGCAGAAAAAATGAGCAGATAGATGGAGTGATTGATATATGGATGGATAGAATGATAAGCAAATATGACAAAATGTTAATATTGGTGTATCTGGGTATCTGAGGGGATAGCAGTATGTTGGACTCCTCTGTATAGGGTTCATATTATTTTTAAGCAGTCCTGTAAGTTTGAAAGTACTTCAAAATTAAAAGTTTTTTTAAAATAAGAAAAAGCACATATTTCTTTTATAATGGAATTTTTTTCAAAGAATAATTAAAAAGCTGGCCTTTCGTCTTCAATTTTAGCTTTTTCCTCTTTAATGTTAGCATTGAGTGCTATAAATTTCCCTCTCAGCACTGCCTTTGCAGCACTGCAAACCCATAGGTTTTGATATGTTGTATTCTCATTTTCATTCATCTCAAGATATTTACTGAATTCTCCTGCAATTTCTTCATTTACCCTCTGATTAATAGTGTTTTTGTTATTCTCCACATATTTATGAATTTCCCCTTTTCCCATCCATTATTGATTTTTAGCTTCATTCCATTATGATAACAGAAAGTGTTTTGTATAATTTCAGCCTTTAAATTTATTGAGACTTATCTTGTAACCCAGCATATAGTCTATCCTAGAGAAGGATCCATGAGCACTTGAAAAGAATGTATATCCTGCTGCTTTGGGGTGTAATGCTCTATAAATGTCTGTTGGTCTAGTTCATTTATCATATTATTCACACTCTCTGTTTCTTTATTTATCCTCTGTCCAGATGTTCTATCCAATACTAAGTGTGGTGTATTGGAATCCCCAACTATTATTGTAGAGACATCTATTTCTTCCTTCAGTTTTGCCAGTGTGTGCCTCATGTATCTTGGCACCCAAGTTAGGTGCATAAATATTTATTATAGTTATTTCTTCTCAGCGAATTATTAATATGTAATGACCTACTTCATCCCTTATAACAGTTTTGCATTTAAAATCTGTTTTGTCCAATATTAGTATCACTACTCCAGATCTTTTTTGGTTACTA
The DNA here is from genome assembly GCA_026826555.1 of Tolypeutes matacus. Classification (NCBI taxonomy): domain Eukaryota; kingdom Metazoa; phylum Chordata; class Mammalia; order Cingulata; family Chlamyphoridae; genus Tolypeutes; species Tolypeutes matacus. Next base: position 9,948,518 of record JAKSZT010053785.1, read on the forward strand.
TTTGCATGGAATATCTTTTTCTAACCTTTCACTTTCAATCTGGTTGTGTCCTTATGTCTGAGGTGAGTCTCTTGTACACAACATATAGATGGCTTATATTTTTTATCCATTCTATCAGTCTATGTCTTTTGATTGGGGAGTTCAAGCCATTAACATTCAATGTTATTAGTGTAAAGGCATTACTTACTTTGTCCATTTTATCCTTTGGCTTTACATTGTCATATCTTACTATGTTCTGTCTTTTTACCCTTCCTAATAATCTTCATTTTAAACTCTCTTCCAAGTCTCTCACCCTTACTTTTTCCTTTCAGACTGCAGAACTTCCTTTAGTATCTCTTGTAATTCTGGTCTTTTGGTAACATGCTCTCTCATTTTTTGTTTTTTTCTGTGAATACTTTAAACTTACCCTCATTTTTGAAGGACAGTTTTGTCAGATACAGAATTCTTGACTGGCAGTTTTTCTCTTTCAGTACCTTAAATACATTATAACACTTTCTTCTCACCTCACTCGTTTCTGATGAGAGGTCAACACTTAATCTTATTCCCTTGTATGTGGTGCTTTGTTTTTCTCTTGCTGCTTTCAGAATCATTTCTTCATCTCTGATGTTTGGCATTCTAATAGTAGATGTCTCGGGGTAGGTCTATTTGGATTTATTCTGTTTGGGGTGTGTTGTCCTTGGATGTTGATATTTCTTTCTTTCATAAGGGTTCAGGAAGTTTTCAGTCATTATTTCCTCAAATATTCTTTCTGCCCCTTTTCCATTTTCTTCTCCTTCTGGGACACCAATAAGGCATATATTTGTGTTGTCATTCAATTCCCTGAGAATTCCATTTCTTCCATTTCTTCCATTCTTTTCTCTTTCTGTTTTCTGTCTTTTCAGCTCAGATGTTCTGTCCTCAAAAGCACTAATTCTGTCTTCCATCAATTCAAATCTGCTGTTATGTGACTCTAATGTATTTTTAATCTCATCTATTGTGTCTTTCTTTCCCATAAGCTCTGTTACTTTTCTTTGTAGGCTTTCAAATTCCTCTTTATGCCCACTCAGTGTCTTCTTAATATCCTTTATCTCTTTAGTCATATTTTGCCTCAATTCTTTGAATTGATTTAGGAGATTTGTGTGATTATCATTGATTAGTTGTCTTAAATCCTATATCTTGTTAAGATATTTGGTTTGTTCCTTTGGCTGGGCCATCTCTTCCTGTGTCCTAGTATGGCTTGTAATTTTTTGCTGATGTCTAGGCATCTGAATATGTTGGTGAATTTACTCCGATGATCAATTTCTCTCTCTTGCCTAGTGGTTTTTTGTTGTTTTTTTTTTCTCCATAGCTCTCCTTTGATTTGGTTCAACTTATCCTAAGTCTTTAAAATTGCCCAGCTTAAGTTATCAAAGTTGGGTCAGGGAATCACTAATGGGATGCAGATTTTCTCAGGAGTTGGGACTAAGAGAGACCTAAAAGCAGTTTTTCTCCTTGCAGTTTCCTGGTCAGCCAGCTGATGGTGCTTGCCAGTGAACCTTTCCACAGAGGTGTTTCATTCAACCTCCACTTGCCTATATTTCTAGTCTGGCCAGAGCCAAGATTCAAAGCAGGCTCTGCTGGCCAAAAACACTGAAGAGAAACCACTCTCTACCCTCCAACACACCCTCCCTCTTCCCAGGGAGGAATACGTCTTCCCCTTTCAGTTGGCTACAGTGAGCCAGGGGTTTTTTCCAGGCTGCATGTCTTGATGCAGGAAATGGGTGCCCTTCCTGGATGCTGCGGAGTTTATTAACTCATTTTGTCTCTCTGTTCCTCACCCTCCTGGGGATTGTGCAGCACTGTCCTGGTCTGCTGACCCCCAAAGCAGGTCCCTTGGACAGCTTTTGGCCATTTTTCTGTTATCTTGTGAGACAGTTGAGTCCTGCCTGCCTACTTAAACACCACCTTCCCAAACTCCAAATTATTCTTGAAGATCTGTTACTTTCCTCCTGCTGCAAGATCAAAATCCAGTCTTAACATTGAAGACCTTCTACTCTCAGGTCCTAACAACATTCCAGCTTCATCTCTCAATGATTTCTTACCTTTGACTCATACTCTTTTCTTGTCCCTAACTCTGCCCTGCATTCATTTACAGTATTTCCCCCATCTAGAATGTTCCCTCTTCCCACTGTCCATCTGTCCCAAGTATGGCGAGGAACTGTGTAAAAGACAGCTTCCCACCCAGCTGAGGGGGATACATCAGAACAAAGAAAGACTCATACAAGTCCAGCTTGGCAAATAATAACTATTTATTTAGGGGGCTTATGTGGTATTCTCATCCTAGGTGGCAGGAGGAGAGACAGCATTTTCTGAGCTTGATCATCTGCACTCGCCACAAAATTAGAGAAGTCTTTTATTATGCATGTTTACATGCAGATGGGGTAGGCATGTGAGGGGCAGCACTGTTACAAGATTTACTAATCGGTTACAAGATTTACTAATCGGTTACAAGATTTACTAATTGGTCGCCAGTTCACTACCAGTTCCTGAGGCTTGCCTTTAACTATTTAGGAATGAAATATTCCTGCAACTGGAAGGATCGGGGGAGAAAATGCAGTCATATAAGCCACGCAGAATATGTCTTCCTTATTCTTTGAGGCCTTCCCTCATATATGACCTGTGTTGCTTCTCAGGCCACTCTCATCCAAACATTTAATGTTTACTGCCTGGTATTATTAGTTTTCTTTCTGTGGCTTATCTCCCCCAAGTAGCTGGAAAATGCCTTGTTGTGATCTGGTTCAGAGTTTTACACTTTGTATTTCCTGCAGTATCTTGAACATATTAGATGCTCAAGAAATTCAATTAGTTAGGGTGTTTTGGGGTTCAATAACAGAAAACCTTACCCCAGATGGCTTAAGCAATAAGGAAAATTTATCTCATATAATAAGAAGTCCAGATGTAGAAACTTCAGGGTTAATTAATTCAGCAACTCAACAATGTCATTACTGTTTCCATCTTTCCTCCAGCTCTCTTCACAGGGCCAAGATGGCTTTGATCTTACAGGCAGATATACATGCAGGATAAGCATCATTAAAGGAAGAAAAGAGACCTTTTCTTCCAATGTACTTCTTTGGGAAAGAAACCTTCCCTAAAAGCCCCATTCCCATCCCCCAGGAGATTTGTTTCTCATTTGGCCAGAATTGTACCACATGCCCATTCCTAAAGCAATCACTAGCCAGGGAAGTGAGACTTAAATTAGGTGAAGTAGGTATCCCAGTGGCTGGCATGTGGTGATTGCTCAATAACTGAGAACTATTAATATTGTGAGGATTACGTTGCCCAGGCTCCCCCTCTATTTCTCTAAATCATTGATTCTCAACCCTGCTGCATCACAGACACCCTACATTTCCATACCCATTACAGAAGAATCTTTGAGTATGAATCTGGGTATCAGTATTTTTTTAAGCTTCCCTGTATTTATAATATGCTACCAACTTGAGAGTCTACTATAGACTCTTCACGTCGTCTTCTTCTCTTTCTTTCCTGGGCCACCTATCGTATTTCTTTGCCAGAGAAACTCAGAATTCCCTTAAAACTTCCTCTGCTTTATTATAAATATACCATTTTGGCTTTCTCTGACTCACCCCCTGCTCACCCAGGCTATGACCAGGGAGGGCCTTGGCTTTCTCACCATCTAAATGTTCTTGTAGCTGTCTTCTGTTCCAGCCATGAAATACAAGAGATAACATTCAGCTGTTGCTTTAAATAATACCTGAAAAATCTTTTTTACAATAGAATGGTGCTACTATCTTTTCCCCCAAATTGGGTTATTGCATAAATTCCTGCAATTTCCCATCCTGAATAGGAGATCTTGGACCCCATCTATGGGGCACAAATTAGCGATATGCTGAGAATATGTGTAAAAGATTTCTGCAGCTCTTATGGGGTTTTCAGCACATTAGAAAAACCTGGTGTTCCCCGGCCCCCGCCACAAATTCTGATTTAATTGGTCTAGAGTGGGATCTTGGTATATTTTTTTTCCCCTAATCTCCCCCAGATGATTCTAATGAGTAGCCACTGATCTCTGGAAACTGCTCTTATCACTTTACTTTTCTTTCCCACCCCACCCCCAATCACTGAATTAATCCTGTTCCCCAAACTGCCCCCATCAGAAAAATCACCTAGAATGCTTCTTAAAATACAAATTCCTGGGAAGCAGCTGTGGCTCAATCAGTAGGACTCCCGTTTACCATATGGGAGGCCCCGGGTTCGGTTCCCGGGGCCTCCTGGTGAAGGCAAGCCCGCCCGCACAGTGTGGTTAGCTGACCCAGTGAGTACAAGCAGCAAGGGGGGGGTATAAATGAATAAATAAATAAAATCTTAAAAAAAAAAAATACAAATTCCTGGCCCCCATTACAGGCTTACTGAATCAGAATCTCCAGGAAAAAAATTTTTACAGGTTCCTAGGCAACTCTTAGGCAAATTTGGAAAACAGTACATTAATCCAAGTTATCTCAGCCCATTTCCAGTCAAGTAATAATGTGTTTTATCCATTTATTTAACAAATACTTAATGAATACCTAATAAGTGGCTGACGTTGCAGGTGCTAGGAATATAGCAGAGAACAAGACAAAGTTCCTGTCTTCGTGTATATTTTAGTCCAGAGACCAAGTAAACAAACAATTTAATTTCAGATAGTGATGTGTAAACCATAAAGACCATAGAACAAGCCAGAAGGTGATACAGAACTAGGCAGGGCATTGTTTTTAAAAGGGTGCCCAGGGAGGGCCTCTTCCAGCAGGTGCACCTGAACAGAGAACTGAGAAATGTGAAACTTGCTTTCAAATTCCATTACAACCATGTTTATATAATTTTTATATCATTTCTATGTACTGTGTCTTCTATATTAGTTGGGATTTTCTTAAGATCAGGGACTGTTTTTTATATTTTCATATTCTCCCACAGCAACCAGTGTAGCACTTTGCATAAGCAACAATTCAATGAATCACCTCAGAATTAAAAGCATTTCAACCTTAAATGTACCTTTAAAGACACAGTAAGCAGAAGGTCCAGCAAGTTATCTGCTTGCCAATGCAGGGAAATGCATTAATTCACCAGAAAATCAGCCCAAGGCTCAACTTCCTGCTTGCTCCAGGCTGCTAGTTATAGTTACAGATTCTTATAAAGTCTTCAAAACATGCCAACATCCTGTTATCTGTGTGTGACTCCACACTGATAAGATCAGACATTGAGTTTCTATTATCAATTTCTGCTGGCTTACCACCCTGTGATGTGACTTCATGTCTTTTGTACTCAGCTTCCCTTCAACATCTTACGAATGCCTCTGCATGCCTTCTAAGTTTCATACAACCCCAATTTCCTTAAGATAGCCAGCTAAGTTCTGCAGAAGGCCACTGGATCCTATTAAGTCCCTGAAAGCCAAAGAGAGACTCTTTAATAGACGTGAAAATCCTCGAAAGGTTTAGTGAAATCACTTCAGATGTCTGGGGAGTACTTATCACAATTCCAATATGAGATTCACATAGCTTTCAGGGATGCCTTCCGTTTCTAACAGGATTACCCTGCTCTTCAAATGCTTTCTGTGGGCCAAGGACAATGCAATTTGGCTGACCCTGGAAACAACATCATTTGCTTAGAATAGTGCCAGGGTGGATGGTAGAAGCCTTGGTCGTTTTTATTATTATCATCTGCAGATGAGGGAGACCACCAAGGGTGAATTACATGACCTTTAATGACTCCTCCAGAATGAGAATATCCTAGTGAGGAGAAGGAGATGTGTGCAAAGGTGGCTATTTGCTTGAAGGATGTCTGTAAAATGGATATTAAACTCTTGCTCCCTGAGCACCAGAAGTTTTTTTTTGTTTGTTTATTTTTTGTTTTGTTTTGTTTAAAGCAGAGAAGGCTCAGTCTCTCCATTAATGTGGACAGACTCATAGGTACTGGAAGTAAAGAATATGGGGTCCCATGCAAAGCTCCCTGATTGGAATGCTATGTAGAGAGGTGAAGGAAAAAGTGCACCGCAGTGCACCATGCTCATCCCCTTACAACTAGGATCCCAGGTCCTACCCTGCCAAGTATCCTACTCCCCACCGATTGGCCAAGCATACAGCAGGCCCTCAGTTAACATCGATTGAGGAAAGACCAAACCAACTGGGATTAACTTGCCTGCTGTCCCTAACCACCCCCTGCCCTGCAAGTCAGGCCCTGGGAGCTTCTGGCCCTAAGAGATCGTGGGGCATCGCGGAAGACATCTGAAAATGCAGAAATGCAAGCATAGTATTGAGTGTCACAGAGCATATTCACAAGAACTCGCTACTTATGAGCGGTAAAGATACTGCTTGACTGGTTAAGTAGGTGTGTGCTTTCATTCAATTATTCAGTGAGCGAATTGGGACCGGATACCGCGCCGGCACCGCCCGCCACCCTCACCCTGGGTTGAAGGTATTTGGCATGCAAGTACTGATTGAAAAACAACTTTGTACCCGACTTATTGGGCAAGAAGCTACACCGTCCCACGTTGCTCCTAAATGAGAATATTATTTCTCCATGCTGCGTGGGACATAGTCCTCGTCCTCCCAATAAGATAATAAGTGTGAACGTGGCTTCCATCTCCGCAAGGCGAATCCTTTAGGACTGGAGCCTTGCAAAGCTCAGGGTTCAAGGAGTCGCCCGTGTGAGTTTGCTTTGTCACCGCCCACTGTTTTACTTTCGGCAAGTAACGTAGGGCTCCTGACCTCGGATTTCTTATGCTTAATGCAGAGAGGGAACAGAACCTAGATGATGCTCAGGGATGCGGGGGAGAGCCGGGCGGCCGGGCCAGAGTGGGCGACCGAGGACCCCAGTGGGAGATCCGCGACCCCAGCTGCGCTGCGCTGCGCCTTCGGAACTTTGAAACGCGAAGCGGGAACCCGGGAATGCAGGGGCGGGGAGCTCGCTCTGCAGCCTTCGGGGAGGCACGGCGGCGGTGCCCCTCCTTTTTCCAAACGTCACGGGGGCCGCTCGGCGCTCTCCCACCCCTGGCGGCTGGAGAGCAACTCCCTAGCAGAGCGCGCAGCGAGGAGAAGGAGGAGGGCAGGAGAGGGCGAGCCAGCACCGCCGCCGCAGAAGGGCCGGGAGCCGGGAGCGGAGCCCGCGGCCCCAGTGGGGCCGCCTCTGCAGTGGCGGAGACCTAGCGTTGGTGGCTCCTTCATTCCTTTTCGTAAGTTGACTTGACCCTGTAGGCAAGCGAAGAACGCCCTGGGTCAGGGTGCGGGGGTGTCCCGAGGTGGCGGGCGTGGGACTCCTCTTTCAGCCTCCTTTCAGTCAGCCGCTGAATCCCTCTTCCTCCCGACATTCACTTTCCTGCAGGGGAAAACTTCGGCCCCGCGTCCCTCTTGGGGTTGGGGGCGAGGGTGTTGGCCCGGAGGAGCCACGTCGGGATGCCAGCGGAGCCCCGGCCCGGCTCTTCGCCCGCGGCCGGACGATGGAAAGTTCCCTCAGGCCGCAGTTAGGACAGGGCGGCCCCTCCAGTGTCAGTGCGAAGGTATCCTAGGGAGACGCCGAGAGCGGGCTGCAGAGCCAGTCATCCTAGACTCTCCTGGCAGAGGAGGACTAAAGGGGGCCGAAGGGCGGGAGTGCGCGTCTACACCGGATTTCACCCGGACTAGCCCCAGGTGGTGCGAATGCAGCTCCCCAACGCGCCCTTTTCCGGGGCTGGAGGTAGAAGGCGGCTATCTGGTCCCTAAGGTCCCAGGGCCACCCAGACCCGTCCGAGCAGGTGAGGGGCGCTGGGGAGCGGGGTCCCCAAGGGACCTGCAGAGCCACTCCCGCCTTTCCGCCCCTCCAGCCAGCTTCTCCGCAGCCCTGGACCACGCGGTACCCGGCGACGCTGCCGGAGACCCCTGGCTTGGGCGTCCGCCACTGGGTGGGAGGAGGCGAATGGGCTTCGGGACAGGGATCGGGTACGAGTGAATGCGCTGTTCTGGGCAACGGGGAAATTTCTCTTAATGGTGTTTTGGGGATGGAAAGCTGCGGGACGGGCCTCCCGGACCGCGTTATCCGCAGAGACTAGCTTCGGTGCTTTTTACGGTCAAGTTTTTATGCTGCAGAGCGGGCCGGGATCATCCGATTGCGAGGTGAAGCGCCAAACCTGGCGGGCTCAGGGGAAGGAGCCTCGGGCTGGGGTCTCGAGATCCGAGCCTAGAGGTCCAGAGTCTTGAGTCGTTTCTTTACATATGAAAACGGGGTGAGGATGGAGCGGGGGGGGGGGGGGGGGGTTGTTTTGTAAATTTAAGAACGAAGCTTTCCGGGATGGGGGAGGTTTTCTGAGTCTCCCCTTGCTGAGCAGGAAGCTCGGAGGCGGTGAAATAGTGTTATATTAGCCCGGGGCACTTCTTTTCCTCTTCTCAAAATTCTTTAAAATTCTTTAAAATTGAAGAGCAATCAAGAAAATTAAGAGAGTTGGGGATAATATGAGTTGTTTTACGTGTTCTATATAGTTTGGTAGACACAGAAGTCACCTTTTTTTTTTTTTAACCATACATGCATAAAACATGATCTTGTTATTAAACTATATATCAATTTAAGGCATTCTGGAGCCTAACAGTCCCTTTCAACCCCCTTTGTTGATAATTTCTTGAGGAAGTAAATCTTTAAAAGTAAGTGAATTATTGCAAAGGATAATTCCTATGTTGTCTTCAAAGGATCCAATTCTCTGAGAAATGATCAGTTCGGATGCTGTTGAATTATCACCTCAGCCTCTAAGAGAGAAACAATAGCAAATGAAACAGGTCGTGTAGCACCCAATGTCCCAAGGAGAAGCTGAGGGAAGAGTTTCCTTGGGGTGGGAGTGGGGGGAGTGGTCCCTCATTTATTACTTCTACTCATTCATTTGTGGGATACAAAATTATTTACAATAATTTGCTAAATGCTACATCTTCTGTACAGAGGTAGTTAGGGGTGAATGTCATAACTGAGCAATAAATCAGACATGGCACTTGGCACCGTGCTTAGAACTTTCAGGATAGGCAGGTGACACCAGTCTGTCTTTGAAGGAATCTCAAGGAGGGTGGTAGGGGCAGGCAAAGATGTACAGGACAACACCTCCTCCCTGCCCTCTCTTTTGGAGAGGGATCACTGGTGTTGAGAATATGATTCCTTGACCTGGGCTTATCAGAGCACCACATACTAGAGGTAAAACTGTATTGGCTTCAGAGGGTTTCGTTTTTAAGCTAGAAGGCTGGAGGAAAGCAATAAGATGGTAAAATTGTGTGATGCAAGGTTGAAAAGTCAATTCACCCATCCAAATGTTTAGAGCACTTACAGTATGTCAGGCTATGGGAGCACAGATGGTGTGCTGAGGTGCAACAAGTCTGAGGTGGTGGCAGCAGGGGAGCCAGGAAGGCATTCTTAGGAAAATTTAACTTGGACCCAAAAGATGAGTAAGAGCTACATATACTAAGTGGAGGAGAGAAAGGGGTATTCCCACCCCCAGGGAATGGTATGCCCTTAGGCTGAAGGAAGGGGAGAGCAGGGAGAGTTCAAGGAAAGGGGAGGTCAGTATGACCTTAGGGGAGAATGGCACCATGGTAATCACCAGGTACCCAAGCCAGGTGATGCAAGGCCTTGGGGACGATATTGTGGAATTGATCAGTGGTGACAGTGATGGTTTTACACCTAAAAGTATCCTCTGATAAGCTTTAAATTAAAAAACTCAATTCTGGTCGCTATGTGGAGGGGATTTGAGGAGCCTCTAAAGTAGACAGGACTGGTTTAGAGGTTAAACCACCTGGTTGGTTGTCTAGACTTGAAGTGGTGGCAGTGGGGATGACATAAGTGGGTGACTTGGTGACCAGCTTTGCGTGGGGTGTGAGTTCAGAGTAACTCCCAGGTTTTGGGCTTCAGCAGTTGGATTGGAGGAGGAACAGATTCCAGGAGAAAAGATCACACGTTTGATTTTGTTGAGACTGAGTTGCTTGCTTGCAAAGCTCCCAAGTGGCTGGATAGAGAAAGCCCAGGCTGGCCATCCATAGGGGTGGTATTTGAAGCCTGGGGAGGGTAGTATTACGAGGCTGGTGGTGGTGGTGGTGGTGGTGGTGGCGGCGGCAGAGTTGGTATGCAATTGTGGACTAGGAGGACCTGGAACAGAGCTCCTCTCTACATGCAGTGGAGGGAGGAACCAAGTGTAGCTGGTGTGTGAGTAAGCAGCTGCTCAGCTACTTGCACTGAAGAGTGCTGCTGAGAAGTTTGCGAGGTTGGGGAGGTGAGGACAGGCAGTAGGCAGTGACCACCAGCTTCTCCCCCAGTGAGGAGTGAGAGGTGGAATGAAGGGAAGTTTTTTTGTTTTTTAAGATGGGAAAAAGCCTTAAACATATTTATATATGTGAACCGGATAGAGCAAGTTGGAAAAAGAGGTTGAACATATATAGCTGGAGTCCCCTCCCACACTTGGAGTATTAGGTAAAAAGCAATCTGATTGTGATGGCCTTTTTTATATCAAACTCATTTAACAAACCATCAACATCTTATGGAAACAGTATTCTGAAGCACATAATGACTTTGAAATTTGAGTTTTTAATTCCCAGGTCAGGTAAGTTTAATGATTAGGAAAAATATAAATGGAAATCCCGCAAATGAGCTACGGTGGGGTTAAAAGCAAGGGTGAGACCACCCAGCTCCTGGCTGGGGCTCTGCCACTGCCTAGCTTATGACCTCACCCACGTTTCTTGATTTTTGTCTCAGCTTCCTGGTCTCTGAAATGGCAATAGTACTTCCCTCATGGACTAATGTGAAGATTTAAAGGAGAAAAAAACATGAACCATGCTTAGCATGGCACACAGGGAATCTCAGTAAGCATTAGTGCTGACGATTTTATTATGACGATGTCCTGTTGATGATTTTGTTTCCATCATTTCCAAATGTAGAATCCAAGACCCAGAGAATTCTGAGAACCTGTCCAAGACCATACAGCCAAACAGTGGTGAAGTTAAGGCCAAGATTCCATTTGCCTACCTCATGGAGGTCAGAGGAAGGGGGTTTCTACACACTATCATCAATAGGTGTCAGGTGCTGGTTGTATGAAATTAACTGTAATAAAAAGACCTGGTAGACATCCCAAAATCTTCAAGATAGAGGAATAAACATAAGGGGGGAATGTAATTATGGACTAAACTAGACTTAGTGTTATTCTAGCAATAGAAGAACTTGTAACGTTGATATAAAGGTAGTGGTCACCAGAGGTTCTAAGGGAAGGGAGAGGGAAGAATAGATATAACATGAGACATTTGGGGGCATTAGAATTATTGTGCATGACATTGTAGGATACAACCCGTTATACATTTTGTCAAAATCTATAAAATTGTGCCATGCAGAGTGTAAACCATAATATGTAAACTATAAACCATGCTTAGTAGCAGTGCTTTAAAATGTGTTCATCAATTGTAACAAATATATCACACTAATGAAAGATGTTGTTAATAGGGGAAAGTGGGGGCAGGGGGAGGGAAGGTATATGGAAATCCCCTATATTTTCACTGTAACATTTATGTAATCTAAAGCTTCTTTTAAAAAAAAAAAAAAAAAAAAAGCTCTGGTAAAATCTAGAGGGTAGAGAAGCAAAGCAGCTAACATTAATGTTGAGGCTTAGAGATATGTTTTGTATTAATTTGCATTGCTTTGCATGTCATTTCATATCCATTTCCATATACTGTAATTTTCCTTTGGGGATCCAAAGGCCAAAGCTTAACATATATAAGATAAAATTAATCAGGACTTGAATCCTAATAGGCCCCTGGAAACAGTGGGCTCAGTGTGGGCTTTTGGGTAAAAGAGTAGATCCATATTTACTATTTTAGAAGATGTGGGAAGCCAGAATCATTTGATAAAAGCATGTCTCATCTTAATATTTTAATACTTGGCTCACTGGACATAATAGAAAAACACAGGAATAGTGGAAGAATTATATAAAATGCCAGAAAATGAAGCAGAAGCAGAAACAGAAGTCTGCTTTAGGAAACTGAGCTAATATGAAACGCTGAAGGTCAAAATGTAATGTTCAAAAGTAAAAAGTCATAATTACATTAGCTGCTGCTAATATGTGATTCAAAAAGAGCATAATCTTAAATAACAGATGTGTGGGGTTTTTAATCCAGTAATTTTTCCCTAATTTGGATTTACTGGGGAATAGGGCATTGTGAGAATAAAATCTTAGAAACACGGAGTATTAATACACACACGCACACAAATTAACTTTGTTATATAGAGCAGTGGTTCTCAAAGTGTGGTTCATTGGACCCAGCTGCATCAGCATCATCTTGGAACTTGTTAGAAATGCAAATTCTGAGACCACCTAGATCTTCTGAATCAGAACCTCTGGGAGTAGGGCCCAGAAATCTGTGTTTTAATAAGGCCTTTAAATATTTAGAGCCAGCTTTCATTCCTTTCAAACTTTTAATTCTTCAGACTCAACCTTCCCATTTCCCTCTAGGTTCTCATTGTGCTGCTTAAATGCTTTGTATCGACTTCTGTCAATATACTGGTAGTGGGTAGTTCCTAGACACAAATCCATTCTTAAGGTCTGCCTTGTGCAGAGCAGAGCAGAGCATGGTTGTACCTTCCTCCATCCTAAGGTCTAAACTGATGAAAATATGCTTTCTAAGATCCATTTCAGCTCTAGCAGCTCAGCAACTCTGAGGTTTTCATGCTGTCCAAGACCATATCGGTTTTGTTTTTTATTTTGTTTTGCTGCCCTTTTTTTTCCCTTTTGGCAGTCTCATCTCATTGTGACTCACACCAAACATATGGTCAGCCAAAACACTGAACAATCCTTTATAAATGCTCCAGTTAAACCACATTTCTCTGTCTAGTATGAATACAGTTGATTTTTTAGACCTAAGTGTTAGTCTTTGTATTTATCTCTGTTAAATTGCATCTTACCCAAACCTGTTTGGGTCCAATTTCTGTCATCTTTCACATAAATCTAGTGTCACCTTTGTATATCCTCTGCCACTATGGCCACTGATGTCCTGGCCCAAGGAAATAATAACAATGTGAGCATCTTCGCTAGAAGCCTTCTTCACAGTTAATGGTGCCCAAAAATTTATCAACTTTTGCAATTCTTATGGGGCTAATATCAGAAAAATAGTTGACATCAGTCCATTAATTGCTTGCATTTAAATCATTTAAATTAGTTATTTTAAAGTACTCCCTCACACGGTTTTTCAATCATCTATAACACACTCAATAACTGTTTAACTATGATTGCTTCCCCCTCCCTATTTCCCTATTTTGTTTATACCATCAGCTTGATTTTTTTTTTTTTTTTTTTTTGGTAGGAGACACAAAGGTAAGTTTCAGCTTGTTTATGGTCAAATTGAAAAGATTTCAAACATTTCAAAATAGGAAACAAAAATTTGCCTTGTAATTTCTGCTTTACCCTTCCTCTAGTTCTAGAACTTGAAAGTTTTATGCTGAAGTCTAGATTTAGCCAAGAGACTCAGGCTATTTATTTTTTAAATGTAAAATTTTACTCATATATAATTCCTATAGAAGTATAATTAAATAATATAATGGCAGAAAAATAAAAAAAAATTAAAAAGGCAAAAATAAAACTTTATAGCAGGAATCTGTCAGGGACTTCTGGGGAAGAAGGCAGAGTAGGAAGCTCCGGGACTCAGTCCTTCCACCAAAACAACTATTAAACTGGCAGGAACTGTCTAAAACAACTATTTTGAAATGCTAGAGGCCAGAAGAACACTATACAGCAACCAGAGAAGAGTAGGAGGAAAAGGCTGATAAATTAAAAAACTGTAAATTGCTCTCTCATTGCTCAGCAGCTACTGGTGCTAATCCCTCATTCTTGCAACAGGCCTCCATGGGGTCCAGTCCCTGCCTAGCTGCTGCTGACAGAAAGGGACATAAAAATCATCTTTCCCAAGCACAGGGGTTTGCACAGCTGGTCACTGATCACAGCTTTTGATTAGCAAATTTGGATTGCTGGGTCCTGGCTATGAGAGCAGCTGTTGTTTCAACCTGCCCCAGAAAAAGGCAGCAGGAGCCATTGTTTTAACCCTACCCCAGTCAAGGTCAAAGATGGTGGCAGCCATTGATTCTACCCTCCCTGGACAGGGACAAAGGTGGAGGCAGTGGAGATTTAAAGACACACGGCTTCCTCAGGACTGTGGGGGAAAGCTAGCTAAAGGGCTGCATTTGCTAGACAGGCCAGGAAAGCTCAGTTGTGGAGCCATCTGTGATGCTTTAGGTGCCCTTCCAGACACCCTCCCCATGGCACTTTGGAGCCAGTCTGCACCCCCTTCGTGGGTCCCTGATCCTGTTTTGTCTGGCAAAGATAGACTTGGGAAAGTACTCTCTGAGGTGACCCTCCTCCCAGAACTTGCCCTCCAGGCAAATGCAGCATAAGACAACATAAAGAGTTTAAAAACCCATAGAGACGGACAGTCTGGGTTGAAGGTTCAGATACCCAGGAGAGGGAGGCTTGTCCCCTGGGTAATATAGAGGACAACCAAACTCCTGTAAACAGTGGGACTCCAAAACAACTAACAAGCAAAAGCCCAAGATAAGACAGAGGACCAGTAAGACAGGGAAGATGTTGCACACTGCATTCATTTTGAGCATTCAAGAAAATCTCTCCCTTATAACCAGCTGGTTACAAAACCAGAAAAGAGACATCCCAGGGAGTAAATCCCAGATTTAACACTTTAAAATATTAAAATGTACAGTATGCAGCAAAAGAATACAAGACAAACAAAGAAACAGGAAATGATGGCCCATCCAAAAGAAGAGAATAAAAATATAGAAACAGCAATGAAGAAGATAAGAGTGTAGACATTCTCATGAATGAACAATATGAGAGCCCAAGTAAAGAGATAGAAATTTTAAAAAGTAGCCAAACAGAACAACTGGAATAGAAGACTGGATTAGAACTACTGGAATAGAAATACAAAAATTTCCAGGAGAATTTCAAGAGCAAAATGTAGCACTCAGAAGAAACAATCATTTACCTTGAAGACAAGACACTTGAAATGAGTCAGGCTAAGGAGTAGAAAGAAAAAAAAAATATTAGAAGCAAAAATTGCCTAAGAAAGTTATGGAACACCATCCAGCTCAACAATGTGTTATGGGAGCCTCAGAAAAGGAAAAGAGAATGGGGCAGAAGGAATAGCCAAACAAATAATGACAGAGAACTTTCCAAAAATAGCAAAAGGCATGAATATGCACATCTGTGATGGTTAGGCTAATGTGTCAACTCAGCCAGGTAATGGTGCCCAGTTGTTTGTTCAAGGAAGCACTGGGCTAATTGTAATACAAGGGCATTTCATGGACTTTAATCCTGAGTGGGTTGATTGCATATATGACTGATTAGATACATCTACAGTCAACTGAGGAGATTGCCCGTCAGCAATGAGTGACACCTCATCCAGTCAGTTAAAGGCCTTCAAGGACAATTGACTTCAGTTTTCAGAGAGAGAATTCCCATCTATACTTCAGACAGACAGCGTCTTCTGGGGAACTCATCAAGGACCTTCATCAGAGTCTCTGGCTTGCAGCCTGCCCTACAGAATTTGAACTTGTACATCCCCACAGTCATGTGAAACATTTTTATAAAACCTCATACTATTTACAGGTATCTCCTGTCTAGAGTTCTGTTTCCTTAGAGAACCCTGCCTAAAATATCCAAGAAGCTCAGAGAAAAACAAACAGGATAAACATGAAGAAAAATACATCCAGTCATATATTGATTATACTATCAAATGGAAAAGACACAGGGAGAGTTCTGAAGGCTGCAAGAGAAAAGCAACATAGTATGTACTAGGAATCCCAGTAAGATTGAGTGCCAATTTCTCATCAGAAACCATGAAGGCTAGAAGGCAGTAGGTTGAAATACTTAAAGTGCTGAAAAAGACACCTGCCAGCCAAGAATTTTATATCCGGAGAGGCTCTTTCAAAAATGAGGGAGCATAAAGATGGAAAAAACAAAACAAAAAGGGGGAAAAAAAAATGAGGGAGCAATTAAGACAATCTCGGATTAAAAAAAAAAAAATCTTAGGGAGTACATCACTATGCCTGCCCTACAAGCAATGCTAAAGAGAGTTCTTCAGACTGAAACAAAAGGACATCAGACAGTGATTCAAAGCAGCATAAAGAAATAAAGACCTGCAGTAAAGGTAACCATTTGAGTATTTATAAATGCCAGTATTATTGTATTGTATTCTTTGGTATGTAACTTCACTTCTTACAGGTGCTAAAATGCAAATGCATAAAAAATAATGATAAAAGAACTACTACAATGTACAAAGAAATAAGTGGTAACAAGTACAAAATAAATGGTGGGGGACAAAAGGAAAAGTATATGTGCATACAACTGAAGTTAAGTTGATATCAAACCAAATATAATTGTTATATATTTAGGGTGCCAAATTTTAACCTTGTGGTAACCACAAGGAAAACAGATGAAAATTATATGCAGCAGATAGAAATGAGAAGGCACTCAATATGGTACAACACAATAAAGCAAATAAATATAAAAGTAGGTTTTAACAGAAGTGAGAGACAAAAACATAATAAGATTTACAAAGGCTAAATAGCAAATTGGCAGAAAAAAACTGTATTATCAGTAGTGACTTTAAATATAAATGGATTAAACTCTCCAGTGAAAAGGCAGAGATTGGCAGAATGAATACAAAAGTATGACCAAACTATATGCTGTCTGCAACAGACTCACCTTAAAGTATAAGATATAAATAGTTAGATGGTGAAAGGATGGAAAACAATATACCATGTAAGTAGTAACCAAAAGAGAGCTGGGATAGCTATACTACTACCAGATAAAGTAGACTTTAAGTCAAAAAGAGTTATGAGGGACAAAGATGATCATTACATACTGATAAAGGAACAGTTCAACAGGGAGATGTAACAATTATAAATATATATGCACCTAATAGCACAGCCCCAACATATATGAAGCAAATACTGACAGATTTGAAGGTAGAAATTGACGATTCTACATTAATAGTAGGAGACTTTAACATACCATTCTCAATAATGGAAAGGACATCTAGTCAGAAGATCAGTAAAGAAGTACAGGACTTGAATGATACACTAAACCATCTATACCTTATATATATATATATATATATATATAATTTATATATATATTATATATATATATGTATGTATATATTATATATATATGTATGTATATATTATATATATATGTATGTATATATATATCACTGCATCCAATGAAAACTGTATGCACATTCTTCTTTGCACATGGATCATTCTCCAGGATAGACCATATTTTGGGTCACAAAACAAGTCTGAATAAATTAAAAAATATTGAAATCATACAATGTGTATTCTCTGACCACAACAGAATGAAGCTAGAAATCAATAACAGAAGGAGAAAGGGAAAATTCACAAATATGTGGAAATTAAACAACATACTCTTAACCAATGGTTAAAGAGGAAATCAGAAGCAAATTAGGAAATATTTTAAGGTGAATGAAAATGAAAATACCTCATACCAAAACTTGTGGGATGCAGCAAAGGCAGTGCTCAATGAGAAATTTATAGCTCTAAATGTTTACATTTAAAAAGAAGAAAGACTTCAAATCAGAGACCTAACCTCAATACTGAAAGAACTAGAAAAACAAGTACAAACTAAACCCAAAGTGTGCAAAAGGAAAGAAATAGAAAGATTAGAGTGGAGATAGATGACATAGAAAAAGAAAAAAAAAAGAAAGAAAAAAAAAAAAACACAATAGATCAACAAAACCAAAAGTTGGATATTTGAAAGTGATACCTTTCAAATAGAAAAACCTTTAGCTAGCCTGACCAAAAATAAGAGAGGATACAAATAATGAAACTCAGAAATGAAAATAGGTGACATTAATACTGAGCATGCTGAAATAAAATGACTATAAATGGATAAGATACTACGAACAATTGCATGCCAATAAACTAAAGAACCTAGATGAAATGGACAAATTCTTAGAAACACACAAACTACCTACATTGACTTTGAAGAAATAGAAGATCCAACAAACCAATTATTCGTAGAGATTGAATCAGTATTCAAAAACCTCCCAACAACGAAAAACCCAGAATCAGATGTTTTCATAGAGGAACTCTACTAAACTTTCCAAGAAGACTTAATTCCAATTCTGCTCTTCATAAATTGAAGAGGAGGGAACATTCCCTAACTCATTCTATGAGACCAACATCACCCTCATACACAGCCAGATAAAAATACCGCAAGAAAAGAAAACTATAGACCAATATTTCTTAGGAATAGAGACACAATAATCCTCAACAAACTGAGCAAACTGAATCCAATACCATATTAAAAGAATTATACACAACGATCAAATAATATTTATCCCAGGTTTGCAAGATTGGTTCAACATAAGAAAATCAATTAATGTAATAGACCACATTAACAGAATGAAGGGGAAAAAAAACACATGATCATCTCAATTGATGCAGAAAAGGTATTTGACTAAATACAGTACCCTTTCTTGATTAAAATACTTAGAACACTAGGAATAAAAGGAAACTTTCTCAATATGATAAAGGGCATATGTGAACAGCTAAGATCTGACTTAATGGTGAAAGACTGAAAGCTTTCCCTCTAATATTGGAAACAAGACAGGGATGCCCACTGTCAGCACTGTTATTCAGCATTGTACTGGAAGTTCTTGCCAGAGCAATTAGACAAAAAAAGAAATAAAAGGCACCAAATAGGAAAGGAAGAAGTAAAACTTTCCCTGTTTCATACGATCCTATATACAGAAAATCCTGAAAAATCTACAACAAAGCTCTTAAAGCTAATAAATGAATTCAGCAAAGTTGGGGGGAGGGGTTACAATATCAACACCCAAATTTAGTAGTGCTTCTAAACACAAGCAATGAACAATTGGAAAAAGAAATCAAGAAAAAAATTCCATTCACAATAACAACTAAAAGTATTTTAAAAATCTAGGAATAAATCTAACCAAGGATTTGTACACAGAAAACTACAAAGCATTGCTTTAAAAAATGAAAGAAGACCTAAATAAATGGGAGGATATTCCATATGCATGGATTGGAAGACTAAATTCATTAAGATGTCAATCCTACCCAAAGCAATTTATAGATTCAATGCAATCCCAATAAAAATCCAACAACCTTCTTTGCAGAAATGGAAAAGCCAATCATTAAATTTATAATGGAAGAGTAAGAGGCCTCAAATAGCTAAAGCCATCTAGAAAAAGAAGAACGAATTTGGAGGAATCACATGTGCTGATCTTAAAACTTATTACAAAGCCACAGTAATCAAAATAGCATGATACTGGCAAAAAGACAAACATATAGACCAATAGAATATAATTGAGAGTTCAGAAATCAACCCTCACATTTATGCCAAGTGATTTTTGCTAAGGTGGTAAAGACCACTCACTTTGGAAAGAATTGTCTCTTCAGCAAATCATGCTGGGAAAGTGGATCTCCATTACAAAATAAAGGAGGAGGTCCCCTGTCTCACACCATATATAAAAATCAACTCAAAATGGATCAAAGACTTAAATAGAAGAAAACATAGGGAAACATCTTCAGGATCTTGTGTTAGGCTGTGCTTAGACTTTACACCCAAAGCACAAGCAACAACAGAAGAAATAGATAAATGGGACCTCATCAAAATTAAAATATTTTGTTCTTCAAAGGACTTTATCATGAAAGTAAGCGACAGTCTACACAATGGGACAAAATATTTGGAAACCACATATCCAATAAAAAATTAATATCCAGATTATATAAAATCCTTCAACTTAACAACAAAGACAAACAACCCAGTTAAAAAATGGGCAAAAGTCTTGAATCTCTCCATAGAAGAAATATAAATGGTCAGAAGCACATGAAAATATGCTCAACATCATTAGCCATTAAGGAAATGCAAGTCAAAACCATGAGATAGTACTTCACATCCTTAGAATGGCTGCTATTTAAAAAAAAAAAAGTTATAAGTGTTGGTGGGGAGTGGGTGTAGTTCAATAGTTTGAGCGCCTGCTTTCCATGTACCAGGTCCCGGGTTTAATCCCCAGTACTTCCTAAAAAAAAAAAAAAAGTGTTGGAGAGGATTCGGAAATATAGGAACAGTCATTCATTGCTGGTGTAGCCATTGTGGAACAGTGCAGCCCTTGTGGAATACAGTCTGGCAGTTCCTCAGAAACCTAAGTATAGAACTACCATATGACCCCACAATCCCACTAGTAAGTATATAAGAATTGAAAGCAGGGACTCGAACCAATATTTGCATGCTGATGTTCATAGTAGCATTATTCACAATTGTCAAAAGATGGAAGCAACCCAAGTGTCCATCAATTGGTGAATGGATACATAAATGTTGGTATATACATACAATGGAATATTATTCAGCCATTAAAAAGAATGAAGTCCTGATAAATGCGACATCATGGATGAACCTTGAAGACATCATGCTGAGTGAAATAAGCCAGACACAAAAGGACAAATATTGTATGATTTCACTGATTTGAAACAATCAGAATAAGCAAATTCATAGTCAGAATCTAGAATATAGTTTGCCAGAGGATGGAGTGGGCAGAGCGAATGGGAAGTTAAGGCTTAAAGTGTTCAGGGGTCCTATTTGGAATGATGGAAATGTTTTGGCAATAGTTGGTGTAATGATAGCACAACATTGTGAACATAATTAACAGCACTGAAATATATATCTGAACATGATTGAAAGGGGAAATGTTAGATTTTATATCTGGTAACAGAATTTTAAAAAAATTTAAATATCCAATGTACTATACTATACAAATTGTGATCTGTACATTAAACTATGGACTTTAATAGTACAGTTATAAAATGGTGCTATCATCAATTGTAACAGATGTTCCACACCAATGCAAGGTGCTGGTAGTGGGATGGTATGTGGGAATCCTGTATTTTATGCACCGTTGTTCTGTAAACCCACAACTTCTCTAATAAAAGGGATATAAAAACCCTTTATAGCAATAATACATTAGCCATTTTGCTAGATCATGAAAAAGGTGCCTGGTGATGATGGAATTCTCTGAAATGTCTAATCTCCCATGAATACTCCGTACTTCTAGGTCTCCTATTGCTTTTCATTCTCCCCTATCCCCTGTCAGATATCTAGGTGCTTTTCTAATCTAGTTAAGGGAAGACAAAACAAAGTTGTCCCTTTGCAGAAGGGCTTCTTGTCTGTGTTCAGACTTGTATAGTCAGCTTGTCTGCTTCTTTGATAGGTTAGGCTTGCTTCCAAAGGGTCGTGCAAATCCTGGAGTTTCTCCTGGTCAACTAAAAGATGCGGGCAGCTCATGACAGAGCAGCTGGTTTACACTGCAGTAGAAAGTGGGCAGTTCTGCCCGGGACTGGAAAGCATAGTGCCGAACATAGTTCTGAGCTTTCCAGTGTACCTTTTCTCTTCTTCCTTCTGCTCCTCTGCGTTATTGCAGCATATTTGGAATATTTGCACTGTTGTAATCCTTTCTCCACACCCTGCATTCACCTAGGTGAAGAAGGGAGGGCTCTCTACCCAGCCATCATCTCTTACCAGTTTCTGCCTTCTATTAGCCCTTCCAGCACCCATCCTGCCTACTCTCAGGCAGACAGATACAGAGAAACATGTTATCAGATAGGTCAGGAGAGAGAAATGGAATGACACATGAGATAGACAAAACTTAAGTTGCACAGGCTGGAGCGTGAAAAAATATTAGTAGAAACAAAATACTTGGGTTCCTTGGCAATATTATCAAGTACCCCACTATTTATTTCTCTCTGTACTCATGCAGGCAGTAAGTACACTTTATAATTGTATCTTCCAGAATCTAACACATTATCTGCCTGGCACATTGTAGGCACATGGTAAATGTTTGCCTGATGGGTGGGATTGAATGGCAATTAACAGAAGGGGACTAGAAATAAGATATATAATAATATTTGACTAATTAATAAATATGGAACAATGAAAAAAAATGTTATTTTTATAACAAAGAAGTGAGCCAGGTAATACTTGGAAATTATAAGTCATAGAGAGAAGACAGCAAGATACTAGACTTTAAAAGATTCCCTCTTGACCTTGAGAACTGTGGAAGCCTTGGATGTAGCTTCTGACCATCGTGGCAGGTAGAGTACCTTGACTGCTGCCTCTTTAAGATGGTCTCTGGCCCCAGGAATGGGTATGAAGCCCAGTCCTTGTTTGCAGAAGAGCCCCTGGTCATGACACTCGGTACTCCCTCCTTTTTTGCTTGTTAAAATGCCTTTGCTAGTCTTTTTCCTGCCAGAATGTATCCAGTGCATCCTATCATTTAATCACCACACAGTTACCACAGTAACCATGTGAGTCCCTTGCTGTTGTCTCTCTTTCACAGATGAGGCAGTAGAAGGCTAACTAGATTAATGACAGCTGGTTAGTGGCAGAGTCGGCACTTAAATTCAGAACCATTTGGCTTCAAATCCCAAACATGTTATGATGTATACAAATGTAAAGCAGGAAGGTAAGATGAAAGGGGTCAAGTGTGTGGCAGACAGGAGAGGAAAGAGGTCAGGCAGGAAGGTGAGGGAAGAGGGGTACAGTCAGGAAGTAGCTCAAAACTACAAGTTTTACCATATGTGGTACTGATATCTTTTTCTTGAAAAGCTGGCTCCATACTCCCATTACTTAACAAGCCCTCAAAAAGACAGCACACCTTCAAAGTGACTTTTAGAGATACGTGGCCTACCGCCTGCCTCTGGAAAGAAACCATACACAGAGGAGGTTTGCTGTAGCTGAATAGTGCTTAACTGAGGCATGGTGAACAGACAGCACACACAGTTCTTGCCAACGTTGGAGTTAATTTGGTAAATCTTCAGCTCTCTTTCCTTCTGATGTTTACCTAAAGCCTCCATCTGCCTCTAAATACAGATGGATGAAAAGATATATAATTTTGTACTTGGCTATATGCAGGATTATACTGTTGTACAAGTAGACACTTTAACCTGATTTAAGTTTAAGCTTATTTTGGTCTTGGGTTGTTAAGCTTTGTTGTTAAGCTTTACGCTTTTCCTGTAGTTCTCTCTCAAAGTGCAAGGAGCTTAAACCTATAAGGGCTTATTTTCTCATATAACAAGAATTCAGTGTGTGTTTACTACTGCTGATTCAGTGGCTGGGGCGTGTTGGGGCTGAGATCTCATATTTTCTTGCTTCCTGGTGGTCCCAAGATGGCTCCTACAACTCTAACCATTATGTTGGACTTCCAGACAGAAAAGTAGAAAAAGAGGAAAAAGAAATGGCATGCCTCCCACCTAAATATCCCACATCAACTGCACCTCTGCAATTCAGGTTGGGAAAAAAGTCTTCGGAGAGGCACATTTCTACCAACAGCAGTATAGGAGTTCTCTCAGTAAAGAAGAAAGGGGTGGATTATGGAAAGCAACAGGTCATCTTTGCCAGAGTCATATATGAAATTCTTAGCCATTGGGCCTGTTGCTGAACTCTCGTTGCACTGATCTCTGTTGTGGCACCAGTACCACACTGGTTTAATGTTTGTAACATTATAACCCATTTGAAAATCTGAAGAGCCAGTTTTTTGCTTCTGCTTTCTATGCAGTTGATGTATCAGTCTGCTCAGACATTTAATAAGTTAATTAAACAATCTTTTTCACTTTTTTCTTAACCTAAAACCTACATGTTGAGACCAGTGCTCTTAAAGAAAACCATTGCTAGAATGCATTCTTGCAGGAGATGCCAGCTGGCGAGCTTCCTGGAGTCATTTCTAGATTTGACTTTTGGTAAGAGATGTTCTACATAAAATTTCTTCTTTCGAAATTCCTGTTTTGGCAGAATATTCCTGAGCACTGTACTGCAGATTAACTTAATTTTGAATTCCTGTGTCTTAGTTTTATTGTGTATTTGTATGCAAATAAGCTCTCAGGGCAATATGTACAATTTAAACCAAGAAACACAGATCATTAGCAAAATAGCAAAGTTGTGCTAGAGTTACCAGTCTTGAATCTTTTAGTGCAAGTACAGATGCATATTGAAATTTCCAGCTCAGCTCCCCACCATATTGGCAGAACACAGAAAAGAAACAAATGTGCTCTTCTGATTATTTAAAACTCAGTGTATCTAATCCATTCATGGAGACTGTGGCCTGGCCTTTCCACATTTCTGAAGTTCATATAGTTGATTCATATTTATTTTCCTTTATGCTGCCTTCACAATGTAGTTATGTGCATTAGAGATTCTGCCTTAAATGCACATGTAGAAACCTGAGTTACCTTGTGGGACCCATCCCTCTTCAGCTGCTACATAGCCTTTGAGGGATTAATTTTGTCCAATACAAAATGTGGACTTAGCTATAATAATATCAAAAGAAATGCTGCCAGAAGTGTTTGGGGGCAGGGAGGAGGGAATCATACCATTTAGAACTTGGGTAGGGAAAGTTTTCTTTCTAGAGCACTGAACACACATTTTAAAAATAGACATAAGTGTTTTTCAATTCAGTTTTTCCTTTTCACAAAAAATGAAGCCAAATATTCTCATCCATATTTTTTGTTGAAAACACGAAACATTATGTATTTTCTTTCCATATTGTGACCATTTAAGTGAGGAAAGCAGAGGAGAGAAGGAGAACCCAAGACAGAATTTAATCTTGTTTGATGAAGCTTTAGAGACAAAGATCTGATATTTTATTCAATCCCTTTTTTAAGGTCTTTTGTATCTAAAAAGAGGGAAACAGTTCATTTAAGCTGTTCTCATCCCAGCTAAAATTTGAAGGCATGGCTATGCCTGAAATCCACCCCTTTTTTTCAAATTAAAAAAAAAAAACTCTTAATATCTTGCTCCATGGTAAGGATCACAAACTATCACAAACAAAAAACTATTCATTCAATAGCATCATTTATTGCCCATGAGACTCACTCCTTCTTAGCCTTTAGCTTTGATGTTTACCCTGTGGACCAAATGAAATAAAGCCCAGAACTAAGTCTGGAATCTCCAAATGGGTATACCTATAAAAAGCTGGCTGAATTCTGCACTTTTTGCGCTATATTTCTATAGCCTGGATTTCCAAGGACCTTGACAGACTACCGTCTGGTAAATATATTCTGATGTAGGTTACAAATTTCCTGCATGACATTATACCATTCCATATTCTTCCCCAAACCTGAAAGTTGTAGAGATTTAATTTGAAGAGGTGGATGATAGACTAATTTTCATGCCCAGCATTTTCATTTTGAGATTTTATTCTCAAAATCTTGCTGATAAAGCAGACCTTTATTTAAAGAAGGCTGTGACCTTGGTCTTTGCGTTTGTAAATTGAAGCGAATTGCCTGTAGAGAGAACTATCAATTATAATACCTTCTGCAAGGGATTCAAACAGAGCCCCCTTGGATAAGGGGGCATACTTTTTCCCTGAGCTGAGACAGTTTAACTTGAGGCCCGATTTGAGCAACTGAGTGTTGGCAGAGATCCTGACCTGGGTGTGTTTTGTGTAATCAAATGGCTAGAGCATCTTCACTCCACTTTGTTACATGGTGCTTAGGGATGGCTTTCCTGAACAGGGATTTTAGAGCAAGTAGTGAACAGTTTTGCATTCTGGAGGATTGCACTTAAAAATATTGAACTTTGGGGAAAAGTTTATAGTTTCTGCAATACATAGAGTAACAGAAGCTGTTTAGCTGATCAGAACTCTGCACAAAACTAGTTGAATGTGCTCTCCTTAGACATCTTTTAAAGAAATCCTTTGGCTGTTAATCTTTCTAAAACTATTTAGCATATTGGGGGGAAAAATCTAAAGATTGAACTAGAGGAATAATTTTCTTGCCTTTCAAAATAAAAGACACCTATATGTCTACATAATTCTGAAACTTCAGGAATAATTTACACCCCAGATGTTAACAACAAAGAATATTGTCAGATAGCCAAAAACCAACAATAATTAGAATGTCAAAATGAAGGGAATAATGAACATACTGTTTTAGGAAAATAAAACTAACCAACAACATATTGACTCTTTTTCAGTTTTCCCAAGAAATCATTCTTCTTGTAGAGGTCCTCGTTCCTGACATTTGTATACCACAGCTCTTTTTTTCATGGTCCTTTCACATGTATGTTATATGACCTTCACAATAGCTCTGAGGGATAGAAAATATCCCACTTAACAAATAGAAAATAAAGACTTACTCTACACTAAATGACTTGCATGGGTCACCTTAGGAGTTTTTGATGGTGGAGCCAGGACTAGGACTTTAGCCTTCTGACTTCTGTTTCCTATCGAGCAACTTCCCTATTCCAGGTCCATGCTTGGTGCTAGGGGTGGACCTTCAAGGACCTTATGTTTCCATGAGGGATACAGATAATAAACAAGTAAACAAAGTAACTACTGCTTTTGATGAATGTTTACAAGAAAATAGAGTGATAGGAGATAAATTTGAAAGGACCTGAGGAGACGGATTTCTCCTAAAACTTGAGGACTGGGAAGGGGCCAGGTGCCAGGGAAAAATGGTCTATATGGGGAAACAGCAAGTGCAATGGTCCTGAGGCAGGAAAGAGATTGGGGTGTTCTAGGAACTGACGTTGCTAGAGCTTAATGGGCAAGAAAAAGAATAAAACGATGAAGTAGGAAAAGAAGGCAGGGAAGGAAAGTGGCTGGGCCTTATGGCCATGAAGGATTTCTGATTTTATTCTAAGTGCATTGAATTCCCAGTGAAATGTTTTAAATGTAGGGATGGGAGCAGGAGGGGAACTGACCTGATTTACATGTTTAAAAGATCATTTTGTCTACAGTACAGAAAATGGATTAAAGGACAGCAAGGGAGGCCAGTTAGGAAGTTATTTCATATCCAGGCAAGAGTTGATGCTGGCTTGGATTAGAGTGGTTCCTCTGGAGTGGAAAGGGTAGATGGATTTGAAATACATTTTGAATGTAGAACCAACAAGTTTGTACTGCTACTTCTGCAAAGAGATTGGAAAGGCAGTCTAGTGGTCAATAGCATTAGCTCTGAAATTGGACCATAGTTGAAAATCCTGGTTCCTCCATGTATTAGCTGTATGACCTAAGGTAAGTTATTTATCATTTCTTACTTGGTTTCTTAATCTGAAAAATGGGTATGGTGATAGTATCAACCTCATAGGTTTTTTTTAACAAATCAATTTTATTGATGCATATTAATAAAGCATAAATCCATCCAAAGTGTACAATCAATGCTATTTGGTATAATCACATAGTTGTGCATTCATCACTTTGATCATTAAAGCATTTTCATTATTTCAAAACTAATAATAATAAACAAAGAACAGACAAAAAAAAAAAAAAAAAAAGCCATCACCTCTCAATCTCCCTATGCTTCCTTTGCCATACATAGGTGCTATTCTGTTTCCATATCTCTAGTTTATTTGTATTTATATTTTGTAAAAAACAGTCTTATATATGCAATATTATCCATATTCATATTGCACATTAGGTTTCACTATGTTATACAGTCCCATGTTATATTGCTTTCCTTCAAATAATATACATGTCCTTAGACTTTCCTTTTCCTTTTCAATCACTGTCATACCCATATAATAGTTCTGCTACTTAAAAACACTATGATGTGCTTTCAACATTTCTATTAATTTCCAAAGATTTAAAAACAACCTTTTATCAATTCTGCACTGACTAACCCTCAGCTTTCCATTCTTTACCCACATTCTATTTTCTGGTGACCTATATTCTAATTATTAATTAGATATATAGATATTAGATATAATATTAATTATGTGAGTTTACATATTTAGTTCATAATAGCTCAACCATATGGTATTTGTCCTATTGTGTCTGACTTTCTTCACTCAGTGTAATATCGTCCAGGTTCATCCATATTGTCATGCTTCATAACTTCGTTTCTTCCTACCACTGCATAATATTCCATCATGTGTATACACCACAATTTGTTTATCCATTCATTGGTTGATGGACACCAATACGCCACTATGAACATCGGTGTGCAGATGACTCTTTATGTCACTGCTCTCAGTTCTTCTGGGTATATAGGAATGGTACCATGTACCATTCGACATTCCCACCAACAATGAATAAGCGTTCCTATCTCTCCACATCATCTCCAACACTTGTACTTTTCTGACTTTTTAATAGCAGCCATTCTAATAGGTGTGAAATGATATCTCATTCTAGTTTTGAATTGCATTTCCCTAATCGCTAGTAATGTTGAACATTTTTTCATGTGGTTTTACTTTTTTTTTTTTTTTTTTTTTTTTTTTGGCCGTTTGTATTTCTTCTTTGGTCAAATGTTTATTCAAGTCTTTTGCCCATTTTTTAATCAGGTAGTTTGTCTTTTTATTGTTGAGTTGTACTATCTCTTTATATATCATGGATATTAAACTCTTATTGGACATGTGATTTCCAAATATTTTCTCCCATTTAGTCAGCTGCCTTTTCACCATTTTAACAAAGTCCTTTAGGTACAAAAGTGTTTAATTTTGAGGAGGTCCCATTTAATCTATTTTTTATTTTGTTGCTCATGCTTTGTGTGTAAGGTTTAAGAAACTACCACCTACCCAGGATCTTGAAGATGTTTTCCTACGTTTTCTTCTAGGAGTTTTATGGTTGTCGCTTTTATATTTAGGTCCTTGATCCATTTTGAGTTAATTCTGAATAGGGTGTGAGATAGGGGTCCTCTTTCTTTCTTTTGGATATGGATATCCATTTCTCCCAGCACCATCTGATGAATAGATTGCTCTGGCCCAGCTGGGAGGGCTTGACAGCCTTGTCAGAAATCACTAACTGTAGATGTGAGGCTCTATTTCTGAGTTCTCAGTTCAGTTCCATTGGTTAATGTGTCTGTCTTTATTCCAGTACCATGCTGTTTTTCATCACTGTAGCTAAGTAATATGCTTTAAAGTCAGGAAGTGAAAGTCCTCCAACTTCATTCTTTTTAAAGACATTTTTGGCTATTCAGAGTCCCTTACCTTTCAAAATAAATTTGATAATTGGCTTTTCCATTTCTGTAAAAAAAAAAAAAAGTTGGGATTTTTATTGGGATTGCATTGAATCGCTAAATCAGTTTAGGTAGAATTGACATCTTATTTAGTCTTCCAATCTGTGAACACAGAATGTCTTTCCAGTTATTTAAGTCTTCTTCAGTTCCTTTTAACAATGCTTTGTAGTTTTCTGAATGCAGGTCTTTTATATCCTTGGTTAAATTTAATCCTAAATATTTGATTCTTTTAGTCACTATTATAAATGGATTTTTTTTTCTGATTTCCTTCCTCAGATTGCTCATCATTAGTATATAGAAACATTATTGATTTTTGCATATTAATCTTGTATCCTGCCACTTTGCTGAACTCGTCTATTAGTTCTAGTAGCTTTGTTATGGATTTTTCAGGATTTTCTATATTCAACTTGAATCATATCAGTGAATAGTGAAAGTTTTACTTCTTTCTCTCCTATTTGGGTGCCTTTTATTACTTTATCTAGCCTAATTGCTCTATCTATGACTCTAGTAGTGTTGAACAACATAGGTGACAGTGGGCATCCTTGTCTTATTCCTAATCTCAGAGGGAAAGCTTTCAGTCTTTCACCATTCAGACAATGCTAGCTATAGGTTTTTCATATATACACTTTACCGAGTTGAGAGAGTTTCATTCTACTTCTATCTTTTGGAGTGTTTTTATCAAGAAAAGATGCTGTATTTTGTCAAGCGCCTTTTCTGCATCAATCGAGAGGATCATGTGGTTTTTTCCTTCAATTTATCAATGTGTTTTATTACACTAATTGATTTTCTTGCATTGAACTACTCTTGTATAACTGAGATAAAACCCACTTGATCATGGTGTATAATTCCTTTAGTGTGCTTTTGGATTTGGTTTGCAAGTACTTTGTTGAGGATTTTTGCAAATATATTCATTAGAGATATTGGTCTGTAATTTTCTTTTTTCATGTATCTTTATCTGGTTTTGGTTTTAGGGTTATGTTGGCTTCATAGAATGAGTTTCATAGTGTTCTTTCCTGTTCAATTTTTTGAAAGAACTTGAGCAAGATTGGTATTAGATTGTCTTTGAATGATTGGTAAGATTTACCTGTGAAGCCATCTGGTCCTGGGCTTTTCATCTTTGGGAGGTTTTTGATGACTGTTTCAATCTCTTTACTTGTGATTTGTTTCTTGAGATCTCCTATTTCTTCTAGGTTGAGTGTAAGTTGTTCGTGTGTTTCTAGGAATTTGTTCATCTCATCTATATTGTCTAGTTATCCTCTTATGATCTCTTTTTTCTGCAGGGTCAGTGGTAATGTCCCTTTTCCCATTTCTGATATTATTTATTTGAATCTTCTATCTTTTTTTCTTTGTCAGTCTAGCTAAGGGTTTGTCGATTTCATTAGTCTTCTCAAAGAACCAACTTTTTGTTTTATTGATTCTCTCTATTGTTTTTTTGTTCTCGATTTCATATATTTCTGATATTTACTATTCCTTTTCTTCAGCTTGGTTTGGGATTAGTTTGCTGTTCTTTTTCTAGTTCCTCCAGGTGTGCAGTTAGGTCTTCAATTTTAGCTCTTTATTTTTTAATGCTAGCCTTGAGGGCAATAAATTTCCCTCTCAACACTGCCTTTGTGGTGTCCCATAGGTTTTCATATGTTGTGTTCTCATTTTCATTTGTCTCAAGATATTTACTGAATTGTCTTGAAATTTGTTCTTTGAGCCACTGAATATTTAACACTGTGTTGTTGTTTAATCTCCATATATTTATGATTTGCCCCTTTTTCTGTCCATTATTGATTTCCAGCTTCATTCTGTTATGATCAGAGAAATTGTTTTGTATAATTTCAAACTTTTAAAATTTATTGAGCCCTGTTTGTGCCCCAACCTATAGTCTATCCTGGAGAAGGATCCATGAGCCCTTGAAAAGAATGTATATCTAGCTGTTTGGAGGTGTAATCATCTTACATCTATTTCATTTATCATATTATCAAGCTATTTCTTTATTTATTCTCTGTCCAGATGTTCTATTCAATACTGAGAGTGGTGTACTGGAGTCTCCAACTATTATGTAGCGATATCTATTTCATTCTTCAGTTTTGACAGTGTGTGCCTCTTGTAACTTGGGGCACCCAGATCAGGTGAATAAATATTTATTATAGTTATTTCTTCTTGGTGAATTACTCCTTTTATTAATATGTAATGACATTCTTCAGCACTTATAGCAGTTTTGCATTTTAAATCTATTTTGTCTGATATTAGTATCACTACTCTAGCTCTTTTTTGGTTATTATTTGCATGGAATATCTTTTTCCAACCTTTCACTTTCAGCCTGGTTGTGTCCTTATGTCTGAGGTGAGTCTCTTGTAGGGAGCATATTGGGGTCTCATATTTTTTTATCCATTCTATCAGTCTATGTCTTTTGATTGGGGAGTTCAAGCCATTAATGCTTAGTGTTATTAGTGTAAAGGCCTTACTTACTTCATCCATTTTATCCTTTGACTTTTTGTTGTCATATCTTGCCATTGTCTGTCTTTTTAACCTTTAATTTACCCTTCCTAATAATCTTCATTTATACACTCTTCTCCAAGTCACTCACTCTTGTTTTTTCCTTTCAGGTAGCAGCACTCCTTTTAGTATCTCTTGTAATTCTGGTCTTTTGGACACATACTCTCTGTTTTTGTTTTTCTGTGAAGACTTTAAACTCACCCTCATTTTTCAAGGACAGTTTTGCCAGATACAGAATTCTTGGCTGGCAGTTTTTCTCTTTCAGTACCTTAAATATGTCACACCACTTTCTTCTTGCCTCCATGGTTTCTCATGAGAGGCCAGCACTTAATCTTATTGAGGTTCCCTTGTATGTGATGCTTTGTTTTTCTCTTGCTGCTTTCAGAATCCTCTCTTCATTGCTGATATTTATCATTGTGAATAGTATGTGTCTCAGAGTAGGTCTATTTGGATTTATTCTGTTTGGAGTGCATTGTCCTTCTTGGATATTGATATTTATGTCTTTCATAGGGTTGGGAAATTTTCAGTTATTATTTTATCAAATAGTATTTCTGCTCCTTTTCCAATCTCTCCTCCTCCTGGGACACCAATAACGCGTATCTTTGTGCATTTTGCATTATCATTCAGTTCCCTGAGACCCTGTTCCACTTCTTGCATTCTTTCCTCTCTGTTCTCCCGTCTTTTCCAGTTCAGATATTCTGTCCTCAACAGCACTAATTCCATTTTCCGTCAATTCAAATCTGCTGTTATGTACCTATAATTTATTTTCTGTCTCATCTATTGTGTCTTTTATTCCCATAATCTCTCTTACTTATCCTTGCAGGCTTTCAGATTGTTCTTTATGCTCATCCAGTGTCTTCTTAATATCTTTTAAATCTTTAGTCATATTTTCCTTCAATTCTTGAATTGATTTAGGAGATTTGTGTGATTATCATTGATTAGTTGTCTGAACTCCCATGTCTTGTCTGGATATTTGGTTTGTTCCTTTGGCTGGGTCCTCTTTTCCTGTTTCTTACTATGGCTAGTAATTTTTTTCTGATGTCTAGGCATCTGAATATGTTGATGAATTTATTCTGATGGTCAATTTCTCTTTCTTGCTGTTTTTTTTTTTTTTTTTTTTTTTTTTTTTCACAAATCTTCCTTGATTTTTTGGTTCAACTTATCCTAAGTCTTTAAAATTTCCCAGTTTAAATTATCAAAATCAGGCCAGGGACTCACTAATGGGGAGCAGATTTTCTCCCAGGGATGGGGCTAAAAAGAGACCTAAAAACAGTTTTTCTCCTTGCAATTACTGGCCGGCCAGCAGATGGCACTCATCATTGGACCTTTCCATGGAGGTGTTTCTTTCAACCTCCACTCTCCCTTGTTTCTGATCCGATCAGAGCCAAGAGTCAAAGAGGGCTCTTCTGGCCAAATTCACTGAAGAGAAGCCCTCCAATACACCCTCCCTCTTCCCTTGTAATAGCTGACAGGGAGGAAAACATCTGTTCCCCTCTCCATTGGCTGCAGTGAGCCAGGAGTTTTATCCAGACTTAATGTCTTGAAGGAGGGGCATGGGAACCCTTCCGGACTGATCCAGGGATTTATAACTCATGTTTGTTGTTTCAGGTTCTTCGTCTTTCTGTCCTTTGCCCTCCTGGGAATGTGCAGCACTGTCCTGGTCTGCTGACCAACAAAGCAGGTCCCTCGGACAGCTTTTGGCCCTTTCTCTGTTGTTTTTGTGAGAGAGCTGAGCTCTGCCTGCCTACTCTGACACTATCCTCATAGGTTTATTGAACAGAATAAAATAATGCAATTAGTAATAGCTCTGAGCCTAGAGCCTGGTATGTGCTTACAAGTTGGCTGTTGTGATGGTGGTAGTAGTGAGGCATGGGGAGGGAAAGAGGAACATATAAATGAATCTGGGTTTCTGATGCAAGCAACTGAGAGAATGATGGTGTCAATTATTGTCATGAGGAATATTTGGGAGAAACTGGTTGCTGGTAAAATCAAGAGAGTTGCTCAAATGGGCTCGTCAAGATGCTCAGGAGAGAGTGGAGCAGAAGAGGAAC
Source organism: Tolypeutes matacus (assembly GCA_026826555.1). Classification (NCBI taxonomy): domain Eukaryota; kingdom Metazoa; phylum Chordata; class Mammalia; order Cingulata; family Chlamyphoridae; genus Tolypeutes; species Tolypeutes matacus. Next base: position 9,982,033 of record JAKSZT010053785.1, read on the forward strand.
CAGGAGAAACCAATAGCTAGGGAGAACTAAGGATGGCCAGGGAGGGAGGAGGAAACTGGAGAGTGTGAGACTCTGGGAACTGGGTAGGGTTGGGGGTAGGGTTTCCATAAGGAAAGAAAGGTAAAGTCGAAGATTGTTGCTGAGAGACAAAGCAATTAGGAAGGAACAGAACTGTGCCCACCAAATCTGACAGCATGAAGGTTTTTGTTGACTTTGGCCAGAGCATCCCAGTGGAGGGAGTAGGGCCAGCCTGGTCTGGATGCCACCATTGGGGGCCTGAATTGGGGGTGGGGCAGTTAGGGCTTCCTCCTCTGTCCAGTCCCTTGAAGGCATAGCTTGTGGATGTAAAACCTATATGTAATGGGGGGAGTGTGTTCCTGGCATCTCAGGAATGAAATGTTAAATTGTTGATAGGTTTCAGTTTCCTCATTCAGACAGGGAAAAATTTTCACTCAATCGCCATTAAGATCCTTTCAGTTTTAGAATTTTGATTCTAGGCTTCTTCAAGGAATTATGAGTTAATTAATTAAGCATTGGTGGAAGGTCTCAGAAAACTATTTCTATTATTTAAATGTTTTTCCTATAGAAATATGTGCTTATATTTCTATATTTCATATGTCTCAGTCAGAAGTTGTTTACTTTTTAACAATTTATAGACCCAATTTAGAATAGCACTATATTGGGAAATAAAGGAAACAAATAAGGCAGTGCCTATACATTGAGACTTTTGTTAAAAAGCAAGTCAAAATAAGTGTGTTTATAGAAAACAGTCTGGAAGGACATAGTGTCTACAGAACTTAGGTAGCATATTACTGGCAAGCTTTATTTTCCATTTTAGACTTTTCTGATTTAAAAAAAGAAAGGAAATATTTACTTTTATAAACAGAGGAAGAAAACTTTTTACTTTTCCTTCTAAAGACTTTAATCTCTTATTGAGGACTGCTTGTCCCCAATTTGTATTATATTACTGACCCAACCATGCTGTTTCTTGGGGATTGAATCAAGTCTCCCACAAAGGCATGTTCAGGTTCCAAACCCTGGTCCTGTGGGTGTGAACCCATTTGAAAATAGGACCTTTGAAGATGTTATTAGTAAAGCTGTGGCCAAATTGAATGAGGCCATAATCCAATATGGCTGAAGTCCTTATAAGCCAAGGAAATTGGACACAGAGAGAGAAGCCACAGGGAGCAGCCAGAAGCTAGAAGTCAACAGAACCCAGAAAAGAAAGGAAACAACACCGCTATGTGCTTTGCCATGTGATGGAATAGCCAAGGAACCCCAAAGATTGCTGGCCAGCGAAAAGATACCGCTGACCTGGAGAGGAGGCAAGTCTTCTACTCCCTGAAAGCATGAGCCTAGGTAAGCCCACACCTTGTATTTGTTTTAGGAGCTGGGAAACTAAACACTGTTCTTGTGTTTTGCATGAAAAATGCTCACAGGCTGGTAATTATTTGTCCTTGCTAGCTTCCCTCTAGAACAGTGAGAGTAGGTCAGTTAAGCAGGAAGCTTGTTTTTCTGTTCCTTTGTAGGACTCCCAAGGTGCTTCTGGGGTGTGGAGTAAATGCATCTTGGCTGAGTCATCCTCCCACTTCATAGTCTTACTCAAAAGTGTTCTCTGGGTTTGTGATGAGCATTTCACCCAGAGAAAGAATGAGAGGTTTAATGGAATCAAGGAGCTGCTGTTGCTTATTCATTAGCTTATTCAACTAGATCAGGATTTTTAAATTTTTTGTTTTAATGAACTCATCTTTATATTAGTGTTCTTAAATGATGACTCTTTGTAAAATTTCTAAATCAGCAAGCTCTTCAAATATTATTTTTTAAACTGGAACAAAGTTTAAGAATTTAAACATAGCACAGAGGAAATGTTCTCCACATTATCTTTCACCTAGAAAGTTATCTAAAGTAACTAGCAATTCTCAGAGAGCCCAGATTTATGTCATTGGTAACCACAAGAACAAGTGAATGAGTAAGTAATTGGTGACAGGATATGAGATAAGATAACTGATGGCAGAATTGTCTAGAATGAGTTTGCTTTCTTTTCCTTTAATCAGTTCCATTGGCTGGAAGATTGACTAATCTCTTCATTAGCACATTGATTACCCCATATGCTGACGGCAAGAGGGGAAAGTAAATCATCATCTGGAACTCCTCCAGTTTTGTTCTCCAAGTAAATAATCTCTTAAACTGGGTGGAAGGTCTCTTGACTTCAAACATGTTTTGGTGATAATTTCTGTTCCTGCTTTAAGACAGATAAGTTATAGCAATGAGAAAATTTAGTCAAGGACTAAAACTGTTATGGAATATATATTCCAGAGAGGATTAAGAGTACATCTCTGGAGCAAAATTCTCTGGATTCAAGTTCTAATTTTTTTGGGGGGGTTGGGCATTGGTAGGCAAGGGAGTAAAGGGTTTATTAAGAAACAAAGAGTACACATCTGAGACATAGATTGTGGGCATGCTGCAGGGTGAAACACTACGTGGGAACCACAGGTTTGGCCTTTTTAAGACCTTTACTCCTCCCCTTTCCTAATGTTGGGGAGGAGCCCCAGTTGTTTGCTGTTCTGATTGTTTGCCCCACCTGGTAGCTCTCAGAGGGCCAGTGGAGAGGCCTTTTGTTTGCAGGTATCCGGGGCTTCCCACAAATGGGACCTTGTGAACAGGGTCTCGCCAGGGTCTTTCTGGCTTTGTTCTTTAGTAGGAGCCTTCCCCTCGAGAGGTTTCTGTACAGGGTCTCACGGCCATGTTGTCTACCAGGTCTCAGCTGTGACCGGACATCTTCCCTCATCTTCCCTATACTAACCTGCCTCAGTTCCCCCCTCAGAGAGTTTATACCCTTATTCCTAAGGGGAGCTGAAGGCAATGGTCATTCTTCTGTAGCTGCTTCCTGCTGGTTAGGGAGAGTAGGCTCTGACTGACAGAGTGTAAAACCCTCTGGCTATTCTATTGAGACTGAGGGAAGGTGGGTCCTGCACCATGGTTGGAACTGGCTGAAATCCCTGCATGACTAATATCTTGTTCTGGAAGGTGTTGATTCTCTTTGTCTCGCCAAATATGTTAGCAGAATGATCTGGGTTTGGGTGTCTAAGTTCCTAGCTTATGTCCCATAGAAGAATTTAAGGACATGCCATAAGGTAGGCAAGGGAGTAGAGAGTTTATTAAGAAAGAAGGAAAGAGTACATAATCTGAGACATAGATTGCGGTCATGCTGCAAGGTGAGACATGCCTGGGTCATTTCTTAATCTCCGTGTACCTTACTGATCTGTTGAGGAGATTGACTTAACAATTAAAGTACTTAGAACAGTGTCCAGAGCAACAATTCTTTACTGAGTGATTCTACAGTAATAATAATATGAATAAATTAACAGAGAGCATTAAAAAAGGGCATTCAGGTACTAATTCTAAAATATTGCATTTATTTTGAGATTTTTAGGGAAAAGAGGAAGTAGATTGGAAAATATGACAAGCTGTAGATCTGGGCAGGTATCCTTAAAGAAGTATTTACTATCATCAATAGGGTGTCTTGATGATAAGATGATGATGATGATGATGAAGATGATGTTACAGCTAATATATCAGGCAGTTATTGATAAGGGAAGTGCCAGGACCCTAACCGCCCCCTTCGGCAGAAACCCACAGCTTTAGGAAAATAAACTCCCCTTGGTCCCTGGTCCCTCTCTCCCCTCCTTCCTCCCCTTTTCTCCATGGAATCCACTTCAGGAAGATAAGCACCCCAGACTGCCCCTTTGAATTGAAATTTACAACTCTATACAGATAATGACTCTTTTCCTCCCTAATGGCTTTTAGAAAGATAAGCTAACCTTGCTCCTCTGCCTTTGTAACCCTGCCTGCCTGCTTGCTCAGGAATTTGCCTGCTTAGTGCACCTATATAAACTTATGAAAATCAGAAAACAGGGCTCAGAATTTGGAGAGTGAACTCTCCGCGCGTAATAAAACTTTGTTCATCCATACTCCCAAGAGTGCCTTTGGGTTACTTTCTGCTGGCCGCAACATTATGATCTGGAGATGTGCTAAAACACTTTGCAGTCATTACCTCATTTTATCCTCAAAATACCTTTGAGTTAATTTTATTAGCATCATTTTACTGATAAGGATACAGAGATGTGGAGAAGTTGAAGGACTTATCCAGAGTCCAGGTGCTAGACAGGCCATTCCTGAGCTGAATGCAGGGCCCTTCCCTGAGCCGAAGCCCCTGCTGTTTGGCCAGGGGGACATGTAGTTAGGGCACCATGTGTAGCTTACACCCCACCCCTGCCCCCACCCCATCCCCTTCTCAGAACCTCAGCTCTTGTGGGAAAGGACAAAAAGCTCTCAAGCTCTCAGCAGCTTTGTCCTTCTTATGACACTGCCACTTCCTACTTTGGTTAGAAAAATAAAGGTCAGTCATTTCCTTAATATTGTCTGAATAAAATTGTCTAACAGATACTTTTATTAAAAAAAAAAAAAAAAGGTAAGCAGCAAGTCCTATGTAGCGTACTGGAAAAAAAACAAGATTTGGATCCAGGCAAGTTGGGCATAGCAGAAAGAAAAGGTACCTGGACCCCTTTTGTGGGGGTGAAGCCCCTTCACATACAGGATCTCTCTGAGTCCTCACTGCAGCTAGGGGTTATAAAATTGCTGATTTAAGAAATGCTTAGGTAAAGAGCTGCTAATGGTTTTAGCCATTTATCCCTAAATGCAATTATACCCACTTAGCTGGAAGGTTGCTTTGAGCTACTGTTGCTTCCTGTAAGCCTGTAAACAATGGCTCTGAGAGTAGGGAAAAAGTTTGGGGAGGAGGTGGAGGTTTTTTAATTTAATTATCCAATAGACCTTATTTCACATGCTCCATAGTGGTGATAAACTCCTTAACACAGGTTGGACTTGTCATCTGGGTAGGTGGGTGGGGAAATACCCCTTCTCCCATGGGTATACCCCCCCCCACTGTAATTTAATTGTAAGGCTACTTCCTGGCAGTAAAACACCTGCCTGCTTTCTGCCCACAAGCCTATAAGAGGGAAAGAGCAGGGGTGAGGTGTTTGGAGAAGGTGGCATTGCTGCCCTGGTCTGGTCTCCTGGGCACCATGTGGCCACCGTGACTGCCAGTCCTAGCCATACTGACTCTGGTCAGTCGTCAAGAGCATGAACCCACCATTCCATACCAGGGTCCCTGAGGTTTGCACACACCTGGGCTGCAGGAGGCAGGAAAGGGAGATAGTGCTTCAATGTTGGGTGCCTGCCTGTCCCCCTGATGCCAGAGGTGCGTTCCTCCTCCCTCCCATCTCACCCCCCACCCACCTCCACTCCCCTGCACCTCTGGGATTGTGCTGCCTCTGCTGTGTTCCTTAAGCATACCCGGCTGTGAGAGGCTTGTGGATGTCATGCAGGCTCCCAGGAGCTGGCAGAGATTCTGTCTGGAGTATAGTGGAGTCCGGGTTGGAAAACTTTGGTCCTCTCTAATACCCTAACAACTTTGCCCTCTCCATGATACCGAGGTTAACTTGCTAACTTCTCACCACAGCTGGGAAGAAGCCAACAGCTGCTTTTAGGATTGGACAAAAACTCACTCACACCAAGGATTTTGCACCATCACACCTTATTTCTAACTTTGGGAAAGGAATGATTTTCAGTTAAATGAATTCCTTGTCATGGTAAGCAGGTGATGGGTTTTACTTTGGCTTGGGAAGGGCCAGTGGGAGGACTGTTCCTTTCCCCTGATAGTAAAGGTTGGCCTGAAGACCGTTAAACATGCTCCGAGTGGAAGAAAAAGCAAGATAGCTGGACCGTCTCAGTTCCCCTCGCTGGAAACACAGAACCAATTTCCACAGGATTTCTCATAGCATGCCTCCACCCCTCCTTTTCCCCAGGTGCCCTATGGCCTTCCCTCTGGTCTGGCAGCCTTGGCCTCCCCCTCAACTCCTACTCTCCAAGCACCAGCCTTGGAGGCAGGAAGTGTGTGTGCTCCAGGCCTTCTCAGGAAGGGGAGGGTAAATGTGGGTGGGGATCCATGCAGAGGAATCTAGGAAAAGGGAAGTGGATGGGGCAAAGGCCTTTATCATTTTAAATATGTGTGAAGATAATTGATGGTATACCCATACATGGCATGACAACTCTGGAAGACTTCATAAACCTCTTTAGAAGTGTGGTCTTTCCATTTTCCCATGTGGTATCAGGGGGAACTGTTAACTGACACTAATTAGAGATTCCATGGACCAATAAAGTGAGAAAAGAAAAGCAAAAATTTACTTTGGAGAAGTCATATTCTACCTCAGCCATTTATGGAAGCTACTTCCTATTTGTGCCTTATGAATTAGGACAGTGGCTAAATATATATATCATTAAATTTATTTGGGATTGATCAATTTTCTAAGTCTTATTTCATCACAACATCTAATTCTAAATGTGCGCTCAGACTGCTGAAGTGCTGTTTATTTCGCCTCGTGCATGGGGGTGAGTTTTCCCACAGCTTTGTAACAACTGGCAAGAATATTGGCCTTGAGCATGAGTGGATGGTACTGTATTCAGTATGCTTTGGAGTAGCGGAAGGCTGGGACCTGACAAGAGATCAGGAGCTTTGAGCCTGATAAGGATTTCCTTGACCTTGGTACTAATTCAGCAAAATGTTGTCTGAACCTGGCAGTGGGGATGGAGAAGAAAGGACAGATTCGAGGCATATTTATGAAGTGATTTGTTAATATAAGCATGAGGGAAATGGAAGAGTCAGGTGACTCTGAGGTTTCAAGCTTGGTTCACTGGGTGGATGGTCTTTGCCCTAAATTGAGGCAGGAAACACAGGAGTAGGAGCGAGTGTTGAGGGTGAATGCATGCAGGATATACAGGTGGAGATGTGCCTCAAACAACTGGATGTTCACATCTAAAACGGACAGGAGGAGAGGGCCGGAGATTAAGGTGTTGGCACCTAATACAGGTGGGAGTTGAAATCCAAGTGCGGGAGGGTGTGCATGAGGAAATCAGTGAGCTGAGAAGGCCCTGGAGCAAACCAGAGGAGAGGTGGCTAAGGAGGTCATGGATTTGCACAGAGTACAGTTCACTGTCGCAGAGTTGTAGCTCTTTACATCTGACAGTGATTTCAGGTGGAGGTGAATGAGGAAGGTTGTATGTCATTCCTGGGAGAGAACTTTTTCGATTGATCTATATAGAAATAACCTACATAAATAAATTGCTTTCCAATTTTTTGATGTTTCCTCTATTGAAATTGGATATAATCATTACGTCCTCATTTAAGATTTATTGAGATGTGTTGGGAAATTGCACATGGGTGCCTTAGCAGCTGTGGAGCCTTGGGGTAGAACTGCCTGGACTCCCCCGCCCCCACTTTTCTGCTACCCAAAATTACACATCTTTGCCCTCTCCCTGATAACTTTTTTAATCTGAAAAAGTAATATAAACAATTTTTTAAAATTCAGATAGTATAAAAGGATATTCAGTGATAAGCAAATCTCCCTCCTCCCCAGACCCTTAGTGCTTTGTCTTCTCCATCCTGCCCACCAAAAAGTAATGCCTGTCATCAGTGCTTGTATGTACATTATCCTTCTGGACATACTCTAGCAGGGGTCTGCAAGTTACAGCCTGTGAGCCAAATCCAGCTAGCTGCCTGTTTTTGTAAATAACATTTTATTGGAACACTGCCACACCCACTCATTTACCTTCTGTCCGTGGCTGCTTTCCCACTACAACAGCAGAGGTAGAGTTGAGTACTCATGACAGACAGTGTGACCTGCAAAGGCAAAAATATCTATTATTTGGGCCTTTTAGAAAAAGTTTGCTCTATGCACATAGAGACATGTGGTATGTTTTGCCCTTTTTTGACTCACATATAAGCATACTATATACAGTTCTGCATTTTGCTTTTTTAATTTCACAGTCTATCTTGGAGATTGTTCCACATCAGTACATGCAGATTTATCTCAGGGCTTTTCACATAGTTTGGATATAATTTTATCAGTCCCAGATTGCAGGACATTTTAGTTGTTTTCAGGCTTTAGCTTGAATAAATAACACTGCAGGGAACTTCCTCTTGCATGTCTTTGGGGAGATTTTTCAGGGTGGGTACATTTAAGACTTGCCCCCCAAGTCTGTTTAACACCCCTGCCTACTCACAATGTCAATCAGGTCCTTTTCATTTTAACAACTAAAAATGCTAATCCCTGTGAAGAGAATGGGTCTAACAACAACAAAAAAATCTTTTTTAAGGGGAAATGTACAGACTTTTCATATTCAACTTGGCCAATTTTTACAATCTATACAAATTTTTTACAGTCTCAAATATCTACTTATAGGTCCTTTGGGTGTCTGCCTGCTGCTCTTGTTTCTGAAGGTGGGGTTTACAGAGTTTTCCCCATCTGACTTTAGGCCTAGGTCTAATCAGTAACTAAAGGTAGAATCAAGATGTCCTTTTAGTCTAAGGTCATGTATATTACTAGAAGGAAAGCTAAAAATGTAACATGGGACTGTATGACATAGTGAAACCTCATGTGAAATATGAATATAGGTAATATTGCATATATGACTGTTTTTCTTTGAAACTGAACAAATGTATGCTAATGTTACAAGATGTTAATATCAGGCAAAAATACAACCAAATCAAACCATGGACAGTAGTATATAGTAATATATTAATTATCTTCCAGAAAGGGTAAAAAAAATACGTCTTTTTACCTCAAGTGGGCCATTTGCATCTCTTGAGGACCTCTTGAGGACATCCAATTTCTCTGCCCAAACCAGAGAAATCCCTCCCCAAATATGCTAAACCGAAATGGAGATGATATAAGATACAGAGTAGCTATATTTTAGGAGTGTACATTATTTTTCATTCTGTTTGGTAACCAAGGCCTCAAAATCAGGTATAGTTAACACAGTAAAATACCATTATTCTATGTGTATCCATTTCCTTATTTTTGGGTTCTTTAAAATGTTGAAGAACCTTGTTTTTTTTTTGTCTTTGAGCCCAGCTTTCTGCCTGGCACATGGTAGGCACCCAGTGAATTTTGGTTGAACTGAACTGATTTTCTCTTAATGTTTCAACTGAATTATTCCTTTCTCTTCTTGCAGAATGAAGAGATTCAGATGTTGTTTAAAATACCCCCTACAGCAGAAAGTTTTTATCCTATTTCTAATGCTATGGCTCTTCTCCTTGTTAAAACTTCTAAACGTGAGAAGACTCCTCTTCCCTCAAAGAGGCATTTACTTGGTTGAGTACTACTTAAGTACTTCACCTTTTGTAAGAAACAGATACACCCATGTTAAGGATGAACTCCAGTATGAAGTTAACTGTTCAGGTGTCTATGAACAGGAGCCTTTGGAAATTGGCAAGAGTCTGGAAATAAGAAAAAGAGACATCATTGACTTGGATGATGAAGATGTTGTAGCAATGACCAGTGATTGTGAGATTTATCAGACCATAAGAAGTTACCATCAAAAGCTTGTTTCATGGGAGGAGAAAAGATTCCCAATAGCCTATTCTTTGGTTGTTCACAAAGATGCAATTATGGTTGAAAGACTGATCCATGCTATATATAGCCGTCACAATATTTACTGCATCCATTATGACCACAAGTCACCTGATACCTTCAAAGTTGCTATGAACAACTTGGCTAAGTGCTTCTCCAATATTTTCATTGCTTCCAAATTAGAAGCTGTGGAATATGCTCACATTTCTAGACTCCAAGCTGATTTAAATTGCTTGTCAGACCTTCTCAAATCTTCAGTTGAATGGAAATACGTTATCAACCTGTGTGGGCAAGATTTTCCATTGAAATCAAACTTTGAATTAGTGTCAGAGTTGAAGAAACTTGATGGAGCAAATATGCTAGAGACAGTGAAACCAACTAACAGTAAAAAGGAAAGATTTACTTATCACCATGAACTCAGACAGGTGCCTTATGAATACATGAAGCTACCAATAAGGACAAACATCTCCAAGGAAGCACCCCCGCATAACATTGAGATATTTGTTGGCAGTGCTTATTTTGTCTTAAGTCGAGCCTTTGTTAAATATATTTTCAACAACTCCCTCGTTAAAGACTTCTTTACCTGGTCTAAAGATACATACTCACCTGATGAGCACTTTTGGGCTACCTTAATTCGGGTACCAGGAGTACCTGGGGAAATTTCCAGGTCAACCCAGGATGTGTCTGACTTACAGAGTAAGACCCGTCTTGTCAAATGGAATTATCATGAAGGCCTTTTCTATCCCAGTTGTACTGGCTCTCATCTCCGAAGTGTGTGTATCTATGGAGCAGCAGAATTAAGGTGGCTTATGAAAGATGGACATTGGTTTGCTAATAAATTTGACTCTAGAGTGGACCCTATCTTAATTAAATGTTTGGCAGAAAAGCTTGAAGAACAACAAAGAGAATGGATTACTTTATCTTCAGAAAAGTTATTTATAGATAAAAAGCCTACGATTATATCATTATAGTAAAATTATGATGGAAATAAGAGGGTGTCTGATAAACAGTGTTAATACGGAATTGTATACACCACCAAGTTCAGTAACATTTGAACTTAATCCTCTCATAGTTTGAAGGGGTCTAAAAGTCCATGCACAAGGGAAAATAACTTGGCCTTTTGGTGTTAATTAACCTGCAATTGATTGGGTGGGTTTGTTTGTTTTTGTTTTTTAATGTTTGTTTTTGCTTATAATCTCACTGAGCTAAATCACAGATCTTAAACATTCAGTCAGTCATCAAATATGTCTTGAGCACCTACTGTATGGCAGATACTTTTTTTAAAAAACATGTAACAATTAAATCCAAGTTGTCATGAGTTACACAATGCCCTTGAGAAACTGGCTTGTCCTAATCACACAGCAACCTTAATGTCTTTAATTTCTTCACATAACAATAAGAATTCCACTGAAGAAGGCTTTGGGATATGTGGTAATCATATAACCATATAAACCATCCTTTTCAGAACAGTGTTTAAATCCAATGACCAATACTCCATTTGTCTCTTAATTCAGCTTTCTAGACTTCTATCTTAGCCATCAGAATACGAGGATGAAAGACTCCATTACCTCAGAAGAGCTCAAAGAATTGTCCAGTTTCCTGCATGCCAAAGCATTAATTACTTTGTGGTCTATCACTTGTTTATTTGAGGGCCAGGGAGATACTGTCAGTGGGGCATTTATAGTATGAATGTTAGGGCAGGTGGACTGCGACAGGAGGCACCCAAGAAGGAAAAAAAGAATTTATACAATTTTTGCTTTATGTTATACAATGGTGTCATGAATGGCCTCATTTTTAACTCAACTCTTTCTTTAAATCACATCTACTGATAAATATAAGAATCAATAGTTCAAAGTGTCATAAAACAGAACATTGAACTTAAGTCTTCCAGTTCATAGTTGCCATTTTAGGCAGTGGAATCCTTTCGATGGAATTAGTATAATTTTGTTTTATGAAACTATCAAGCTAAGAGTCACTGAATTTTCTTAAGATTATGTGAAATATGACAGCTTTCTAAATTTTTTTTCTTCTCTGGCATCTGTCCAAGTAGAATCTAAATTTAAAATTATAAAGGCTCTAAATTCATTGCAATCTACCACTTCTCAGCTTGGATCCAGAAAGAAAAAAACTGATTGTTCTAAGGACACAGCAAGAATATTCATTAATGCTATTTTGTAAAATACACACCTTAGAAAACTACCAAAAGAGTCAAATATACAAATATTTTAATGTAACTGTATTATGCTGGAGGAGAGATGGGTCAGGGGTGTGATCCTGAAAATGGTTGGAGAATTACCAACTTATAAACCAGTCTTTCCTGAAATTGTTGAGTTTATGTAAAAATTTCTTGGCCAGCTTGTGCATCAGAGTCTGCCTCAGTAACTCCTTAAAGATGTATTTATCAATGCCAAAATGAGACTGTTTGGAGCTCTGAGGTATTTCAATATATATTTTTTAATTTCTATATTCTTCACGAAAAATGCACCTTGATTACTTTTTTAAAAGTTACAATACTAACAGCCAAGTGGCACCACTTGTCTCTTCTTCTTCTTTTGAATTCAGTTTTCTATTTTTTTTTAACCTCTCCAAAGTACATCATTCTTCAGAAAACAACTATTTCCAAGCCCTTGTTCTTAAAAATAAGTAACCCTTCTATAGAACTAAGTTCTACAAAAGGTCGTTCCCGATTCTTTAGTGTGACTGTGGACAAGTTAGATCAGTTCTCCTGGTCTTTGAAATGAGGACGTGGGTGCCTATCCTGGCTTCCTCAGAAGTTGTGTGTGTTGAGAAGCAATTGAGATCATATACGACATGGTTTGAAAATGGAGATAAACTATAGAAGTGCCTTTATTATAAGGCAAACATAGGTCCGACCCCATTGAGAAACTTAGCATTTATTTCTTTTGAAATATAAAAAGCAACTTCCATAACTGAGTCTAGGTATAAGAAACCCCCTACCCCCAATTACCATATTTGGAGTTTTCTTTTATGCCAACAGGATTAGAATGTTGCCCCAGTGTCTTAAATCAGTAGTCGGGGATTTTCCTGCCACCCAGTGTTGTGTGATTTATCAGATGGGCACAGGGGTCCTGTTGAAATTTTGGGTTTTTATGCCTTTGATCATCAGGAAAAAAATGTAAGTGCTGAAAAATAAACATCAACCTTCTGGACCAATGTCTTGCCTCCTTGTGAGAAATGATCCTATCTCCTGGTCGTGGGGAAATTTTCTAGTTGTTCATGATTTTAATGCCAAATTCAAATGAAACAGAGCCATGAAGAGGTGGCGGAGCCTTGTTTTCTTCAGTAACACATTTCTCTGGATTCAGAATTATAACATTTCAGGGAGCTTGTCAGTTCATTCTTTTTGCCTTGGGAATCCTTGATTCCCTGTATGCATTCAGACTCCTTTATACCTGATTCTTCCTTAAGACCTTTTAGATGGTCTGCAGTCTGTGTTTTACAATTATTTTTTGTATTGTATTTATTGAATCTAAACTCTTAATTTATTTAAAGGTAAAACGAAGATCTCAGCATTTATAAATTGTATGTTGGTATTAGATAGCATTAATAATGAAAGAGCTGTCCAAATATATCTACATTGTGTGAACAATCTACTGTGATATTATATGTTTTAAAAGACAAGTGTTCCCACTATTTTTAGTGTTTGGGTTATTTTAAGTGAAATGTATGTAATGAAGATTTCTCTTGCCTTCTGGCATATTGTGAACATATGAACATTTACCTACATAGAAAGAGACATATTTCATAGAAAATAAAAATGACAATCCACTTTGGGAATGTAAGGTGAATGTACCCTAATATATTTTACAGTTGATGACAGTGATGAAGAAATGAGAGTTTTGATTGTTTAAAAATAAAATCTAAATCGCCTATTTTTTTCACAATTTTCAAACATGTATTTCCCATTATATGAACTTTAAATAGTTTGGTGCTGCATTTTTGTATTATGCTGCTACTAGATGTTAATTATCCAGTATTGTAATTAGAATGTGCTCCAAAAATCAAAACCCTGGAATTTATGACCTTTCCTTTCTGTGATTGTATTGGTTCTCTACAAAGACTCTTACAGTTTGTGGCACTCGCCCATTATTAAAGAGCAGAGTTAATTTCACTTCAGAGTAAAAGAAATTAAGCATGTGTGTATTATGCACTGAATATAGGAACAAAAACTTAAGTAGTTTAATTTTGCAAAGTCTTCCAGGATTTCCCTATCTTCATTCTCCTTCAGGCTAGTTTCTCCTCTCATATTAATCATCTAGATAAATATTCTTATTTGCTTGATTAATTTATGGAAGTTAATTCCCAATGAGGTTAGTTGAGCTCTTCATCTCAGCTCCATCAATCCCTGGAAAATCAAGACACTCTTCTCTCTGGACATGGACTCTGCCCTGGTTTTAAGTTCAATGGACCCTTGGCCCCTGGCTCTACCAATATCTGCAGACTTTGTTAGTGGACATTTCCTGATGAGCTTCTCTGTCCTGGATAACAGCACCTTTCCCAGCTAACCTGAGTATTTGACATGACCGATCCCCTCTCCGAGTTCCCCCAGCCATTTTTCTTCTTCCACCTTACCTTTTTTAAAGCCATAACAGCCACCTACCTATGTAGTGGCAAGGAGTATGTATGCATATCATACAAATCACAACCCTTCATCTCAAAAAGTAAGGCCATTTTAGGAATCTTCCTAAATAATAATTAGCATTTTACTCTTAACCTAAAGCTAATTCTAGCTCTTGCCAACCTGGACAACCATGTGAATCCCCAGTAATTTCAGAAAGAATTTGGACTTGGTAGGGGGAACAGTGCTGAAATGGTACAGCATTGGTTCCATTCCCGAGCAGGCAGTTCCATCTTTTCACTTCCTCTTATTCTTTACAAATATATATCTAAATTGGGACAATCGACTTCTAGTCTTATGAAACTGAGGAAGCCCTGGCAAGAGAGATGGAATAGATGATCGCAAATTTGTTTCCACTACTGAAAAATAGTCCTATGATGATTCTTAACAAACAGTTTGAGTTTTATTTGTTGATCAGTGTGTCTACCCTTGAGGTTGTATAAAGACCACAAAACTATTCACCTGACTTCAGATACAGCCTCATATAACAGCAAAGCTCTACTTTGAATGCTCTGGATTTAATCAGGAAGAAGACAAATAGCCAGAAAAGAATGAGGAAAAATCAAGAATGGTGACCTGGAACAGGGTTAGTGGCCTTGGGTAAAATTGTTTGATGTTGTAACTGCTGCTGCTGTTGTTTCTTATCAATAAAGGAAATTTAAACTGAATCCTTGACAAAAGTATTATATGTCTCTGAATGCTATTCTAATCTTGATAGATAGATAGATAGATAGATAGATAGATAGATAGATAGATAGATAGATAGATAGAGTCTCCCCACTGCCAGTAAATTTTGCAATCACTTTTTAATTTTTTTGGCCTGTTAGTACATGGTCTTTATGGCTACATAGTAATCTGATAGGCAAACCACTTAGCCTTTCCTTTACTGGAGAACACTTAGGTTGTAAGCTACTTAAAAAAAATTTTTTTTTTTTTTTTTTTTGCTGTCATAACAGTGCTGTGAAGTAATAAATTACTTCCTTATGATACATTTCTAAGAGAGGAATTATAATGCTAAAAAGAATGGATTCTTTTATTGATTGCTTTTCATATGTTAGAAGTCATTCTCTGAAGGAACTGTAGAGGGCATTTGGTTAGTGCATATCAACCACAGCCTTACCTGTCTGAAATAAATTTTATTTATTTATTCTGATAAATATGGCCATTCTGATTCTTAAAGTAAACAAAGGCCTTTCCCTAAAGAAAGGATGTAACATTTCCATTAACAGATCAAAGAAGGTGTTCTTAATGCATTGTTAGTGACTCACTCGCTCTTGCACAATAATATCCTCAAGAGTTTAACTTTAACTTGACTCTTTCTATACCAGAGAAGATCTATTGACTGCTAGTATGTTTCTAGTATCCATTCTCCCTGGCATCTCTGATTTTATTCTGAGTAACAATATGACCAACCAAAAGACAGATTTCCCAGGCTCCCCTTACAGTAGAGGTGGCAAATGAGATGTAAGCAGAAGTCATTGGGTGGGACATCTAAGAAAGCATTTATACAGTGGGTTACCTAGCTTGCCCCCTCCCCACCCCCCACCCCCCACCCCCCAGTTTTTGTTCCCTGGCATGTGTTTGTAATGGCTGGAATTGCAGCAGCCATTTTTAAACCGTGAGGATGGAAGTTATATGGCAAACATAGAGTGAAAATATGACATTTGAACCAGCCAGGACTGCATACCCCCAGTCTTCTTTTATGGGAGAAAAAAAAAACCTAATAGGTACTTTAGACTACTGTTATCCCAGGTCTCTAATACAAATGAGCATAATACCTAACTTAAAGTTTTTAATAGGACAGTGTTTTTCAAACTTTAATCTGCATCAAAATCACCTGGAAGGCTTGTTAAAACACAGATTGTTGTCCCACCCCACCCCCTGAATTCTCATTAAGCAAGTCTGGAGGAGGGGTTGCCAAGAATTTGCAACTCTAAAAGTTCCCAGGTGAGGCTGATGCTGTTCTAGATCCCACTCTAATACCAAATATTGCAGTAAGCATACCTACCTCCAGATGTTAAGAAACTGTGATCAGAAGTCCAGAAATAGTTTATATACTCTGCCTTTGGCCACACTGCATTATTGAGGAATGGCTATATTTTTTGAATAATGACTAAAGTCAATACATTTCCATAACTATATCATCTTAAAATGATTTTCAACTGCATTGCTGCCTTCTTTAGAACTTTTAAATAAAATGCCATAAAAGCAAATGAATGTATTGGATTGCAGTGATAGTCTCAAATTCAGGCCAGAGTATTAATTCTATAAAACAGTGATGCATGCTGGTGAGACAGCCCCTACTCAGTTGAAATTTTTCATGAGCACTTCAAGGTGAGAGTCCTAGAAATTAGAAACAAGTTTGAGACTTTTCTGCATTGAGATGATTGTGTATGTGTGTTTGTATGTGTGTGTGTGTGTTTCCTTTGTACTGTTTGATGTGGTGAATTACATTGATTTTCTTGTGTTGAGCCACCCTTGTATTCCTGGGATGGGTCCCACTTGGTAGTGGTGTATTATCCTTTTAACATGCTTCTGGATTTGGTTTGCTAGTATTTTCTTGAGGATTTTTTGCATTTATATTCATACAGATACAGAAGTTATGTCATCTCATAAATGCTTCCAAGTTTTGATTTCCACCATGGATGGATACTCAAAAATATTGGGCCAAAAAAACTGCAAAATGTGTCTGCCTAAGGGAAATGGACTCCCATTTCCAAAAGTATCTCCTACTAATTTGTTTTAAGTAGCAACATGGAACAGGAAAGATTCACTGCAATAATGTTTATCCATGATTCAATTTAGTCTTAATAGTGACTTTTTTTTTTTAATTCAGGGTCATTATTAATCCAGTTTTACAGTTAGTTTCATTAGTTACAAAGGCCATTTCTAAAGGAAATTGGGAATCCCTAGGGCAATGATGAAGGGATATTGCCAGGTGAGAGCTGTGATCCACAGGGAGGCAACCAGTCCAAACTGCAATAGGTTGAAAAACTTAAGAGATTTTTTTCAGGATGATGAATATAGAGAACACCTCATGAATCCAAATGTATTTAGAGGCAAATTAAACTGTTGGAGATTTGAGGACTGAATTTCTGGGAGGGAAATTATGAACTCCAAAGAAACCAAAAAGTTGTGCAGCTGTGGCTCAGCTGCCGATAATGTTTACATAGCCATAAGTATGTAAACATTAAATATTGATCTAATCAAAATGACATTGATATAATTTGTTAGGAAGTTGAGGGGATAGAAAGGGTGAATATGTGGGGTGGGGAGTAAGGAGTAGGGATGTGTGTGAAAGACATCAAAATCATCTCCCATGGTGGGAATCAATAGATAATTACCTAAAACTGAAATATCAAGTATAGCAATATAAGGGTGTATTTAGATATGTGGAAGTAAAATTAAAAACAACTCAGAGTTGAAATTGCCTCGGAGGAAGGAAAATGGGGGAGGACACAGTGACTTTTTTTTTTTTTTTTTTTAGCAACAAGCCTTGGAATCAGCTCTTTCTGCTTTAAAATAATAACTGGGGGGCGGGGGGGGGGACATGGGGAATTTAAATAACAGGAAAGGAAAAAGAAAATGATCCCGTAATTAAAGACTGCTTGTAACCTAATCGCTAGTGCACAACCAGAAACCTTAGAGGGAGGCTATTGTTTCTAACTGCCCCACCCTTCTTCCTTCCCTGAATCTTCTGAAAACAGAGAGACTCCCTGGCTACAGAGGTGGTCAAGTGATTCAGTCTGGGCCCATCACAGACCCACACAGTCACAGCAGTTGGTCCAAGGCATGGGCACATGACCTAAACTAGGCCAGGCAGGGTCCCTGGGGGGGTTTTCAAATTCCTGTCGGGGAATAACACCCTCTGGTTCTTCTCTGACTACAAAACATAAGGATATAAGCTCAGAGCGAGTGTAGCTCTCTACCCCCACCTGGACGAGGTCATATCAGGGAATGAAGTTATACCAAAATGAACAAAGAAAAACCAGAGATGGAGAGGGTCTTCAAGATATTCAAGACAGTGAATCCAGACATTCCTGAGACCACCCTCGCTACCCTCCCTGGTTCAGCAACATAACCCAATTCAATCCCTCCTTTTAATCTATTTGTTTAAACAAGATTGAATTTGAGTTTCTTCCACTTGTAGTCATAAATGCTAATACACAATCAAATGCCATCAAATAAATAATCAAAATTTAAAATAATTTTATTATGGAAAGTTTCAAATATATACAAAAATAGAATGCCATGATGAATCTCCACATTCTCATCACCCAGCCCAATAATTATTAACATTTGGACAATCTTGCTTCATCTGTCTACCCCTCCAGTCTTTTTTCCCCTCAGAAATATTATAAAAGAAAGTCCCAGACATTTTATCATATCACTTTTTTTTTTCTTTTTTGAGGTACCAGGGCCAGGGATTGAACAAGGACCTCATATGTGAGAAGCAAGTGCTCAACCACTGAGCCACATCGGCTCCTCTGAGTTGTTTTTTTCATTTGTTTTGCTTGTTGTTTGGGGTTTTTTTTGTTGTTGTTTCTTCGCTTTTAGGAGGCACTGGGGACGGAAACCAGAACTTCCCATGTGGGAAGCAGGCATTCAACCACTTGAGCCACATCGCTGTATCATATCACTTTTTAATATTAGATTGAACCATATAAAATTGCTGTTTTTGTAGATCAAAAGTGGTTGGAGTGGAGGCGGTGAGGCTCAGTGATTGAGTGCATGCTTCACATATATGAGATCCTGGTTTCAATCCCTGGTACCTTCTGAAAAAGAAAAAAAAAAAAAATAGTAGTTGAATAGTGGCAATATTATATGGTCTGACCTCATATTTCCAAGAGTCAAATATTAACTCTTGCTGTTAGTTCCTTAAGCAATAGCCGTGGTTTTCAGTTGTGGTGAAAACAAGTGAACACAAAAGACAGAGCCAATCAGCCACCCAGTATATGAGATGACCTCTTCAATTTAAAACAAATTTTTTAAATCTATATATTCACAGAATAAACCTTAAATTGTAGTTATACACGAAAGCAGCAATCTCATGAAACATCCTTCCATGAACTGACAAATCAAAATGAATGGGCTCTTCCTGACATCTTGATCATCATCCATCTTTTTCTACAAAGTCCATTGGTACAAATGCTGTTGTTTCTTTTTTTCCTGGAACAGAAATGAATATAGGGTTTGAATTAAAAAGAACATATTACGTGACCACAGAAGTGGTCAGATAAAACTTATAATCAACTATACATATTAGCATAGGGATAAAGCCTAAAAATATCAGGATGTGGGTAGGAAGCTACAGAAACTGAGTACAAGACATTGGTGCTCACCAGCACAACTATCACACTAGCCACTCCAGTTAATGACATGGTCTGAGGTGAGTGGATGGATTCCTGCCTCTTGCAGGTGTAGCCAGCTTGTACACAGTAGGACTCTTAACATGATCTGCAAATGTGGAAATTTGAAATTATTTTATAAATCCCAAAAAGAAAAAGATGTTTGTGGTCTGGTCCATTCCTGTGGGTATGAGACATTTTTTCAACTGGACTACCTCAGTGAGGCGTGATCAAGTTAAGTCTCCGCCCTCTTGCTGGGTTTAAAACAGAGACACACCAGAAAAGAGAGCTCTGCCATATTTGATGCTGCCATGTGACAAAAAGGAGAGGCTCAAGCAGCTGAGTCCCCAGAGAGAGGTTAGCCATTTGCCTGATAGCTTGCCCCTGAAATCAGGAAGAGAGCAGAGCAGGGCCTCAAGAAGAGGCCCAGTAAGAGACAATCCCTATGCCTGGTTGCCCTCAGCTGAGCCCTGGGAGACTGTACAGCCCAGAGGAGAAGGCAGAGACCAGGCAGAGATCTCCCGCCACCTTGCTTCAACACGTGGCAGCTGACTTGGGTGAGAAAGCACCTGTTATGGTGCCTTGAGTTGGACGTTTCACAGCCTTGGAACTGTACGCCTTTACCCCAAATAAATACCCTTTATAAAAGCCAACACATTTCTGGTACTTTGCACAGCAGCCTTTTGGCAGACTAACACAGCAAGCCTCTATATGATCAGCCCTCAGGCCTTTGCAGTTGCTGTTTCCTCTGCCTGGAACACTTTTCCCCATGTATCCACGTGACTCCCTCTCTCACTTCATTTAAGTCTCTGCTCAAAGGTCATTGCTTCTGAGAAGCCTTCCCTGACCACCCCATATAACATAACAGCTCCTCCTAACTCTAGCAATCTTTGTCCTACTTTATTTTTTTCCATAGATCTTACCACCACTTGAATGATGTTTGTGTTTTGTTCGTGTGCCTTTTTCCCCACCCCATAATATGTAAGCTCCATCAGAGCAAGGTTTACAGATTTTTGTTTTAACTGCAGAGTCCCGACCACTTAGAACAATGCCTGGCACATCATAGATATAAAATAAATATTTCTTAAGTGGATGAATGTTATTTGTCCAGAGCACCTGACCCGTTAATGAGTACATGAATGGTCTAAATTCTCTTAAAATGTGTAACTCATTTGAACCAGAAAACTGTGAAGCCAGTCCTCTAAATCAGTGTGACAGGAATTTTTCAAAGGTATTAAGAAGTTCAAAAACATATCCTGGAGACTCCCAGGATAAAATAACAGGCAACCAGGTTTGTAGAATCATTATTAGGGACTCTTGAAGATTTTAAAAAGTGAGCAGTTATCATTCCTGAATTATTTGGCCTTATGCCATCTCTCTGAAAAATTGCCTTGCTGTGTTTTGGGCTCTGTGATGCCAAGGGGATAAGGAAGATACTTTCATTTATCACATAGAACAATATCATATCCTCTTACGTGGTTGAAGTAGAGTCTGGGAAGCATTTTAGTGCTGGCACAGACACCCTTCAGTGTATGTAGGATGCTTTCCCTACAGACTGAGCCTAAATTACTTACCTTTGCTAATGCAGCTCACCAGTTGAACTTCTAGCTCAACACAGACTCCTACTTGATACCCACAGCCTTTTTCTGCCACTGATCACAAACAACACAAACACTTTTTAAAGAAAAGCTGCATATCACAAGGGGCTTATGATAATGCATCTTAATAAGATCTGTATACTATTTAGGGTAAAATCAAGGTATAACAATGACAACCAAAAACACAGAGGCTTAAGAAGATGGAAAAGAAAGAAGGGAGGGAAGGAGGAAGGGAGAGAGGGAGGAATTCTGCTGTCTCTGAAAGACACAAGAATTTCTATTCATCATTGGTATGATCCATTGCCTCTATGTAAAAAAAAAAAAATCCCCCAAATAATTTTCCATACAGGGTGATTTGAAGCCTGATTAGCTATTGAGTTTAAGATGTTTCCCTTTATAAAATCCAGATGCTATCATTTAGAACTATAACCAGATAAATTTTTCTCTAATCTTGGTGTTTAAAGACATTATAAAAGATTATTGAAATGCAGAAAGGTAGAGAAAGGAGAGTGAGAGAATAAGAACTGGCAAACAAAAACAGCAAGTCTCTACATGATCAGTGTGCTGATCTCTGGTACCTATTAAAGGAGGAGTGTGACTTGCCAGGCTCTCACTGTATGACTAAAATATTCCTGAGAACTACATAACATTCTCCACTTTGATTCCCTCTTTACCAAGCAGCCCTCTGATTGTAATTAAATTTCCGGAGTGTGTTTCCTTATTAAGAAGAGAATGTGCACATTTGCTAACACAAATTTCCAATCAGCCTTGAGAGTTATATTTCTCATTGTAAATTACTAAATTGGCCTTCTGGTACAGTCTTATAGATCCACACTGGGTATTCCAGTTTTCTGGGAGCCTAGCATTCCTTGCTATTAGACCATCATGGGTCCAGACCCACAGGGCTGAAAGAACGTGCTCTGGTCCTGTGCTGATCCCATGGAGTCAGGGCCCTGTAATGGCTGACCTCACACAACAGTTACACTTACATCCCTTTGGATATCAGGAAAGAATTTGTTCCAGAAATGCGTTTGCTGTTTGTGAGCTTGGATTTCTAAGCATCTTTCCTTTTGATTAAAAAAATTATTGAAATACTATTTGAACAAAATTTTAAAAGTCAAATAGATGCTTTCTTATTCTAAATAGCATGCTAAATGAAACTCCCTGCAATACAGTCATAGCAAGTAAATAAGGAATTCCTTTTATTTTGGAACCATTCCTTGGGGTCATTCTACTCCAACCTGCACTGAGTGTTCTAGGGGCTTAATGCATAGCTGTTGCACTAGAGCTTCCCTTCAGCACATTTTTGGGGACTTCCCACAATTTCCTTTTCGAGAGTACCAGTTTTTTAATCTTATGACTTTCTCTGGGTTTTTCTCTGTGATTGACAGAGCACATGCTCCAATTGCTTCCTGAGAAAGGATGAATAGACGGTAAAATTCTTTTTCTTTTCATATCTGAAAAATGTCTTTTTTATACCCTCACATTATCTTTTTCTAGAGACCCTTTTAATTGAAAATTTGGACTTTCTTGATCAATCCTGTAATGCTTTTGTCTCTTCTATTTTCCAACTCTTCATCTTTTCATTCTACTGTCTGAACTATTTCCTCAGTAGTACTTTTGAACTTTTACTAAAGTTTTATTTCTGCAAGCATATTTTTTGTTTTAAAAACTTTCTTCTCTGAATGTTTATTTTTCATAGCATCCTGTTCTTATTTCAAGGATATATAGCCTCTCTCATCTCCCTGAAGATTTTATTTTATTTTATTTTATTTTAAGATTTTATTTATTCATTCATTTATCCCCCCCTCGCTGCCTGCGCTCGCTGGGTCAGCCAACCACGCCATGCGGGCGGGCTTGCCTTCACCAGGAGGCCCCGGGTACCGAACCCGGGGCCTCCCATATGGTAAACGGGAGCCCCACTGATTGAGCCACAGCCGCTTCCCTGAAGATTTTAATAATAAATTTTAAAAAGGGTTTCTTCTGTTCTCTGCATTATCTGTTTTCTTTAGGTTTCTTTTTTTTTTCCTTTGTTTTAGTCTCTGTTTCACATTAGAGGCTCCCTCAATCTAGTAATCCATTGCTGGAAATTCAAACTTAAAAATGAGGCACTTGCATGTCCAGTGATAAGAAGTAAGATGATCCAAAAGTACTTTCCTTCAATAAACAACTAGAAAACTGGAAAACTTATGGAAAAACCATTTCCAGACATTGAACACCATGCAGCTCAGAACTGTGGCCTCTGAGAAAAGGTCAACCAGTGAGGTTAGCCTCATCATCACTTAGGCTTTCTGCCTGGAGATAACTCCCAAACTGTGGTGCAGGGAGAAGTTTGGAGATTGGAGAGCTCCAGTTGTCTAATATTTGTAGGGCAGAGTTCGTAACAGGAAGGAGTTAAGCAGAATTGCAGAATTCCAGAAAGTCACACAGGGTCTCCTTTGATACCTAGGCTGAATTCCGATCTGTATTTATGTATGGCAAAACTCAAGTAGACTGGACAACAACATCAAGAAAAGAACAAGAGCTATAAGACAAATAATTCACAAATCTAACATAGGGCTGGAAATCATTCACATTCCCTCCAGAGTGGAGAAGCCTCATTGAATACATGGGGCATTCAGTAGAGACCCCAGGAGGGCCATGCCTTAAAAGTGAGGCTACAATGGCTTTGGGGTACTCTAAAACTCCCATAAAAGAGCTGAAAAACAAACTTCAGAAGGATCAAACTAATCCACAAGTAACTTAAAATGCTTGTTAGACAAAGTCCAACATTCTATAAAGGAATATAAAATCCAGCATGTGATGATATAAAAAATTTACAATGTTTGGCATCCAATTAAAAAGCACTAGCTATATGAAAAAGCAGGAAAATGAGGCCCATAACTAGTAAGAAAAAATCAGCCAATGAAAACAGACAAAGTTTGAATGCCTATAATAATATCAGATAAAGTCATCTTTAGAACAAAGTATTACCAGGACTAAAAAGAGATATTTTATAATGATAAAGGAGTCAATTCATTGAAAAGATATAACAATTCTAAGTGTATAGGTACCCAATATCAGAGCTTCAAAATATATGAACCAAAAACTTTTAGAACTGAAAAATAGACAAATCCATAATGATTATTCGTTTTCATACCCCTTTTTCAGTAATGTATAAACAAAAAATGAACCTGGATATGACTATTTAAATAAAGCTCTAGGGGGGTCGGATGTGGTTCAACTGGTTGGGCATCCGTCTCCCATATGGAGGGATCCGGGTTCGATCCCCGGGACCTCCCGGTAAAAAACAAAAACAAAAAACAAACAAACAAACAAACAAAAAAATATGATGTAAATAAAGCTCTCAACCAGTTTGACATAACTGACATTTATAGAACATTCCACTCAACAACAAAATTAAAATTATTTTCAAGTGCAAATAGAACGTTCACTAAGGTAGACCATATTCAGGGCCTTAAAACAAGTCTCAATAAATTTAAAAGTATCAAAATTATACACGGCAAATTCTCTGACCATAATGGAATTAAACTTAAAATCAGTAACAGTACGAATATTCTCACAGTCCTGATTTTGTGATAGTCAGGGTAGGCTAAACATTGACTATATTAGAAACCATGCATGTGTCCCTAATATAGTTTTTCTACCTAGGTCTGGCATTTAGAATGCTGGTGATAAACTAGGCCTGATTTATTATATGGCCACCCTGTATGGGAAATGACTGTAACTCTAGGCATCTTTGGTCAACCTTAAGAAATATAGCAGGGAGGCGGTATGGCTCAAATGGTTGGACCTCCATCTCCCATATGGAGGGACCTAGGTTCGATCCCCGGGACTTCCCGGTAAAAATTAAAAAAAGAAAAATATAGAAGGCACGCAGGCCACCAGGCCCCATCCACAGGTGTGCCATCAGGTGCCATGCGTGGGTGTGCCGCCAGGACCTGTGAGCGGGTGAGCACCCCAGGCCCCACACGTGGGTGCGCTGCCAGGCCCCACCAGGGGATAAGGCCCCAGACCCTGTGCGCAGGTGCACCACCAGGCCCCGCGAGCCACGCAGCAACTGATGACGTAACAGGAGAGTGACACAAGGGAGAACCCAGAACTAAGGTGGCGCAGGTAGTAGGATGCCTCTCTCCCACATCGGAGGTTCGAGGATCAAATCCCAGTGAAGATAAGAGGAGAAGGAGGAGAAGAGGAGACAGGAAACGGACACAGAGAGCTGCCCAGGGATGGACACAAAAACAACAAAAACCGGGGGGAGGGAGGGACAGTAAAAATGGATATAAATAAATAAATAAATCCTCAAAAAAAAAGTATAGGGGGGTAAGATACAGACTATAGTTAGTAGTGATACTTTGACGATCCTCTTTCATAATTTGTTAACAAATGTTTCACAACAAGGCAAAGTATTTGTAGTGGGATGATGTGTGGGAGCCCTGTATGATGTTATGCGTGTTCACAATGTTTACTGAACACTTATTGTTCATGTTTGAATGCTAAACTTCAATAAATTGTTTTTTTTTTTTTTTAATTTTTCAAGTCAGTAATGGAAAGCTACCTTGAGAAATCCCAAATATTTGGAATTAAACAGCACACTTTTGAATAATCCATGGGAACACACTTTTAAATAACCCATGGGTCAAAGAAGATATCACAAGAGAAATTAGGAAATATTTTAAGGAGTGAGGAAATGAAAACTTCCTAGATCAGTATTTGTGAAATGAAGTTATAGCAGTCCTTCAAGGAAAATTTATAGCATTAAATGTTTCTTTAAGAAAAGAAGAAAAATCTAAAATCATTGCTCTAAGCTTCCACCTTAAGAAACTAGGGGAAAAAAGGACAAATTAAACCCAAAGTACACAGAAAAAGTAAATAAGAAAGTTAAGAGCAGAAATCAATGAAATAAGAAATGGACAAAGAATAGAGAAAATCAATGAAACTAAAAGTTGGTTCTTTGAAGAATGAGTTAGGGGGAGGAGGGTCAAGATGATGGCAGAGTAAGGCACTCCAAGAGTCAATTCATCCTACAGGGCAGTTAGTAATCACCCAGAGCTTCCTAAGTCACCTGTTTGGGGAGGCCCAGGAGAATAGAAGAATATCCTGCAACATCCTTGAAAGAATGGAAAGAGGAGACTGCCCATCTGCAGTAAAGATTTGAAAGCAGAGAACTCCACACTGCGGAGGCTGGTGCCCATCCTCCACTGGCAGCACAAGCCACCTCATGAGCTATTCCATGACTGAAGTTGGAAGCTCCGTTTCCCAAAAATGGGGGAGGAAGAGACAGTCAGGCACTGACTTCAGCTACTGATTAGTAAATTTGGCTGGCTAAAGTATAATACTAAGAACTGCTAAAGTTTGAGCCTGTCCAAGTCAGAAAGAGACTGGTAGCCACAATTTTAACTCTGCCTCCAGCATGAGGGGAAGCGGGGCTGATTGAAATTCATAGTGACGGTAGGCACTGGCTTCTTTTCATCCATATTGGATTGCAGCCCTAGCCTAGGCTCCAGCCCTACCTCTGGCAGGGAGGAAGCTGGAGGGATCTAAAACAGCCTCTCCAGGCAACTGCAGGTGATTTCAGCTGGCACAGACTGGATAGTCGGATACCTGGGGCTCCATCCCAATAGGATAGGAGGGGAGCTGTGATTCCTCAGCCTCTCTGGGCAATTGCAGATGCTTTCAGTCTGCAGGGACTGGTTTGTTGAGCACCTTTGGCTTCATCCCTGCCCCTCACCATAGGGTAGGAGGAAGCTGGTGTTTCTTCAGCCTCTCTAGGCACCTGCAGGCACTTTCAGCCCACACAGACTGAATACTTGGACACCTGTAGCTCCATTCCTGCCCCCCAATAGAATAGGAGGGGAGCTGGGTTTCCTCAGCCTCTCTGGGCAACTGCAGGTGCTTTTTGCCTGCAAGGACTGGTTTGTTGAATGCCTGGGGTCCATCCCCACCTACCCCATAGGCTGAAAGAGGCTGGTTTTTCCTCAGCCTCTCTGGGCAACTGCAGGTGCTTTCGGCCCACACAGACTGGACTTTTGGGTGCCATTCACTTCACACCCACCCCTCAATAGGATAAGAGAGGAGCTCTGTTTCCTCAGCTTACCTGGGCAAAAGCAGGTGCTTTTGGCCCACTGGCTTCTTGGGCACCTATGGTTCTATCCCCAACCCTTAAAAGGCAGAAGGGACAGTACTTCCTCAGTGTCTCAGGGCAACTACAGGCACTCCAGAAGGTCCATGCCCACCCCTGACAGGGAAGGAGGAGGGCTGATGCTCCGTCATATGCCCTGGGCAACTGCAGTCAGTTTTGACTTGCACAGCTTAGTTTGCTGCTCACTCCTACGCCTCCATCCCCACCCCAGGCAAGGGAGGAAGGGGTGTGAAGCTTCTCAGTCTCTCCAGGCAACTATAGACAAAGAAGAAAAATCACATGATCCTATAAATTGACACAGAAAAGGCATTTCACAGAATACAGCATAATTTCTTGATTAAAAATACTACAAAAGATAGTAATTGAAGGGAACTTTCTCAATATGATAAAGGCCATATATGAAAAACCCACAGCTAACATTGTACTCAATGGTGAAAGACTGAAAGCTTTCCTGTTGAGATCGAGACTATGACAAGGATGCCCACTCTCATCAGTGTTGTTCAATATACTGCTGGAGGTTCTAGCTAGAGCAATCAGGCAAGAAAAAAACATAAAAGGCATCCAGATCAGAAAGGAATATGTATAACTTTTGCTATTTGCAGATGATATGGTCCTATACTAAAAAGTCCCCCAAAAAACCACAACAAAGCTGCTAGAGCTAATAAATGATTTCAGCAGAGTGGCGGGATACAGATTAATATGCAAAAATCAGTAGTGTTTCTATATACAGGTAATGTGCAATCTGAGGAGGAAGTCAGAAAAAAAAATTCCATCTACAATTTCAACTAAAAGAATCAAATATTTAGGAATAAACTCAACCAAGGACATAAAGCACTTGTATTCAGAAAACTACAATGCATTGCTAAAAGAAATTTTAAAAGACCTAAATAAATGGAAGAACATTCCATGTTCATGGACTGGAAGACTAAATATCATTAAGATGTCAAATCTACCCAAATTTGTATACAGATTCAATGTAATCCTGATAAAAATTCCACCAGCATAATGGAAAACACAATTATCAAATTTATTTGGAAGGGTAAGGGGCCCCAAATAGCCAGAAACACCTTAAAAAGGAAGAGCAAAGTTTGAGGACTCTCACACTGGACTTTAAATCATATTACCTAGCTACAGTGGTAAAAATAGCATGGTTCTGGCATAAAGATAGACACATAGATCAATGGAACCAAACTGATGGTTCAGAAACAGACCCTCGTATCTATGGTCAAGTGATTTTAGACAAGGCTGTCAAACCCACCCAGCTGGGGCAGAACAGTCTATCCAATAAATGGTGTTAGGAGAACTGGATATCCACATCAAAAGAAAGAAAGGGGTCCCCTATCTTACACCTTCTAAAAAGTTAAACTCAAAATGGATCAAAGACGTAAATAAAAAAGCTAAAGCCATAAAGCTCCTAAAAGAAAATGTACAGAAACATCTTTTTAAGACCTGGATTCTTAAACCTTACACCAAAAAGCATGAGCAGTGAAAGAAAATATTGATAAATGGTACCTCCTCAAACTTAAACACTTTTTTGATTCAAAGGACTTCATCAAGAATGTGAAAGAGTAGCCCATTTAATGGGATAAAATATTTGGAAACCACAAATCTGATCAGGATTTGGTTTCCTTCCTATATAAAGAGATCATACAACTAAATAAAAGAACAAGTAATCCAATTTGAAAAATGGGCAAAAGACTTAAATAGGCATTTCTTCAAAGAGAAAATACAAATGGCTAAAAAGCACATGAAAAAATATCCAATATCACTAGCTATTCAGGAAATACAAATCAAAATGATAATGTGACATCATCTTACACCAAATAGAATGCTCATTATTAAAAAAAAAAAAAAAAACAATAAATGCTGGGGAGGATGTGGAGAAATAGGAACACTGATGGTGAGAATGTAAAATGGTGCAGCTTCTGTAGAAGACAGTTTGGCAGTTCCTCAGGAAGCCAAATATAGAACTGCCATATGATCCAGCAATTCCTCTACTAGGAATATATCCAGAAGAACTGAAAACTGTGATGCGAACATATATTTGCACACCAATGTTCATAGTGGTGTTATTCACAATTGCCAAAAGATGGAAACAACCCAACTGACCATCAACTGATAAATGGATAAGCAAAATGTGGTATATACATACAATGGAATACTATGCTGTAGTAAGAAAAAATGAAATTGGGACACATGATAACATGGATGAACCTTGAAGACATTATGCTAAGTGAAATAAGCCAGACACAAAAGGACAAATATTGCATGGTCTCACCAATCTGAACTAAATACAAAGAATAACTGCATGGGGTTAAAACCTAGAGTATAGATTATTAGAAGATAAGAGGAGGGCTGTGAAGGAGTACTGATGCTTAATGTATGTAGAAGTTCTAATTAACTTGGCTGTAAAAGTGTAGAAATGGATAGAATTGATGGTA
This sequence comes from Tolypeutes matacus, assembly GCA_026826555.1. Lineage (NCBI taxonomy): Eukaryota > Metazoa > Chordata > Mammalia > Cingulata > Chlamyphoridae > Tolypeutes > Tolypeutes matacus. The sequence continues at coordinate 10,011,671 of JAKSZT010053785.1, forward strand.
ACACATTATAGTGAGTAGAACTAATGTAGCTGGTTTATAAATGGGATTGTGGCTGAAAAGGGTAGTCTAGGGATACAAATATCAACTAAAAGAAAGCTAGAGAATAATCTAGGAACTGCATAATTTAGTGAACCCATAGGTGGATGAGAATTGTGGTTAATAGTACAAATGCAAGAATGTCTTTTTATGAACTAGAACAAATGTATATCATTATTGCAAGGTGGTAAGAATGTGGTGAAGCATGGGAAAATTACAATTAATGTAACCTATGAACTATAGTCAACAGCAATACATAATATTCTTGCATCAATGCCGGAGATGTACTGTGTTAATAATAGGGGGTATGGAAAAAATATACCAAATGTATGCTATAGACCATAGTTGGTGGTAATAGTCTGATGATATTATCTCATAATCTGTAGCAAATGTTCCACAACAATGTAGTGTGTTGGTGCAAAGGTGTGTTGTATGGGAATTCCAAACATATGCATGATTGTCTTGGAAGTTCACAACTTTACTGATAAAAATATATTTTGGGATATGTGGGATAAGGTGCACCTGGAGCATTTTTCTATGGAATATGAAAATGTTCATCTTGTCATAGTGTATTATCTTAGTGAGTAGAAACACATATAATAAACAAGAAAATATTAAACTCACATCCTGGGGAGTCCTGCTATGTTCTCAATTAGAGGGTCAAGAATCTCTTGAAAACATAGGCAGTGCCTAATAAAAGAAAACAGACCAATATGTCAAGCCCTCAGTATTAATGCATGTAACTATGAACCTCATTCTTCAAAAATTGAAACTTAGTGGTTCCCAGAGGTTCTGAGGAGAAGGGGAGAGAAGAATAGAATAGTTGGGACATAGGGCATTTTTAGGCCATTGGAGTTGTTCCATATGAACTGGCATTAATGGATTAGGGCCATTATAACCTTTGTCAAAACTTATAAAAGTATACAGTGCAAAATGTAATCCATAATGTAAACCATTGACCATGGTAAGTGGCAATGCTTCAATGTTCGTTCATTAATTATAACAAATGTTCCATACTCATATAAAATGTTGTCAGTAAGGGAAAATGCGAGAAAGAGAGGGGGTGGGGTATATGGGAATCCCCTATTTTCGTATGTGACTTTTCTGTAACCTAAAGCTTCTTTGAAAATAAAGAAAAAATAAATAAATAAGACACTGGGCGAACATACAAAAGTAATTGTCACTGTCCATAAAAGATATTTTATGGTAACAAAAGACACACAAAAATTTTTTTAATTTTTTAAATATTTTTTTATTTTGTACTTTGTTTTTTATGTTTTATTTGTTTTTATTATTATTATTTTATTTTTTTGTATGATTTTTATTCGTTTATTTTTTTGGCTTTGTTTTTGGGGAGGTTTTGGATTGCAGAAGGGTCACAACTGTGGCAGGGAAGGATCACTGGTGCAGGGTGTTGGTGATGGGGGAATGTGTGGGGAGGGGTACACCTGGGGCATGCCTTTATGGAATATGAATATGTTCCATATTCATATGGACATGGAGTGTTGTCTCAGTGGGTGGAAACCCACAAAATAACCGAAAGAAAATTGAATTCCCATCCTTGGAAGTCCTGCTACATTCTCTAATAGAATGGCAAGAATTCCCAGAGTACATGGGCAGTGCCTAGTGAAGGAGGACAGACCAATATGCCAGGCCCTTGATATTGATGCTTGTACTTATGAACCTCGTTCTTGTGAAATTGAAATTTAGCCTAGTATTATATATTGCCTAAGAGTTACCTCCTGAAAGCCTCCTTGTTGCTCAAATGTGGCCTCTCTCTAAGCCAAACTCAACTTATAAACTCTCTACCTTCCCCTCAGCATGAGACATGACTCCTGGGGATGAACCTCCCTGGCACCAATGGATTATTCCCAAGTACCAACTAGCAATGCATTGACCAAAAGGGGGAAATATTAAATACAAGTGAATTTTTATGGTGAAAATATTTCAAAGTGAGTCAGAACGTCATTCCAGAGGTTACACTTATGCACATCTCACAAGGATCTCATTGAATGCCACAATAAACTGTGCCTCAGCAGAGGGGTTGCTGAGGGCTCTAGAGACATCTAGACCATATAGGCAAGGCAGAGAGCCCCAAGAATTCAGCACCCCGTCAATGGGCCTTACCTTGGAATATATTTTCCCCAATGCAACAGAGTTAGACTCATTTACAATTTCCTTACACATGGCTTTTCTGCCCCTTTTATTTGAACCTATAATTAGAAATGAGGAAGAGATTAAGACATTCTCCAATAAAATCTGAGGGAGTTAAAAGCTAGAGTATAATCTAGGGACTGTATGACATAGTGAGTTTGGTGGTGGACGAGGATTGTGGCTAACATAACATAAGTATGTTCCTCTATTACAAGGTGTTATGAATATGGTGATACATGGGAAAAATACAACTAATGCAACTTACGCACTAGAGTTAGCAGTAATATTGTAATATTTTTGCAGCAATGACTTAAGAAGGTACTATATCAATTCTAAGGGTCAAAATGGGGGGGGTAAAAGGGGGTAAAGGATTTTACCCTTTGTAGTAATGAAAACATTCTAAAATGGACTGAAGTGATGACGGCATAGTTCTGTGATGAAACTGAGAGCCACTGAGTATATACTTTGGATGGACTGTACAGGTCAAGAGACCATATAACACAGTGAGCCCCATACTACTATGACCCCATTTGGACTGTGATTGACAGTAAAAATATGACAATGTTCTCTCATGAACTATATCAAATATATAATAGTAATACATGGTGTCAATAATAGGGTAGTTTGTGGGAAAAATACACCAAATATAAGCTATGGACTATAGTTAGCAGTAATATTATGACAATGTTCTTTCACCATTTGTAAGAAATATGTCACAACAATGTAAGGTGTTGGCAGTAGGGCGATGTATGGGAATCCTGTACATGATTGTTTTGTAAATTCACAACTTCTCTAATAAAAAAAAATTTCACATTAAAAAAAGCTGAAGGGGGAGCAGTTGTGGCTTAAGAGGTTGAGCACCTGCTTCCCTTATGAGAGGTCCTGGATTTGGTTCCTGGTGCCTCCTAAAAACAAAAAAGCAAACGAAAAAAAACAACCCAGGGGAGCCAATGTGGCTCAGTAGTTGAATGTCAGCTTCCCATATATATGTTCAATCCTCAGCCCCGGTACCTTAAAAAAAAAAAGTTGAGGGAGTTCATCACCATAAGACCTGCCCTACAAGCAATGGTAAATGGAGTTCTTCAGACTGAAGGAAAAGACACAGACGGTGTAAAAAATCAGCATAAAGAAATAAAGACCTACAGTAAAGGTAAATACTGGGTAAATATAAATGCCAGTATTATTTTACTGTATTGTTTGATATATAGCTCCATTTACTTCCTACAGGTGCTAAAATGCAAATGCATAAAAAGTAATGCTAAATCTAGGTTTATGGACATACAATGTGCAAAGATATAAGTGGTAACTAGTACCAAAAAATGGTGGTGGGACAGAAGGGTATAGGAAAAGTAAATGTACATTTTCCTGAAGTTAATTTGGTATCAAGTCAAATATGATTATTATATATTTAGGATGTTAAAATTTAACCCCATGGTAACCACAAGGAAAACAGATGAAAAATATATCCAGATAGAAATGAGAAGGCACTCAATATGGTACAACACAATAAAGGAAATAAATATAAAAGTAGTCTTTAACAGAAGTAAAGGACAAAAACAGTATGAGACATACAAAGGCTAACTAGCAAAATGGCAGAAGAAAGTCCTGCATTATCAGTATTGACTTTAAATGTAAATGAATTAAACTCTCTGGCCAAAAGGCAGAGATTGGCAGAATGAATGCAAAAGCATGACCCAACCATATGCCGTCTGCAAGAAACTCACCTTAAAGTCAAAGATACAAGTAGATTGAGAGTGAAAGGAAGGAAAACAATATACCATGCAAGTAGTAACAAAAGAGAGCTGGGGTGGCTATACTAATATTGAATAAAATAGACTTTAAGTCAAAAACAGTTATTAGGGATAAAGATGATCATTATATACTGATAAAGGGGACAGTTCAACAAGAAGATATAACAATTAAATATATATGCACCTAACAGCAGAGCCCCAAAATATATGAAACAAATACTGACAGATTTGAAGGGAGAAATGGACAGTTCTACATTAATAATAGGAGATTTTAAAATACCACACTCAATAATGGATAGAACATCTAATCAGAAGGTCAATAAGGGACAGAACTCCGTCCTCTCGGTCCCTACCACACAGACCCCGACCCCGAAGAGCCATCTGAGCATGTCCAACATGGAGAAACACCTGCTTAATCTGAAGTTCACGGCCAAAGAACTGAGCAGGAGTGCCAAGAAATGCAACTAGGAGAAGAAGGCCAAAAAGGCCAAGATTAAAAAGGCCATTCAGAAAGGCAACATGGAAGTTGTGAGGACACACGCAGTATATGCCATCCACCAGAAGAACCAGGTGGTGAATTTTCTGTGAATGAGTGCACGGGTCAAGGCGATGGCTGCCAGAGTCCAGACGGCAGTGACGATGGGCAGGGTGACTAAGTCCATGGCTGATGTGTTTAAGTCAATGGACACAACGTTGAAGACCATGAATCTGGAGAAGATCTCTGCCCTGATGGACAAATTCCAGCACCTGTTTGAGACACTGGACATCCAGATGCAGCAGATGTAAGACATGATGAGTAACATGGCGACACTAACCACTCCACAGAGCCAAGTGGATATGCTGCTTCAGGAGATGGCAGATGAGGCCGGCCTTGACCTCAACATGGAGCTGCTGCAGAGACAGACCAGCTCCATGGGCTTAAGTGTATCCTCAGCTGGCGGAGGAGAATGAGCTGTCCCAGAGATTGACCCGCCTGTGGGATCAAGCGTGATAACAGAGCCCACCCTGAGGCTTCCCAGCCACAGTTGCCTTTGGGTATACAGAGAGTCACCGCCTGCCTTCTGTATATTACCAAGATAGGGTACACTAGAAACCGAACATGCCTGAATGCTGAAATGCTCTCTATTTAAGATGCTTCTGTCTTTGCGTTTACAGCACTCACCAGATACATTAAGAAATGCCAGGCTTTCTCCACTCTTAACTGTATAGCTTGTGATATTCATTTTTATAGCTGCCTTTGACCGAACTAGTTAATTTGGTATATGTGAATCTTTCTCAAAATTTTTGTTAAAACTCTAGTTCCCATGTACTCAATTTTCTGCATGGAATTACTCAAATTGAAGGGTATTTTGTTTTTGTTTTAATTTAGTGTATCTGATAATACCTATAATTAACATATAGTGCATAAAAATTAAAGAGATGAGAATAATTAGTTTGGTTACACAGCTATAAACACCTCATTAAGCATATTTAAGGGGTGGTGCTATTTCTATGTATTCCTTTGTTTTTTGTCTTGTCTTTTTTTGCCATTAAAGTGAGACTATGATTGACTGTTCTCTTAAATTAAAAAAAAAAAAAATAGAAGAAAGGCAATTAGAAAGTACAGGATTTGAATGATACACTAAATAAACTAGACCTAACAGACATATATAGAACCATGCACCCAATGAAAACAGAAAACACATTCTTCTCAAGTGCACATGGATGATTCTCCAGGATAGACTATATTTGGGGTCACAAAACAAGTCTCAAAAAATTAAAAAATATTGAAATCATTCCATGTATATTCTCTGACCACACAGAATGAAACTAGAAATCAATAGCAAATGGGAAAGGAAAAATTCACAAATATGTGGAAATTAAACAACATACTCTTAAACAACCAGTGGGTTAAATAGGAAATCAGAAGTGAAATTAGGAAATATCTTGAGGAAAATGAAAATGAAAATATAGCATACCAAAACTGTGGGATTCAGCAAAGGCAGTTTGAGAGGGAAATTTATAGCTCTAAATGCTTACATTTAAAAAGAAGACTTCAAATCAGAGACCTAATCTCAAAAATAAGAGCAAACTAAACTCAAAGTGAACAGAAGGAAGGAAATAACAAAGATTAGAGCAGAGATAAATGAAATAGGAAAAAAAAACAAAAAACAATAATAGAATCAGTAAAACTAAAATTGGTTCTTTGAAAAGATCAATAAAATTCATAAACCTTTAGCTAGGCTGACAAAGACAAAAAGAGAGAAGGTACAAATAATGAAAATTAGAAATGAAAAGGGTGACATTGCTACTGACCCTGCTGAAATAAAAATGTATTATTAGTGGATACTATGAACAAATGCATGCCAATGAATTAGATAATCTAGATGAAATGGACAAATTCTTAGAAACTCATAAACTGCCTACATTGACTCAAGAAGAAATAGAAGATTTCAACAAACCCATGACTAGTAAAGAGATTGAATAAGTAGTCAGAAACCTCCCAGGGGCAGATGTGGCTCAAATGGTTGGACATCCATCTCCCATATGTTGGGACCTGGGTTTGATCCCCGAGACCTTCTGGTAAAATTTTAAAAAAAGAAAATATATAAAAGGTGTATAGGGGTCCTGCCCGGGGGTCTGTGCTGTGCAAGCGTGGAGTGAGAAGCTTGGGACATCTATCTGCGCGGATCGGCGTCGTGGACCGAACGGTGGAGATTCGAGAGTTTTGAGGCTGCCGGTGGAGGTTGGCACAGGCGGCTGAGCCCCACGGTTACGGAAAAAATAAAATAAAACGGCCATTTGGAGCCGCGGGTGGGGCGAAAAAGTTTTATTTTCTGGGGAGCTGGCTGCCTGGCGTCCCTTGGACCTTGTGTGAACAGAGCAAACGAGCTAGTCAGCACCCGGTGAACCGGAGGGGGGATTTTGGTCCGGGAACGCAGCTGATTTCCCTAGCCACCCAGGGATAAGACCTGGGCCCCTGCGGAGCCAGGAGGAAGGGACACTTCCCAAAGAAGGGAGGGTTCGGTTGGAAGACAGGGAAGGGTATTTTATATTTTTAGACATCGATCTGGCTGCCTGCACCGCCCCATAGATTTGGGGAGCAGATAAGCCGACCTGAAGCAGCATTAGGCTGAGAGCAGACGCGAATCTGCACTCAAACTGATTTACTGAGCAGCCCGGTGACGCTGGAGCTCGGCACCAGAAGGGGCGGAATCCGCCGTCTTTAGCACTCCTCACTGACTAACATCAGAGTTTCAGCTAACCTGGGGAGTCCGGAAAGTGGGACGTGCTTGATTAATTTCCACGGGCCCAGCTAGGGTCCCTTCCGTAAGGGGGTTGGTCTAGAGGAGGAATTATTTTGGGTCCTGCATTTGGCTAAAAAAAAAACAAAAAAAAACAAAAAAACAGTGAGGTCCCCTCAACAAATGAAAAATAAATTCTTTTTAATTTAGTTTAATAGCTAAAAGCTGCTTCAGGACCTGCATATAGAACCCTGTGGGGAAATTCACTGATAAACACAAGTAGGCAGGAAGGATCCACGTGGACCCTAGGGGAATCATTGACCCCCCTTAGCTCTGTTTGACTGCTTGCGTGTGTGGATCTTTGGTTTCTCTCTGTTACTTTCTGGTCTATTGCTATTATTCCCGTTTTCCTCCCCTCTTCCTTTTTCCTTCTATTTTTTTTTTTTTTTAAATAGGTGCTGCCAGCTGGTCGCTTCTTTGCTGGGCTTCTTATTCAGTAATTTCCCACTCGCTGTATATATTGATTCTGTATTACAAACTATCGCTTATCCTTCCTGCATCTTTCTGCCTTCTGTTTTCTGTTGTGGCTCTTAGAGACAACATTTTTTCATAGGCCCACAACTTAAGGGTGTCAATTTCTATCCCATCTATTTTGTTTTCTTCTTCTTTTTTCTTTTTTTTTTTTTATTAGTATTAACTTTTTCCTTTCAGACCTTTCTCTACTATTTCTCTACCTCCTCATAATTCTAGCCTTCTAAATCACTATATATATATATTCCTCCATTTGTTTTCCCAGTCCATTATAGGAACTCCATATTTTTTCCTAGTACTCTACACTGCCTACACAAGTTAAATATTCATCTCATTAAGTCTCATTTTGCCCCTCTTCTAACTTTTATCAATATTTCTATTATCCTTCTGCCTTCCTTACATCTTTTGATTCCTCTGGCCCTAACCTTTTGCCTTCAAGGGAACATAGAAAGAAGTAAGGAAATAAAATAAGAAGAAAAACTGCCAAAGAGAAAACTTAACTCACACGCAGAACCAACAGCTAAATAAAATTCTAGAGCATAGAGAAAAGCTAATCAACTGAACAAACCCATCAAGATATTATGATGACCAGAGGGCAACAGAAAAATACAAATGACTCTGAAAAACTGGAAAACATGGACCAGTCCAGTGCACAAAATAAAAACCAGGAAGCAATGCAGTACATCGAACAACTAATCAAAGCTATCCAAACAAATATCATGGACCAACTTAAAGAACTGAAGGAAGAGATTAAGGATATAAAGAAGACACTGGGAGAATATACTGAAGAAATAGCTAACACACCTAAAAAGGTAATGGATATGATGGCGAACAAAGACACAAGTCAAGAAATGAAAAAGACGCTGGACTCACATGGCAGCAGAATTGAGCAGGCAGAGGAAATAATTAGTGATATGGAAGACAATACAGTTGAAATCAAAGAGATTGTAGAAAAGATAGACAAAAAGATAGAAAAAATCCAGTATGATCTCAGGGAATTAACCGATAATGCAAGACACACAAACATACGCATTATGGGCATCCCAGAAGGAGAAGAGAAGGGAAAGGGAACAGAAGGAGTGTTGAAGGAAGTTATGGCTGAAAACTTCCCAACTCTATTGAGAGAGATGGATGTGCAGATCCAGGAAGCACAGCGCACCCCAAATAGTATAAATCCCAACAGGCCAACTCCAAGACATATACTTGTCAAACTGTCCAATGCTCAAGACAAAGAGAAAATACTCAAGGCAGCAAGAGAAAAGAGAACCATCACATACAAGGGAAGCACAATAAGATTAAGTGCTGATTTCTCAGCTGAAACCATGGAGGCAAGAAGACAGTGGTATGACATAGTCAAAACACTAAAAGAAAAAAACTTCCAGCCACGAATTCTCTACCCAGCAAAATTGGCATTCAAAAATGATGGAGAGTTCAAAATATTCACAGATAAACAGCAATTAAGAGAGTATGTCAAGAAGAAACCAGCACTTCAAGAAATACTAAAGGAATCTCTACAAGTTGAAAGGAAAAAACAAGGGAGAGAGAGTTGGAGGAAAGTTTAAAAACAACTGAAAACTCAAAAAGAGAAACAAAACAACATATGACATACATTAACCCAAAGAAAAAATGACTGAAGTAAGAAATTCGTTACGAGTAATAACACTGAATGTTAATGGATTAAATTCACCAATCAAAAGACACAGATTGGCAGAATGGATAAGAAAATATGATCCATCTATATGCTGTCTACAAGAAACCCACCTTTGGCCCAGGGATTCAAGGAGGCTGAAAGTGAATGGCTGGAAAACCATTTTGCAAGCTAACAATAGCCAAAAAAGGGCAGGAGTAGCTATTCTAATATCAGACAAAATAGACTTTAAATGCAAAACTATTGTAAGAGACAAAGATGGACACTACTATTAGTAAAAGGAGTAATCTCTCAAGAAGAGAGAACAATCATCAACATTTACGCACCTAATCGAGGTGCCTCAAAATACGTGCGGCAAACTCTGGAAAAACTAAGAGGAGAAATAAATTCCTCTACAATTATAGCAGGGGACTTCAACACACCACTATCATCATTAGACAGAACATCTAGGCAGAGAATCAATAAAGAAACGAAGGCACTCAACAATACATTAGAAGATTTGGACTTAATAGACATATACAGAACACTACACCCAAATACAGCGGGATTTACATTCTTCTCCAGTGCACATGGAACATACTCCAAAATAGACCACATGCTAGGCCCCAAAACAACACTCAATGAATTCAGAAAGATTGAGATTATACAAAGTAATTTCTCTGACCACAACGGAATGAAGTTGGAAATCAATAAGGGCCAGAGAAACAGGTTAGGCACAAGGATATGGAAGTTAAACAACACACTCTTAGACAAACAGTGGGTCAAAGAGGAAAT